>MU403100.1:0-557856 GCA_022695765.1 Annulohypoxylon moriforme
AATAATTATATAATAATTATTAAATATTTTAATTAATTTATTTTTATTAATAAATTAAATTTAATTTTAATATAAAAAATAAAATAAAAATAAATTTTTTAAAAATTTATAATTTAAAAAATAAAAAAATATATTATTAATTTATTATATAATAAATAATATATATTTTTTAATAATATATTTAATAAATTTATTATATATTATATATATATGTAAAAAACATATTATATACATATAAATGGGACCTATGGGTCCGTCACATAACACACCTAGCATTTTCGGGTACAACCTAACGGTGCATTCTTACGTCATTGTAGCTTGAGCTTGTCACCTATACTTCTAAGAGCCTCATGTTAATGTAGCTTTGATGTATTCGTAACCTAGGCATCTAAAGAAGAGAGAGATACAGAGTTGTACATATACCTACTCGATATCTGGTAGTGTAGCATTACCATCACATAGACATCTTCACCAATGGGATCCGTTATTACACTCCCGTACATTACGAAGACCAAATTGTTCATCATTAAAAGGGTATCTGTTAAGAGCAAGAATCAAGGGCCAACCACGCATTTTTCATCTCCCTGCCCCAAACAATGCCTTCGTTGATCTCATATGCCTCGTGGACATCACCATCTTAAAGAATTAGGTTGCCCTGTGTATGCCCGTTGTCTGACCGTCATACCATAACCCCCTAAACGCCTCGTAAACTCATTGCACAATGCCTCCAGTATGCGTCAATCATGCAATGCCATGCCCACGTATTCCCATAAAAAAATCAGATTATGCTGCTCCTACATCCGTAGCCATCGTTTCATCCGTATTAATAGCGTTAGCCTCGGCTCGTGCTCTCAAGGTCGACGCTAGCATTGGTAAATTAAACTGATGCCAACAATTTGGCGCCTCGAGAATATATCTTGCTTTAGTGTTAGTACGATATAATTATATAACTTTTCATGGGATTATCTTACCTTGCCATAGCCTCCCGAAATCTGGACTTGTACTCTTTAGGACTGGTTACCGTTGGTCTATTACGACCACCACCTGCAAAACCTCGGTCTTTGATCCAGCTTTCGAGCTTCTTGTCCCAGGTATAGGTTCGGATACAGTCAATAATTCCTACGACCAACTCCTTCTTAGTTTCATCGACGGCGATCATGAGGGAATAGTCCATGACATTCTGGCGAGCTAGGAAAAGGGTATCATTCCAGACCGAGACACGTAAGAGCTTCTTCGAGTGTTCTCTCGCGAAAAGTGGTGATTCGTATATGTATTCGACCATGTTCTCGTCAAGGAGAACTTCGTTCTGTTCACCGGTAGACTGGATCTTTCGGTTCCGCATAGATCCCTTCAGGTCAAAGATCCTCGAAGGTGCTCGGTCGTAGAACAAGTTTTCCATAAGAAGCAAGTCAAGTTTAATTTCCGTATTTGTTACCGGGTTTCTTATGCTGACTTGGAAGAATCCTAGCATCTTAGCAATCACCGATGGTAAGTCATGGAAAAGGGCCTCCGCCATCAAGCTAAAGTACGCCGGTGCAAATTTCAAGAACGCGGCCGTCTCTACTGGCGATAATGACTGAAGTAAAGGTTAGCTATTACACATAAGTAGAAATGGGATTTGCCACTTACCTTCATTACTAGTCGGTCATCCTGGGTCTTTAGGAAGACAGACTTCGTCTTGCCGCCCTTAGAATCCCACTTCAAACACCGGGACAGGGACTCGACAATACGATCTGCAACGCCACACTTCCGTCGTAGGGCATCAAATTGCTCAGCATACAAGATTTTAACGAACATTCTTGCTGTTCCTTCGGTGAATTGATACTTGTAGTGGCAACTCGTAGTGTGAACAAGTTTTGACTCTAATTGTTCCTCGGTGATGTTCTCTCCAATATCTGAGGGCATTTCAGATCGTGCATCATCCTCTGCTTCAGTGGAAGCTCCGTCGTTTTTGGCGCTCTTTTCGTAAAAAGTCCGAAGTTTCTCCTTGTAGTCCTCTGAACTGAGAGCGAAAGCAATCAGAGAACTCGGTTCATCCTCTCGAATAATGATATCAGAGTCCCAGAAAATGTGGTCTGTTGCATTCAGAGGATATTCTAGAGGGGGCCATTGGCTGGCAGATCGTTCATTCCAGAATGTAGTGAGTACTTTCATAAAGTTATTCTTATCTTGCTTAGGCAGTTCTATCGGGATATCCGTGCTAGAGTCAAATGATTCGGCGATTTCTTCCAACGTAGTACCGTCGATCAACGAGTGTTCATTATCGCTCTCACCTTGCTCGTCATCTGTAGCGCCTAGACTTGCAGTGTGCGTTTGATCATCGGTTTCGCCTTCTGTCATAACATCATCAACATGATCGGGATCGTCTTTTGGAGATTGTTGATGCTCTTTCTCAAGCTTGGTCTCGGCTGAGGGCGCTATTGGATCACCTTGCTTAGCATCGACCGGGCCTGCCGTAACAGTCAAATCATCTTCGATAGGTCCTGACTCCTGTACAGCTTCATCCACATCTTCATAGACTTCTACTATAGCTTTTGCCGGAGAATTCTGGAGAAAGGGCCTTGAATGCGACATTCTCTTTCGCTTTTCTCGATCCTTCTCACGCTCCTTTTCAAATTCTCGGCTAAGTTGCTCGAAATGTTTGCGAATAGTTGAGACTCTGGAGTCCTTCTTTCCGACGAAACGCGGAATAGAAGATGAGTTACCCTTACGATGAGGCCTAAGGTTACTAAACAACTTCTTGTCCCCTTTAGACGACTCGCCTGTTGAGACCTTTCGAAGCTCATTCCCAGCTGGTGCCTCGGTGGTCGGAACTTTGTCTCTATCCTTACTGGTAGTGAACATCTTCTTTCCGACCACCGTAGAATGCATGCGAGGCAGCGTTGGCACACTATTCACCGGATGCGACAAGGCGCGAACCATGGGCGGAGACACATTCATTCCCATCCTACGGGAAGAACCGCGCTCTGCTGTCATCCTCGGGGGTTCTACCGCTGTTTTAGACTGTTCGTTTCCAAATGTAGGCGCCATACCCGTGTTGTCATTTGTCAAAGATTGTTGTCGAGAACGAATTTGTTTGACTTGCTCAGTGAGTGACATTGGTGGCGCAGGAGTGACAGCCGAACTCGGTGCAAGTTCTGGGGATAATGCTGGGGTCCGGATTGCATTTAATGGAGGTGAAGCTTGTGGGATTGCGACTTTATTCTCTGGCTGGCTCGGAATAGACCCGGTAGAGACGGGTGACTTCGGTGTCGCAAGATCTAATGGTTCGACTCTCTCCAAAGTTTCTTCCTGAGGTGGAACGTCTAGAGGAGTCTTTTCTTGAATTGTGTCAAGTGGGGAAGAATCGGAAACAGGCTCTGAAGCTTGAGTATCTGGCCTTGAATCGTTATCCGTTATACTCGCCTGCGTGCTTTCTTCAGCATTTTCATTCGCTTCGTTATTAGACTCTTTCGATTCATCCGTAAACATTTTACGAAGGTGAATCATTGTTAGCCTACGAATATCCTTATCCGAGGGTAGGAAATCGGCCTCAAACTTCGTAAACGCAGCATCCCATTCGGCTACCTTGACGAGCATTTCTCGAAGGACAATATTGAATGGGATGACCTCATAGTATTTAGAAGCCATATACTTGTCCTGTAATTTTCGGATAAGTGATGTATGGTCGTCCTGTATCTTTTTTGATAATCGCTCAACCTCTCCTTTACATGCCTCAGCTTTTTCTGAGAGGATGTTGTCGGTATTGATAACTTTCAGTCTAGCCTTCACGGACGTAGTGAATCGGGTCCATCGATCTTGAGCATTAGCGAATATCTCATTTTTCATGTTAAGGTCATGTTCGACATTCCAGGTAATCCTAGCTCGAGGAACAATAATCTCCAAAAGGTCGATCGGATCGTAATGAACACGGACTATCTTGTCATGGACTCCGAAATAGCGTATGTGGTCTCGATGGTGATCATGAGGGCAATTCCAGCCATCAGCATCCTCATCCTTGACAAGGTGGGTACCTCTACTCCAAAACGACAACTCAAGATATTTCCCGAACGAATACTTCCAAGTTCCCTTCGACATTTCCATTTCGCTGGTTTCGCGCTTACAAAGCTTGCAGTAGCTCCACATCATGATATTTTCACCACGAAGTCTACCTCTAGTATCCTGCTCAATGAAGATAGTGATGCGAGCTTCACCATGAACATACGTTCGGTGGTGCTCATATAGCTTGCGGTCACATCCATTGGACGTACAATTCGTGTCGGCGCTATAGCAGATATCTTCGATAAATTGACCCAAGGTGCAGTCGGGAGCCATACCAGTATCTCCCTCGACGTGCTCATCATAGAAACCAAAAGCGAATAACGTGGGCTCTAAGCATGGAATTTTAGTTTCGGTGCAAATAACCGAATGAAGCACAACTATGTTCTGATGCGCATAAGGTTCGAATAAGCCAATATTGCTTTGGATGTAGTTCTCCCACTGGCGCGTCTGTGTCTGATAGTTGTAGAAGGCTTTATCATACTCGGCGTCGTGGACTGCGTGAAGAATTTCCATCATCTGCCGAGGTGCTTTGTGACCAGTCTCAAGAACCATCCGCGGTTTAATGAGCTGGAATTTCTGGGGGTTTGCTTTTTCATTATCGGTCCGTTCGTCGACCACATCATGATCCCGTAATCTTTTCAAGTGTAACAGTTTCCTTTCCTGCTCTCGAGCCTTCATAAGTAGATATGGTTGCGCGAATTTAACAAACGGAGATGCGGATAGAATCTTAGTCTCATACTTAGCCACCATGTTACTATAAAATGTTGGCATTGGTGTATCCTCTGGAACAGGACTGTCATGGACAGAACGAGGATGCGACTCATGAAGAGATACTATCCGGTCATTAGACTGAGCTGGTTGTGAGGGGGGTTGATCTTGTGATGTGGTATCATTTGGTAAGGCCTCAGCAGTCTTCTCCAAAGGAAGAGAATCTCCTTGACTTGAAGTTATCTCATCCTGAGTAGACGTAGGTAAACTTCTCTGTCCATCTTCATCTATGATAGATGTCCTTGCGCCAATCGAGATTATGCTTCCCTCGGTAGGCTGTGAAGTATCCCTTGACATGTTTTCACTAGCAGGAAGCTGGATAAACGAATCACGCATCAGACAGGACTCGAGTTTAAGGTTGTATACCACATACACCATAAACTCGGTAATGCGCTTGAGTTTCGAAAGAATATTCGTAGACGCTCCCCTTAGGGCGATAGTACATCCGAGTTCTTCCTGGTTACTGGATAAAAATATGTATGTCTTTTTCCGACCAGGGATTTCTTCGTTTACGAATGTCTTCACTTCGTAGCCTGTGCTTTTCCCTGTTTGGAACTGATGCGGAGGAAGAGCCAACATATCCACAGAAGAAATGATTTCGGTTCCTAAACACCTGGAGACGGCCGAAAGGACGGACGGTTTCACATTGTAGGCCACGGAAATCTTTGCGTCAGACAGAAACTGCAAGGCGAGACCCGATACGCTTTTCTCGGCTAGTAGTAGATGAGGTCGTAAGGCAGTAATTCGATTCACTAGCTGCTTCAAGAATTCACGTTCCTGTTCAATGACTGGCTGCAAGCTCATGAATTGCTGTTGATGCCGTTGATACTCGATCGGGAAAGAAACGATCACAACCCGAGGATTGGGCATACGGCGGGGCATGCTCTTCAGTGCAAGCTTTTTAGTGAAAATAACGCCAGGAACATAGCAGGTATCACTAGGCCTGCCCCCCGGTATCTTCTTTAGCTTGACATAATGTCGGATGTCGATGTCATCTCCACCATCGATGTCTGGATCAACAGACGAGGTACATTTCAAGAGCACCGGTATCAGGGCCTTTTCCCACGCCGCTATATTTGGTATATCGGAGTCTTGGAGGAGCTGCTGTAAAAGTTTCCGAACATGCAATAAGCTTGCAGGGTTGAGTTCTAATCGAGGCTCTTTATCTCCCTTCATGGACGAACTTCGAGTGAGACGTGGCACTCCAGATCCACCAGGGCTGTCGAACAATGGGAGAGTCTCGCTCGAACCAGTGGGCCCTCTCAGCGCAGACGATTTGGGTCGAGGGGAGCGAAGATGATTTCCACTAGCAATGCTTAAATTTCGTCGTCTAGAAGATCTCGGATGGAATTCATCAAGGCCACGGCTAGTAAAGCTTACACCGCTAATACTTTTCTCCATTTGCCCTCGACTTCTAAGTTTTCTTCCGGCATTTAGGTACGCACCAAAATTCGACCTCTCGGAATCGGTCGGCGGGTATAGATCTGATCCGGCCATCGCTCCAGCAATACTCATCTGCTCGTCACCGCTAGATTCATCTGACATGAACGGGGCCAAATCTGGATCAATAACATTGTCATCATGGAAAGCATGCAATCCCGACTTTCTACCAGCTTCCTCCCTCGCAGATTTTCGGAAAGGTGCCCTTTGCTCTGGAGAAGCTTTAAGGCGGTTCCATAGGTTATGCTTTGAATGATGACGTCTATGGCCAGAAGACTGGGGTCTGCCCGAGGTGCTTGATTTAAGAGATCTAGACGAACTTGGTCTACTAAGCTGGGGCACGTCGATCTCTAACACGGCTGAATTACGATTTGAAGATTCCCCGATGCGTCTGGCTGCGGGAATCGCCATCATCGGAGCAGTAAGTGATCTACTGTCATCGTCAAATTCCTCTGTTCTCTCGGAGAAACTAGCATCGTCTCGATCGGCCCTCGAAAATGGGGAATATCCTCGTTTAGATTGATTCGAACGAAAAATTGTCGGAAGAAACGAATCATCGGCTGAATCATCATCTGACGCCGCCCCATCTTGCCTTTGTGCAATGATGCTCAAGCAAGGCTTACAGACACGCAATGTTCCCTGAACGCCAAATCGTTGACCTCCGATGATAGATGTACATCCGCTATCAAAAATACAGCCACAGGTTCTGCAGTGATGTTTACGACGGAAGGCAGTGAATGGAGCACCACACAAAAAGCACTCCTTACAAGTCTCATCAGCCATCCAGAAGTCCTTGCTTAAGACTTGTTTTCGCATAGAGGCAAGTTTGGCGTTGACTATTTCAGGAGCGCCTTCATCCGTGGTTGTACCGGGAATTCTGTACTCGCCCGATCTGACCCGCTGGGGCTCAGGAGCTTGCGCAAACGACTCATGATGGACACTGTTATGCGCAGATGTGCTTATAGGACTGTGTTCGGTAGTTCCTCGTGACAAGGATGAGGACCTTGAGAGGTCTCTGCGGTTCTGAGAATAACTGATCCGGTCAAGTAGAGCCGGTCGTTTAACCAAATCCTTGGCGGAAGGCCGGGAAGATTGGGATAATACATAAGTTCCGGACGAAGCAGGATTAGGGGCCGTGGAAACGGATGGGGTAACATTTGACCTTTTTATAGGACTAGTAGGTGAGTCGATATTTCCATCTATAGACAAGCCTTCCTCTCGCCTAGAATGAGTAGGGATGTTGATCTTGTCAAGAGTAGGAACGCGCTTGTTCCCCGGCATATCATGTAGCGTTGACATCTCAGAGACTGGAACAGCGGGCTGTCCATCATTAGTCTTAGCACTGCTTCTCCTGGCGTTTCCTCTACTCGAGCCATCTTCAGTCTTTATTGATGTATTACGAGGTAATTCTTTGAAAGCGCTGACGTGTGATGGCGCAACAGTGACCGCTGCCTTTGTCATATTCGGTATGCTTTGGCGGCTCGAGGAAGCGGATTTTGAAGTAGCGACACCGGCTATGTTGGATACGGACGAAGCCATTGTTGACTGAGGCTGCTGAGATTGACTTTCGCTAGTTAGAGCCGGTCCGGATGAGGAGATAGTAGAAGCCATTGGATCGGATAGATTCGAACTAAGCGTTGAACTAGTGACTGTGGTATCAGCGCGCAGTAATGAGGTAGAAACTTTGGAAGTCGTAGCAGTAGTGCTGGAGCTTTTCCTGGACGCAGTGTCCCCATCGTTTAGATCAGACCTCTCCTTCGCGGTTGTGGACGATGTTGCTGTAGATTTATCCTTCCCACTAACCCCAACCGCCTCTTTAAACCGAGAATATAGACCACTCAACCCATTTTGTACGATATCACTCGCAAGTCCCTTGCTTTCATTAGCAGCGATTAAATCGGGTGGAGGTGCGATGTCGTTAAATGTCGTCAGGATATCACTCTCCTTGGCAGAAGTATGGATCTTGTCAAGCGCCTGGGAAAGCTGCTCTCTGTCGATTTCGGGAGAAATAAATGAGGCTGAAGCGATAGAACCCTGGCGAGATTTGGGAGCAGAGGAGGCTATTGTCGAGGGCGAGAGCGGAGTAGGGGGCTTCTTGTCAGACATGGTGACGATTCATTTGAGACATGGGCGACCCAAACGTAATCCAGCCTGGTAAAGCACTTCAAGCGATGGCTATTAGTAACTGCCCAGTGTATGAAAATAGGAAAAAGAGTTCCTGATGTGATTCTGGTTTACCTTCCTAAAGCTCTCCTTGGGTATGACTAGAAATGCCTGCTTTTGTATGTGAAGTTGGATGTTTGATGGCCAATCGTCATATGCTTCATAGAAGAGCGAATCAAAAGACCTGTTAGTATTAACGCAGATCGATAGGTTGATATTGAGAGGTGATCAACAATATACGGCGGCAGCCGCCATGAACTGGGAAAGTGAAGGTACCCCTCATACAAGGCAAAGGTGTTTTGATATTTTGATTTGTAAAGAACCAAGATCTGGATGTGATGCAAGAGACGAAACCGGGAACCTTGAAGCCTTATCGAGCTCCGGGATCCACTTTTCAGCTTTCGATAGACGGCGGGCAGCATGGGCAACCGCCTTTTCACCCCACCACTGTTTTTTTAACGAAGAAGGTACCTGGTACAACAAGCTTAGCGGCAAATATACCTGTAAATCGGTTGTACAATGGGGGATTGAGTGACCTAAACGGTGTTAAAGCCCCGCAACGTCAGCTGAAGATGACAGGGTCCAAGCTCCCGAACCGATGACTCGGATGTACTTTGTATAGTTGTACTCAGCGCCGTCAGCATAAGAAATACAGGCACGTGAAGTCGCATATGCTCTCTAAATTCTCCGACCCACCACGATACTTCCTTCACGCGTTAAACGCGTTTAACACTTCTCAACTCCCAAATCACCAATCACCACAATTCGAATATATCCACATCAATCGGGCACTACTCTTTGGGTCTTTGACAAAAAACGTCAGGATGTCTAATAACGTGCACCACCACTCTACGTGTTTTACGTTATAGACGATGTTCTTACTATCCATGAGAGATGGCGAAGAATCCGAAATCGACGGCTGAGTTGGGCTCTCTTCAGTCCTCCATTCCAGATCTTCTTGAGGAGAAACGACTCAAACGACGTCTATTCAAAATACCCACCGATCAACGCAAACTTCTCGAAAATCCACAGTCATGGGCAACATTTCAAAGCAATTGCGCCAGGCCTTTTCTTAACGTACCGTCTCACGTCATAGAAAATTTGAAAAGATGCCACGCTCGACAATTAGAAGAGCCGCAACCAAAGGAATCGCAGGAATTACAGGAATCACAAGAATCAGAGGAACCGGTAGAACCAGATGAAACAAATAGATCACCTCATCTTCTATCCCATCCACTTTCAGATGATAATCAAGATGAAAGAGAAGTTAGTCCAGCTCCAAGCTTGCGGTCTCAAACGTCATGGGCCTCAAGTCCAGAAAGAAACAAATATCCGCCCCATAAGGTTGAGAACAAAGAAACTTCACCGACATTCGATACACAGCTACCCCCGGTGTCCTCTCCTCGGCCTACGGAGCCTACGAAGTTTACGAAATCAGCCTCGAATAAACTCCCGCTAGTTTTTCCATCAAGCCTCCAAGAAGAGGAAGCCCTCGATGTCGAAGTGCCAACAGCCATTAATGACAACATCCCACCTGTGAATAAACCAGCTATTCCAACGTTTGCAACGCCACCCTCTGCCCAGATTGTGCCATGCACTCTTCCGTTATCAGAGGAATCTTCCAGGCAGCAAGGCATCGTGCAGAAGCAGCGGATCTACAAACCCGTCCCTCAATTGTATCGGCCGAAGAACCAACCGTTACCAACACATCTTAACTATAACGCGGCACCGTCCGGGCATACAGATTCACCTACTACTGATATCCAGAGTTCTATATCAACAACCAATCCATCCTCCTCCATCATACCTTCTACTATGCCACCCGAAGCTTTCACCAGAGGCATGCCTAATTGGGATACTAATTCAACCACTTCTCCGTCGAAGGAGTCTCATGTCAGCCACGAAGAATCTAACATTCAAAATTCCCCGCAAGCCCAATGCCACTCACCCGAATACAGACCTCAATCGCCGACACCGAGATCTTCGCCACCCGCTCTACCTATTCCACAGACCCGATTCGTAGCTGATTCGCACACGGTCCCGAATTCTCAACCACCATTCGTTCGTTACACAGTAACGTATCCAAGTTATAATGGAACCATTAAGGATTTCGTGACGGCGTGTATGTATATCCAACTTCAACAACGAAGGATACGAACATCACTCTATGACGACTTTATTCGAGCCTGGCATGAAGGATATATACCGTACGTTCAGGACTGTGACGACACTGATTCTCCTGTCAAGCCGTTGAACGCGATCGAGTGGTTCAACGGAATCGATGATGACCCATTATTTACGTCGCGAATCATTACGAAGCAGAATCTTCAGTCAACACTTGATCATTATCCCGAAGAGCTTCGTTCCGCTCAGGAACTCCTAGGGTTAACACCTTCGCAAGCCCAGGAAGTGACGAGTACCCCTGATGCAGCTTTACTTGTAGAGGGTCGCAAACCTATCTCAAATGGTGACGGTGACGTCATTATGGAGGAGTCTAGCAGAGATATACGTGCCATTTCAAAACCTATAACTATCAAGAGTAGTTCTACGCTTGTAGAACCAGCTGCGTCTATGCAGCCACCTACAAAAAACAGTAAAGTCATGCCGCTACACAAGTCTTTTGGCGAAATCGAGAAGAGACCAACCGGCGCCAAACCATTCGCACGATCCTTTTCCGACATAACTCGTCAAAAGCGGAAAGCTAGCGAGGAGCTCGGTAACAATGCACCGAAACGTCTATCGGTTAACTCTCTACCACGCTCTGAAGCAGAAAGCAATACAGGTTTCGACCCAGACGCTTCGAGAACTGAGAGACAATCTTCTATCACACCTTCTATCGCACCGAGCTCTACAGCGGGTAGCAGAAGGACTAAGAGAAAACACTTGGACGAGGCATCGTTCAAGATGTCCTTAGAGCGGTGGAAGAAGAAAAAGGGAAAGCAAATTCCAAGCTCGGCGCCTATGAGCAATACCCCGACATCCGCTCAGAGAGAATGAGCACCTGTATAAAGTGTATACATTGGGGTTGGGTTACGGTGCTTCAGGAGGAACTATTGCATGTTATACGGCTAAGATACCCCTTTCTGCTACTAATACTAGCAAATACAAAACTAATATGAACAAAACTTGAGAAGATTCTTGATGCGAAATGTTCCATGAGTGTCACCTTTCAGGTTACCAGTAAAACCAGGCATCAAAAGGACTACGCAGCCTACGTGTCCCATCAGGCAATAAATGTGACACGTCAAAAGGTATAATGTGATACTCATACTACAGTTAGCATTGCTCAAGAATCCAGCCTTGATTCTCACTCGTACTCCACTCGTTTAAAAAACGCCAAGGAATTTCAAGTAGTAAACTTAGGTTTGCTGGTTACTAACACTTGATCTCGTTTTTTTTTCTTGGACACACGAATATAGAATACGTGTTCTCAAACTCACCTATTCATAACTACAATTCTAGTTGATCGTTGTCTCCGTAGCCGTACTAGGGCAAATCGTGAGTCATTGTGTATTTGCCACCGTCGCATACCGCAGTTGGTAAGTTGAGCCTGGCATCTTCTCATACGCACGACAATATCGTACACGCCAACCACCTTCACATTTCAGACTCTGTCGTTTTCAATCTGCTTCAGTAGTGACGCTAGGCAGTCGAACTCTTTTGCTCCTGTTCTTTCCTCCGCTGCTCCTCTTCCGGCGTCATAGTCTGCAACTGCAAAGCGTGAATACCCCCTTCCTGAGCCATCTCATTCTCCAGCAGCTGGTAGATGATGCGATGTCGGGCGGGCTGCATCTTGGACCTGAAAGCGTCGGAGGTGATTACCAGTCTGAAGTGCGTCTCCTTGGAAGTGCTACCCACCATGGGGGCGTGGTGTGCGTGCTTGTGGGAGTCGTTGAAGATCTCCAAGGTGGAGGGCTTGAGAGCCTCAGTGATCTGAGTGATGCGGAGGCAGCTGATTAGTGAGACCGCTTACTATATTATACTCATGCGGGAGCCCTGGGCTGAGTGTGCATATTCACCTTTGCCCGAATGGCATCCTCCATCGGTGTATTGGACGTTACGGATGATGCCATAATGGAGAGCTGTCTAGTCGCCCTGCTGGTCCAGGCTCGCACGTGTTTCTGCAACATGTAGGGTGTCTATGTGTATGTGTATGTGTATGTATATGTGAGATTTAGGATGTAAGGTTACCCCGATCCTGTTTTTGGCCAGGTTTTTCTGGTGTCGAGAGCCCTAGGATCGAATCTTTTAAATTCCCGATCAGATATGGTGTAGACCAAAAGGGGGAGGTAGGGTGCCAGCGAAGGTGGTGAAACGGACGAATGATGAAAGATGTGAAGAGGACGAAGTTACAAAACTGACTATATCGAGTAGGTACGTACAAATCTGTACATGATGCGCTATAAGTCTAGGTACATATAGTGGGGTTGGCAGGTCGAGCTAGGACATTTTAGGCCGGCCGATGTAAGCATGCGGACCGGGGCGAGTTAAGGTTACTGGAACTAATTGACCAATGAGAAGAGGTTACGGTAGAAAAAGCGACCCCGAGAATCCTCAACAATTCAAATTCGTCTCTAACCTCATTCTTCATCTTACGACTTTAGGGGTCTGAACACCCTTAACAGACATAGCGAGACAGCACAACTTAACACTCACCGGTGATCTCGGGCATATTCAATACGACTGTCCGAAGTTCTGGAAGCTCGAATACGTTCCAGGGTCGCCACTTATCTCATCTCGAGCCTGGAATTATACATCCCAGAAGTACAGAAAGAATAAGAAGAAAAGAAGTACCTATCAACGGATCTAACTGGACCGACTTACAGCATCTTCCCCCCTGTTCGCGAGTTCTTGGTATTTCAAATACCCATTTTCCCCATCCATCCTCCGGCTCATCCTCCTGCCTATTAAGAAGGATTTGCATGGGGGGGATATTATGTCAAAAGAGAGAGAAGGGAGGTTTGGGACTACTTAATACACCTACACTCTTCTTCCTTTAATACCCCGTGATGCGATTGAGTGGTACCGGGCTTCATCTAATTGTAAATGCTCCGTCGTCATTCCAGCTGTTTAGGTCTGTTTCAGCCGCGCATTGTTTAACTCGTGGTTTTATTGCATCTATTACTTCTATTGCTTCCCCATATACTACATATATTACCCCTCGTCTTGACCAGCGTTGCCAGCGTTCTTGTTCTTCCTCAATTCGCTCAACCAAATCTCCCCTCTTCGGCAATTTTACCACCAAAGTCAGGATGGCTTCCACTCTGACGCTCCCAAAGTTGCCCATCTTCGAAGCCATCGCGAGCCATAACCCACAGTCAACAGCTATCGTTCACTGTTTATCTCGTCGGACATTCAAGTACGGCGAACTTCTTCCAGATGTATCCCGCGTGCGCGACAGAATACTCGAGGCGGCGGGCAAGTCGGACATCCGGGGAGAGCGGGTGGCTTTTCTAATAGAGAACAGTTATGATTATGTTGGTATGGGATGACCAGATTCAACGCTGCATATGACGTAAAGTGGCTTACAGACGCAATCTAGTTACGTATCTCGCTGTTCTAGCGTCGCACGCGATCGCCCTACCACTATCACCTCCATTCCCGGCCCCTGAGCTACAATACATCCTATCGCAGTCCGGAGCTATACTATTGCTACACTCGTCAAAGTATGCCTCGAAAGTCGATGAAGTTCTCAACACACCGAGCAAAGAACTCGATGTCACACCGTCTCCGACTCCTATCGAGCTGCCGAAGCACTTCGGCGCAATTTCGGAGACATTCGAGCCGGTTGAACTCGTGGAAGATGATGCAGAGGGTGCTGGCATGATGCTTTACACATCCGGCACGACTAACCGACCGAAAGGTGTACTATTGCCAGAAAGCGCGCTTACGGCTCAGGCTCAGGCTCTGATTGAGGCCTGGAAATATTCTCCTTCAGATCGACTGTTACACGTGCTACCCCTCCACCACATTCACGGCACAGTGAACGCAGTACTCACACCTCTATTCGCCGGCAGCAGTATTGAATTCCTCTTCCCCTTTAATGCTGATACTGTATGGCGACGATTCGCATCTCCGTTCTTAGACTCTCCTCAGGTCGCTGCTGCAGTAAAGGCCAACGGCGTTTCCCATGCGGTGAAGACAAACGGTATCACAAATGGTGTCAAGACCAATGGCATTGCTAAGCCTAACGGTATTACAAACGGCATTGCCCACCCAGTTGTGAAGACCAACGGTTTCCACCCCGTTGCGGAGCCAAATGGTATCGTCACACCAATTACAGAGACGAATGGCACTACTACTCCAGCTCTGGAACTCGGCGGATTCGGCAACCCTGCTTCGTCTGAAATCAGCCGTTTAGCGGCGGTAATCAGCCACCTCGCTGCTGAAGTGAACAATCTGGCCGCTAAGATTAGCCAGCCCAGCCAGCCGCTCGCTCTAACAAATGGCCTCAACCACGCCATTTCCCAGCAGGTCAATGGCGCCATTCCGTCGCCCGCCCTATCAGCCAAAGGGTTCGACACCCCGATCGCATCAACTAACGGCGTCACTACACCTGTCGCTGAGCCAGCTGTTCCCGTCAAGCAACCAGAGCCTCCAAGGGCCACAGCTCCTGCCACTGAGGACAAGTACAAGAACATGTCACGAGTCAAGATCACATTCTTCACCGTCGTACCCACAGTCTACACGCGCTTACTCTCCACGCACAAGACTCTGCCGCCTGCCGCTGCCGAAGCCGGCCGCATCGCTATCAGTCCCGAGCACATGCGCGTCTCGATCTCGGGATCGGCAGCACTTCCTACTCCTGTTAAGCGAGCATGGCGCGAACTAAGCCGCGGTAATGTTCTGCTCGAGCGCTACGGCATGACAGAAGTCGGCATGGCGCTCTCCTGCGGTCTCGACTTCGGCGACCGTGTCGACGGTAGCGTCGGGTGGCCACTACCCGGCGTGGAAGCCCGACTAGTAGATAGCGAAACAGGCATCCTCGTCGAAGACGACTTCTCCCTAGACCCCGAAGCCAGCGGCGAAGTAAAAGAGCGCTCCGGCGAAATTCAGCTCCGCGGCAAAAACGTATTCAGAGAGTACTGGGCCAACCCCACAGCCACAGCCAAGGAATTCGTCCCCTCAGACGACGGAAAGGGACCCTGGTTCAAGACCGGCGACGTCGCGGTCCGCAGGCCCGTCCCCACGGCCGGAAACGCCGTCAGCGGCGAGTGGGCCCAGGGACCCATGTACTTCATCCTCGGACGCCAAAGCGCCGATATCATCAAGTCGGGCGGCGAAAAGGTCTCCGCCCTCGAAGTCGAGCGCGAACTGCTCTCCCTCCCCGAGATTTCCGAAGCGGCCGTCGTCGCCGTCCCGTCCGGCAAGTGGGGACAGAAAGTCGGTGCCGTGATTATCCATTCCCCTGAGTACCTAAGAGACCACGTCGCTTGGAGACCCCTGGATATGCGACGCGCGCTTAAGGGGCGGTTGGCGAATTATAAGATTCCTCAGGTGCTTAGGGTCGTTGAGCATATTCCGAGGAATGCGATGGGCAAGATTAATAAGAAGGATTTGCTGAGGAAGGTGTTTTTGGATGATTTTAGTGGGGATGAGATGTAAATTGACCCCGCTTGAGGGGAGGTGGGGATGTTATCACCCTGAATTGAAGGATATTTGTGTTGGAGGCGGGGGGTATTTGATATCACGATTTTAGGTATGATGGAATGATGGGGATCTATTCAGATTCAACATGAGAACAGGAAAGACGGATGAACGAACCAATTCGAGCAAGAAAGCTCGCAATACTGAGATGAGACGAGATGAAACGAGATGGGATGAGCAAAGTGCTGTTCTACATACAGCCGAGTATTGGAATCTCACTTCGTTGAGATTTGGAGGTGGGGGATTTACGCGGAGGACTTATATCTGTCTATATTTGTTCCATAATCCGTCTTCGATGGGCTTCATCGTCTGTATATAGGGAAATTCCTTTTCCTTGACACCACCTCTTCTCTTTTTTTCTACTTCCTCGGCGGCCTAGTTATCCTTTACTGCAGTAGAGTTAGAATGAACG
This sequence comes from Annulohypoxylon moriforme, assembly GCA_022695765.1. Classification (NCBI taxonomy): domain Eukaryota; kingdom Fungi; phylum Ascomycota; class Sordariomycetes; order Xylariales; family Hypoxylaceae; genus Annulohypoxylon; species Annulohypoxylon moriforme. The sequence goes on from MU403100.1 coordinate 16,472, forward strand.
AGGCTCGCTCGCCGTCATAGGATTAGTATCTAACTTAGTTACATCCCTATTTCAAATTCAAATATCAGTTTCAAAATGTTTATGTTCTTAAGGGATGTGAATTGACTATGTTAAATCACAATCATGTTCAAGACTTTGAGTTTTCATATTAATTCGTGTAATATTGCCTGCGATCTGCGGAAAACAAGGTGCCGTAGCATTACGTGCTTAGAGCAGATAAAAGGTAGCGCAGCTGATGAGCATATCGTACTCATTATCCTCCGACCCTTGCGATTAGGTGCCAGGAGCGAAATGCATATCATGCCGAGGACTAGGCTGCTACTCGTGCCAAGTAGAATAAACCCTCCTCCCCATCAATAACCATAATATCCTGCATCGGTGACTAGAAAGAGATCGCTGGCAAACATGCCAGGTTCTCCCTGTTCGGGAATACCAATTGATGAGAGGCATAACACATTATGCTGCCAAAACTGCAGGCAATTCATTAAACCTTCGCTTAGACCGTGAACTTCGCCTTGGCTCGGGTGCTTCCACTATGGGCAGAATCAGTGTGGCCGGAGAATTCGACGACCTCGTTGGGAGGGAGTTTGAGAATGTCCTTGAACTGCTTGCCAATAGCAAGCAAGATCTTCTGGCCTTTGTCGAGGGGTCGACCCTTGCCGCCAGACACATCACCATCACCTCGTCCCGGGATGCTCTTTCCTATAGTGCGGGTCCAGACGCCGATACGGTAGAAGGCCTTGCGAACGTTGACAACAACGCCCATGACTTCACCATCGTCTTCTTCCTCGAGAGTCTCGCCGATGGCAGCTAACATAGTGTGAAGCCAAAGGTCGTTGATATCGACGTTGCGCTTGTCTTTGAATTGGTAAGACCATTTACCGCCGTGCTTGTTCTGGGGGTCCTCCCATTCGGGCCGCACGCCCTCCTTGAACAGGTGGTAGTCTGACTTAAGGGCCAGGTCGGAAACGGGGGCAATGTTGTTCTGGGGTGATAAAGTTAGACATGAGATGTAATAAAATGATGCTAGAAATACCTACATAGATGCCCCAGAACTCCTCGACAGAATTGAAGGTAATAACTTCCTTCAGTAAATCGTTCCAATTGTCACCCTGTTCGATATTAGCGTCGGTCCTTGGGAATTATGCGACATAGTGAGGAATCGAGAGATACTACTCACCTTTCCGCTAGAGGGCTTGGTAAACCATAGGGTCCATTTGTTCTGGAGGGGGTGCTTGACATTGAAGTTATCTTTGTCATGGAACACGGTAATCAAGTTGCCATTGCTCTCCGAATCCGAGGATTTGGTATCTCCATTGGGGGAAATGGGAATAGTGGTAAGATCAACTTGTTCTGACATCTTGAATTACAATGTGAACACCCGAAAGTGGAGGAGCCAAAGTAGGTGGAATATTTTGGTTGAAATGAAGAAGAAATGGCAGATGCTTCCCGTTTGCGACTAGAGTTTTGGAGAGAAAAGCACAGGTAAAGTGGTAAAGTTCTCTGAGGATTCAGACAAATAAAAAAGGTAGATAGTAGCTGCCCAAGGAACAAATAAATATTAGCCCCAGGTCGCTAGAACCTTAAAATTATGTCACAATCTTAAGAAGATATTTCCTAGTGGGATGACGATTCGGAAGGGTCGAGTCGAGAATAGAGGAGAGGAAGTAAATTGCGATGGAGGGGCAATCGTCGTGATCAACGGTCGCAGGAGTGACGATTTACGATTGTGGGAGGAGGCAAAAAGTAGCAAATGTACCGGGATGAAACTTTTTAGAAAGTTCTCGTTTCTAGCAGAGGAATATGAATGCGGGTTTGCGGGTTGCGACTTTGCGCCAGGCAGAAGTCAAAGAATTCTCGTCAGCGTTTGTCGTAAAAAGAAGAAGGCCGTTTTTCGTTTTTTGCCAGTGTCGTGATGAATCAAAAGTTATTAGCATTTGTTTTGTCGCAGAAGTGGGGCCAAATGAGAAATCGCAACGTCCGGTTTCAGCATAAATTATAAATTTAACGTTGTATGCACAATTCCAGCAATCCATTGTTTTAAGGGGGCTTAAAGGGGGCTTAGAAAGGGGGGCTTATGAATTAGGTAACCATCGCGAAGTGTGGCGGTGTTAGGGTAAGGATTAAATCCCCCACCCTCCCCATTTGATTCACACTGTCCTCATTCTTCACCAATTGCATATACCGACCAAGGAACGAAACATAATCACCTTATATTTCGCTCTATGAATACTCGTGCCGTCTACAATCACTTTCGACCTGGCACCCTAAGGGGTGCCGTGCTATGACTAGCAAAATGGGCAAGAGATGCAAATATATCCGAAGATTATCCTATACCTTATAAATGAATAGAATCTGGATTATTAAGATACCTTTTAATCATATTATAGGGCTTATATTAATGAACTACCTCTTAAATAAATAGTATATGTATTGAAAGATATTTTTCATTAAAAGCAGGATACTTATGTTTTGTATGTAAAACTCACTCTATCGGAAGTACTTCGGGTGGATTTGCATCTCTTGCCCATTTCGCTAGTCATAGCGCGGCACCCCTTAGGGTGCCAGGTCGAAAGTGATTGTAGACGGCACGAGTACACGATCGACATAATTTTCATGACTCATTATCAGGTAAAAGCCTAATGAGATGCATATAAGTTAGGTACCTAGTAGTCAAATACAATTGCACAGGTTAAGAAACTATCACCATCAAAATTGCTATGCTCACCATCCTAAAAGTCGGCTCAATCTCATCTTCGCTGTATTGCGATACCCAGTGTCTTAATCATGGATAATCTATCGTCAAATATACTAATCACATAATTGCATTTGCAAAACTCACCACGATGGCGTTAGAAAAACCCCGGGCCGAGGAGCCCCTTCTCAACCCCCATCGGGATGATCCTTCAGTAACGGCGAATCGCATCGACTTCTCACAGACACCCTTAGCGGATCACTATGGCCCCTACTTCGCAATGGTCATAGACAATCTCCTTACGCCAGAAGAATGCGCCGCCGTGCTAGCATCCGCAGGCTCTGACTGGATGCCACTTAGCAAAGGAGACTCATGGCGCGAGTGCGAGAGAATCTATTCTGTCTCACCTGAATGGGCCAAGGCCCTATCCGGGAGGTTCATACCATACCTACCAGAGGAAGTCAAGGTGCTGAGAAAGGGCGATGTGTTAGCCGAGAACATTGCGGGCCTACCTAATCTTAAGGCCAGTCAGGGAGCCAGTAAGACAGTCTGGAGACTCAACGGAGCCAACGAGAGGTTGAGCTTCCTACGATATCATCCCGGGAACCACTTCAAGCCGCACTGCGATGCATTGTATTCGCCTAGTGAAAAAGAGAAGAGTTTTCTTACGTGTCAGATATACTTAAGCGACATGCCGAAATGCGTGTCGCCTGGTGAGAGCTCAGGAGGAGAGACAAGATTCTGGCCCAGTCGTGTAGGCATGGGAAGGAAGAAAACCGCTGACAATACCGAAGAAGAAAAGGAGCAACAGATTAAAGATGAAGCGTTCCTCGATGTCGAACCTAAGATGGGCCGAGCCTTGGTGTTCCAGCAGCGTATGCTATGGCATTCTGGACAGGAGGTGAAGCATGGCGAGAAGTTTACTGTGCGATTGGATTTGATGTACGAGCATCACTTCGAGAAGTTGTTGAAATGAAATAATTTAGTCGGTGTCAACCCCTTTTTACGAGATAAATCAGACTGTCCTTGCATTGTCTATGTTCCTACCGAGATATCAGTAGATATGACACCGGTAGATTCTGAGCCGCATGAAGAATTATTTGAGCAGGTGTATACTTCTAACTTTTAAGTGGCTATGTACTTATTTGAGTAAGTCATCTCGAGAAAAGGATGTGACTAGGTAGATATATAGGTAGGTACACATCTATTGATAACAACGCGTAGCCCATTTACTGCGGAGCAAAGGAAGTAGAAAGCCAGTGACGGGTAGTTGAGACGGAAAATATAATCTTCAAACACGTACCTACTATTTCTCGCAAAATTCTAACTCACTCACAGTAATTAGAGAGCAATGTCATTATCCAGACTAAATTTCCAGCCAGAAGTCCCGTCATACATGATGAATAGTTGAAGGCTGAGATCAAACTAAAACATATATAATGTTATGGAAAATCCAAGCTCTCCAATTCCAAATTACCTTTCAATAATTTCTAAAACCCGAGACTTATTGTATATCTTAAACGATCTCGTTATGGCAAATCATTTAATCGAGGTGAAAGGGAAAGGGGACAGCCACCTTGACCGTTTAGCCCCTGAGTTGATAGTCAACATCGTTTCTCACCTACCAAACCTAAAGTCGGTTCTAACATTCAGTTCGACTGCGCACAAATATCGTACTATCATCATAGAAAATCAACGCACGATTGTTCGCAACCTGGCGGCTACGATCCTCGAGGACGATGACCCTGAAGTTATCCGATTAGCATTCTTGGCCTGCAATGCCACCCTCATTGAATACCCAGACTATCGTGGCGTCCGTAAGTTCATCAAGAAGTACGTCAACCCAGCTGAGAAGGGATCGGATATCTACAACTTCCGCGCTCTGTCTTTGATGCGCGGGTTGAGCGTAAACGTCGAGATCCTGTTGGACTGGACTGCAACGTACGCCACGTTATGGCCACTTAAGCTAAGCGACAAGGCCTATACGGCTACCGAAATCACGCGAATGAGGCGAATCATCTATTTAGTCGAAACTGGATTCAGACTGCTTTATGCTATCCCCGAACCTGGGCTCCGGAAACTCGCCGACAGATTCTGGCGTTCCTTCCCGCTCTGGGACGTCGACAGGGCTTACGCCTATATGAGGATGATAAGTTGTACCGATTGGAAATGTAAGTATTCTGACCATAAAACCTATTGACATGGGGACTCTACCTGCTAGGACTTGCTAACCGTGTAGATGATGATTGGAATCTATACGCTGCTCGCCGCGAAATCGAGAGTATATTCGGTTTTCCATGGCACGCTCATAATGAACTTCGAGATGAGTTGCGTATACTTCACTTCACCAAGTGGTGTGACAGGCCTTCAGCCGACGAGTTTGATTCGATCGGTATGTTTATGCTTCCTTGGTCGAGCCGCTTTATTTGCGATTACTTCAATCGATGTGTCGACTCTCAGACCAACTCCTGGACGACTAGGAGAGTGTGGTACAGTGGATTGGACCGGGATGAAATTGAATGGGCAACCTTAGGGGGTTATTACGATCCCTGTGTATTCAACCTTCGCAGGATGTTCGACTGGTTCTTCATGATAGCGGACGAGGATCGACGTCGACAGGTAATGAACCAAGGACTCATTTGGTCTTGGAGCACCGAGCCCCAAGGAGAAGAACTATTGCAATTAGAACCCGGCCCAGCTGCGATGATATGGCATGAAGACCCAGCTCATTTCGGTTGGAATGGTGCCATCCACACACCGGTACCTATCCGAGACATAATTTCGAGAGTACATGTTTGGGGGTAGATTAGGCTGGGTATAGGATAAGATGGGAGCGCTATATGTGGTTTTTTGACTGATTGCCTACCTACTGTGTATCTCACTTTACTATGAGATAATACTGAATAAAATCATATAGATGAGAACCTGCTTTGGGTTGAATTAGAATAGCCAACAAAACTAGACCTAATAGTAATGGTACAGATATCATGCCGTAATTTCACCATCCTTCACTAAGCGACGGATAGTGTCGATAGTTCCATGAACAGCCATCCTCGCCGTCTACGCCAACAAACGTTCATTAGTAATTCGTCAATCCACATTGTAAGAAGTCTCACTTACCTTCCAACTCCTCTCCTCCAACTCTATCGCTTCATCGCTCCCCTCCTTAACATTAGGATACCTCCACTCAAACACATACGTCATCATCAACTGTCCCTCCGGCCCTTCGCTCACGATATTCGACACGGTGCTGCCATCCGGCTGCTTAAAATCGACCCTGGAAGGTGCGAAATGCGCACACACTTCTCTAACCAATGCACCACCGCTTCCGGCCGCTGGTTCTGACCCGGTCTTGAACCGGACCTCGCGTGTGACCGTTAGGTTTCCGGAGAGGTGGTCTTCTTCCTCGACCAACACTATGCACTCCTCGATGATCGGGACGAAGTCCTGTGCCCGGAGTACCTTGCGCTTTAGCCCGGCCCAAACCTGGGCGTGATTTAAGACGGGCGAGACCTTGGCGGCGTTTATGGGGGCTGTGTACGCAAGGTTGAAAGTGACCATTTCGTCCTACACGTTGGGGTTCCGGGATAGGGGATGTAGGAGGGTTATACGGGAAGGGCTTGGTGTCGGTATTCGCTCGTCTTGGAAGTCGGTTAGGCGGTATAGTTTATTCTACAACATTTCGAGGGAGAGGAGAAGAAAATGGGATGGAAAGGTGCCGCTGACGTCAGGAGGGTGAAATAATTCCGGTAGTTTGGACCTGGTGTTGGGGAGAGTCCGGTCATCTTAGAACGGGCTAAGGGGTAAACTACTAGGTACCGGTGAGATATGGCGCATGGTAACTCACCTGGTGTAGGATGCCCTGTGTTACCTACTACTGACGGGTGTCTGCATTAGCTCACCTTACACCCGTATGCAGCAGCTCCCTACCGGTATGTACAGGTACCTACCAGGATCGCTGATTGAAATTGGTGTATTTTCGACGGCACCCAAGAAGTGAGTAGGTACTTCATGCAAGCGTCAGAATGTATTCGATAAAAAGCAAAAGTAAGCTATCCTTGCTCGGGTATATGTACACAATCTTGTATCCTTTTACGCGCTGAGAAATTCGCATGGTGCAACTAATCATCCTCGATGCGTAGCGGTTCGATGAAGGTCAATTCACCTCCATCAGAATCATTGTCCATCATCCTGATCCCGCCAAATCCCTCTTCTTCCGAATCATAGGTGTGGTCATCAAAATCCTCGTCGTCGTCGTGACCAGCACCATGTTCCGTGCCCGGATACGCAGGTGGCGGCTCAACTTGCGTCGTAGCTGTAGACAGAGACGAAGTAGTGGAAGCACGTGGCAACTCACCCAAGTTAGGCGTAGAAGATGTCGTTCTCGTCGTGGTCTGCGTAGTGTCCCGTTCCTTCTCATCTTTCAAGCCACCCATCTTCGCATCCCTAACACCCACATCACTCTTCAACTCCAGTACATTCTTCACGATCGGGTCAAACTTCTCATTCTTCTCCGGTTTGTCCTCAACATCAATCAAATTGCCAGTCTCCGCCCAGTCTCTATCCTTCAGTTCAATTTCGATCTTCCCATCGTCCTTCTCAATCTCCCCTTTCCCACCCCTAATATCGGGAAACCCACATCTCGTCAGTATCTTCGGCGCGAGCTCTGGGTATCTCAAATGCCCCGTGACTTCGTTGCTCAAGTCTAAGTTTTCGACGCCCTCGATCTCCCCTGCGATAGGCTGTAGCCCAGCAATGCCCATTTGCAAGCTTGTAGTGCGGTATAGAAAGCCGAGGATGTAATCATTTTCACTGTAAACATTGAAGAGTCGTCCGGATACTACCGTACGCATCATCTCCCAGTGCCCGCTATTTGACGGGACCGGCGCTCCGATAAGGACCACTGTATCTATAAGCCCAAAAGCCCTCCTTTCCGCTAGCGACCATAGACAAGTATAAATGACCCGTGCGCCTAGTGAGTATCCTACCAATGTAACAGGCCGCTCCCCTTGGACCCTATTGATCAGCGCATCTGCCAGAATTCTGCCCGCCTTTTCAGACCGGTTTTTCGCAAGGCTAAATGGGTTGTCGATGTTAGATGCGGAATTTAGGAGGAAGATAGGCCACAGGGCGCCCGACAGCGTAGCCAGGACCGTGCGCTGTAGAATCTCAGCTCTCACTGCACTCCAAGCCGCCGACGCCACCAAACCCCTCAATTTCTCCCCAAGAGCCATCAAACTCTTCATCTCGTATCTGAGCGCAAAGACTTCCGTCTCATCACCCAAAGCTCTCCACGGCTTCGTCACATCCTCCTCTGCCGTAAGCCAGCCGTTAATCCCAATCGTAACTCTTAGTCTACGATCCTTCGCTCCGTCCCCTTCCCTATCAGCCCAATCTCGACCCCACTCCTCCTTCAGCGGCAGAAACTTGAAGTCCTCGACCTCTTTCGCGTACTGATCCACCATGCCTCCCGTCATCTTCGCGCCAAAGGCACCGAACAGCGTCCCGACCAACGCCCCATTCATCCAAAAGATGCCCAAGAAACTAGCCAGTCCTCCCAACCCAACCGATCCCATCAACCCACCAATAACCCCAGCCACAGCCGGTGCCGCAAGTCCGCCCGTCACCCCAATAATCGCAGCCCCAGCAACACTCGCAAGCCCAACCTTCCACAACCGTCCGACCTTCCCCTCCTCCCTCCTCTTCTGCGCCTCCGCCTCCGCCGACATGCCCCTCCCACCATCACCACCCTCCCTCTCCGCCTTCTTCGCAGCCTCCACCATCGTCGTCGCGACCTCCATCTCCTCGCTATCGACAAACCCAGGCGGGACCTCCAGCGCGCTCGCGAGATAGCACACCAGCGTCCGCGAATACGCCGAGTAATTCCCGATAGCCAGGAGACAGATCAGCGTCGCGCTAAGCACCTCCTTGCGGTCTTCCATCGGGATAGACGTCAACCTCGTCGGGATAGGATGATACAGCCTCTGGAACGTAGCTAGGCTCGTCGGTCCCGTGCCTCCCATACCCCTCGCACCCCCCCTCCCCATGCCACCCCGCGGCGGTAGCGGTGGCGTAGTAATACCATCAGTAGAAGTAGACGTAGTCTGCGTAGCCCGACTGTTATCCCCAAAACTAAGCAAATCCTCTCCGTCATCCGGCTGCTCCCTCCTCCTCTCACTTAGCTTTTCCGCGCGCACGCGCCGCGCGTCCAGGACCTTCTGGTCGTCGGGTTTCGCGACGACTTCCTTGATCTTGCCGACGGTTTCGTCGCGCCAGGAGTCGAAGTGCAGGAGCGCCGCTCTCCTGAGCCTTACCAGGGCCGGGCTAGGCAGCGTTCTCTGCTGCGGGCGCGGGGGTTGGGCTGGTGGGGTGTCTCCATCCCGGGAGCTGCTAATTGTAGAAGTAGTGGTGGTGATACTGGTGGTGGTGTTAGAGCGGGGCACGGCCGACTCCGAATACGGAGGCGGATTTCGTGAGAAAGACGGCGATCCGTCTGGACTATGCGGGAGTTCTAGTTGCGAGCGCATATATGCAGTGATCTCGATGATGAGGCTGTAGAAGACCTTGCGGCGGGCAAGGTTGAGGGCGACGCGGATGGCGTCGGGCTCGCTGGTGAGAGGGGCCATTGTGAACGGCGATATCTCTACGTACCTAGGTAGATTGTTCTATATTGAATACACATCCAATTATTGAAAACACATATTCAGGATTGTGTTCTAATATATGTGTCCCGAAAAGAAATGTAATATTTAGTCGAAGGATTGCGAGCTCTCCAGTTTTCTTACGAGTTCTCAGCCTTCATATTGACAAATCAGCTCTAGGCAGCCGAATTAATCCAACAGGCGATTTTGCGAGCCAAGTCCTCCTTAATCTAGTATTCTATTACCATAGTTTACATTTAAAACTATATCGGTCAGTGATAATTAAATTATTCTATTGTTGACTTGAACAACATTGCCTGGCTATGTACATGCTACCTAGCGTATTTCATTTTATTAGACCAAAGTGGAAAGTCATATATGGATTGTGTTCAAGATGATCATGTTCAAGATGATCATGTTCAAGATGATCATGTTCAAGATCATCGTCATAATAATATACCTTACCACACTGGCACCTAAACTCCTCAAGTCCAAGTCTTTCTACCGGATAACCATTGAAAATAAAGTCACCATCAATTTCATCCCAGGTTGGGTCGCATTCAAAGCCCTCCACAACCTTAGCCATAGACTCCAGCCCATTCAATAATGCCAGTCTCCTCAATCCAGATCTTTGGAGCTTATTAAGCCGCTTCTGTGTCGACAGTAGCTCTAACATTTCCGTATGCTCATGGAGTAGAGCGATGCGAAGAAGGAAATAATAACCCGTGTTGATGCCTGCGCCACGGTCAAGGAGCTTGCGCGTGATATATAGACTTCCGGCCCTAACCGCGGGTTTAAGCAGCGAGTTTATCAAGGAGTTATATTGTTGGGTTTGAAGGCCCATGTTGTAGTCCAAAAGCAAGTCGACCATCTCTATAAGGCCGGTCCTAACCGCTTGTCCTACTGCCTTGCAATATTCATCTGGTCGTCGCCAAAAGTCGGACGCGTGTCTCTCCAATATATGTCGAACAATGGCTGGATTTCCATTTTCAATATTAAAATTTAGCATCCGCTTGTACCTATTATGGCGATCGTAATTAGACCAGGGCGTCAAGCTGGAGCAAAGCACATCCACGGACTTGGTGACTAAATCATAATAGAATCGGTCAGCCTCATCTCTAGTCAGTCTCTCTAACGAAACTATTAGTTGGAGTGTATCCACATCTCCGCGTTCAGAAGCGCCGGATAGACCCTCAATAGAAAATCCAGAAGTGCCGGATAGACCCTCGATGGCAAATTCCTGCGACCAACCGCATGCTGGTAAATGTTGCTGGAAAAGCTTCAACATCTCGGTGTTTCCGGCAAATGCAGCGAGAAAGGTAGGGGTTGGGAACAGTGTACTGGCGATATAAGGACAACAGCCTTTCTTCATCAATTTTTTCGCCAATGGTATATGGCCAAGATGGGCTGCAGCGCTCAGGAGATTCGAGTCTGTGGACGAGCCGCCGTGGTTGCGGCGATATAGCTTGTCTTGGTCATATACTCTAGTATCATGACCTATCGTGGCCCAACAGAGGCCATCAAGAGTACTCTCAAAGTCACCTCCCACATGGATGCATAATTTCTCTACCAGTTGGCGCATCTCGATATAATTCGCAACCTGAGGATCCGATTCATGTCGAACTTGATACATGATATAGTCATGCCAGAAGTTTTCAGCACCATGGTAGTTCATGATACGCCATCGAGGCGGTATTGTCGAACTTATAAATCGGCGCGGAAGATGCGTTCGGAATAATACGGGATTGATGGCAGTATAAAATGAACCTGTGTAAGGAAACTATGTTAATGCGAATATAACAAAACGCGGAGAGATTATACGTACGGCATACAAGCTTCAACCGAAGCGCCCTAGCAAGACCGCGTGAGAGTGAAGCATAAAAAAGGATATTGTGAAGTATTTCCACCGGAAGATCGAGAAGTTGCATTGTTCAGAGTTGGGAGATTGTCCACCGTCGATTTTATGAATGTGTAGGCTGTAAGAAGCAGTTGTAAGATCGATTTTGAATATGATGTTTGCGTACGAGGTCAGACGTTCTTTACACGTTGCTTCTTGAGAGATTTTGATGAAATTTCGTTTGAAGTAAACGCGGGACGCCTGGACTCCTGGAAATTACCAACTTGCCTGCCTAATGTACCTACCCGTGTGGCGTGTCTTGACATGTTTATGCAATAACCTCAGCACTTTCAACAGCATATTTGCCCATAAGTACATAATCGTCTTAATCTGTTGAGTAACAACATGATAACTAAGATTTGGTTGTGTTATGATATATCATAAATGACACAACTCATAATGAACGACTAGAATATAACGAAACTTAGATACTATCAGCCGTCTCATTCCTCGCGTATTTTCATTCTTCTCTTCCTCCTCCTCAACAACCCTTCAAATCTGCAAAGACGAGATCTCAGGTCCAAGCAACGACTCCGTTTCGGGCGTAGGCGGGGCCACGTCCTCGCGCTTAGTGCAGATCCAGCAACTAGCGTACATATTAACACGATCGATGCACTTGCCGCCCGAGCGATCGCCATGACACTTAGCCACGAATCCGTGCCGCTCGAATTCGTCAAGATACCACGGACGCAGGCCCGCCGAGCGTAACATGACGCGTCCGCCCATGCGTAGCGCGCGGTTGAGTTTGGTGATCTGAGCCGCCGCGGCGGAGGATCCGGGGTCAAACCAGTCCATGCTGTCCATGACGACGGCCACGGTCAGGGTGCCGGGTGCGATTCGCGCGAGAACCTCGTCAATTTCGTCCGTGTGAATGCGCAGTCCCTCGAATGCTCCTGGTCGCGAGAGCTTTGCGTGTGCTTGTGGCGAGAGATAGTCAGGGTGACAGTTGCGACTGAACTTGCCGTCAAGACAAACTAGGTAGTACGGATTGTCAGCTGCGATATGAGTCGACTCCACCATCGGATCCAGAGTGTTAACCATGTATTCCCAGATAGCGTGCGATCGTGTATTCTTGGCCCGCGCTTCGGGGCCACACACCGCGTCTGATACGGCGTGGTCTTCTTCAATTATCGCTAGCTGGTTCTTGGGCACGCCGAGGGCCGTCCATAGGAACGCTTCTTGACTGACGACGAACTTGGACACGAGACGAGATAGTAGCGCTGGTCGGATCTTGCCACGCCATATCTCACGCTGCTCATTGAGGGTCTTTGCGGTAATCATTTTCTTGACGGCGGATCGGCATCCAAACACACGAGTGATCCAACGGAAGATCCGAATTCCATGCTTCGACCCGCCAGTATCATACAGACCACCCTTGGATTGAGTGAAGATATGGTCGTTGTTGAGCCAATACTGGAATGCGCGACTAGACAGGTGAGGAGACATCTTTGTAATAAGGAGAGAGCGGAACTCGGGATGTTTGCCGTCACCGAAAATCTTCCAGAAGTCTTCGTAGGGAAGAGACGAAAATGCTGCTACTTTAAGCTCAAGGAGGTGGTTCTGCGTGGGGTTGAGGTCGACAGCATGAATTCTAGCCGGGCTCTGAAGTGCGTAAGAGAGGAGGTTGTCTCCGGCACTAGTGATGGCAAGGACTACATCGTCTGATTTCAACTTGAGGATGCGTTCGTCGACACGCGTATCTTCCCAAGTGAAGGCATATATATACTCATCATTGAACTGAGTATGTTTCTTCAGCTGATCATCATAGTAGATCCGATAATGATGGTTCTGATAGAAGAACGAAGGAAGAGGAAGGTTAGAGGAGATATTGACAATGGCAGCGTCAAAAGCCTTGGACCGTATCTCCGGAGCAGCCCTTTCAACTGCGCGGGACAGAGCGGCCGAGTGATTGGCGGGATGGAGGTAAGGAGACTCAGTAACCAATGCATCCACCTTCTCAACAATTTCGTGCGGAAGGCTAGAAGATAGTGGTTGCTTATGAGTTCCCAGCCAGATATAATAAGGAATAGCTCCGAGAACGTAGTTACGTTTGTTCACATTTAGGACAGTACCGAATGAATACTCGAGATAGTCACGTCGGCCGGGTTCCAGAGCGACTCTGTCAATGTCAAACCAAGCACGCCAGAATGTTCTTCCGAAAAAATTGACATGACGATTAACGAGACCGCCTGTATAGTTTCGGAAGCTGACATCGACTTGAGACTGGACATAGAAATCGACCACACCGACAATACCGTTGGGACTCAGCAGCGATGGCAGAGAGTCGATGACAGAATAATAGTCGGGCTAGATATCTGTCAGCATGCATAAAATCTGACTAATCTAGTAACTATACTTACGATCATAGACAAGCTGTAAGACATGGTGATCAAGTCAGCGCCGCCATGCCTAGGTTTTTCCTGGTAGATGTAACTCCGGATCGGCGATCCAGAAGCACGTCTGCCTTGAGAGGACGGTTCATGGTCCTCCAAGCGGAATTTCCTCGCATCTTGGCAGATAACCTTCACGTTATCCCACCCAAGTCTTTCGAAGCGCTTACGGGCAACTTCGCAGAGTGACGGGGAGAAGTCAACGAGGTAGACACTGTCGAAGAACTTGGCTACATCGACAAATCTAGACATAGTTTCGATGTTCCAGCCCGTTCCTCCGCCAACCTATACCGCTAGTTAATAATATTACAGTGAGGGTCGTGGAAGAGCACTGACATCAACCCAGACACGCCTCTTCTTCTCGTCACCATTTTTCGCTCTATAAGAGAGCTGAGCTGCTGCAAGGGCGAGCATATCCTCTCGGCCCTTCAGCAGGGCCTTCCTCGTCGCATCGTAAGCGCCAGCCTGCTTCTTGTAGAAGCTCTCAAGGGCATCCTGTTGGTTGCCATTGCTGTCGCCGTCGTGCGGTTTGAGGAAGCATGTGTAGAAGAATAGCCACAAGGACTGCAAGAGAGTAGGATTCTCATCGTCCTTCGGTTTCTTCAAGATTTTGGTAGAGTAGCATATGCCTACTAATAAGACAACAGCTATTCCGGCAAGGTAGATTTTGGCATGAGGGTCAGGGGGTAAAATGTTACCACCAAGAGAAGCCATGATACTCTCTCATTGCAATTGGAATGAGAGTGGGATGTTGAAATTCCTTCGCGGTGTTGAATCGAAACTACAGCAGTCGGTGAGAGTATCTAGAACGAAGAAGTAAGAAAGGAAAAGGGCGGAGGTCATGGCCCAACAGAAGAGACATATATAATAAGCCCATGTCCCGTACGTGCTACGGTAAGTAGGTACTTACATAGGTACCTACTATAGTTACCCACTCTCGATTCTTAGCGAATAGAAGGAGAGAATTAAGCTTCGGTTGCTTGCATCTCCCTCTTTTCCAGCCAACCTTGAAGAGTATAACGAGAAACGAGAATGTACTTTGACATGTGGGATGTCCTGTGCGCCTGCGCCTCTGACGATGGTTTGCATTGAGAAGGTAGTACCATATCTAACTCGCCAATACCTGGAGGACCCTGAACTTTTACCCCACTAAGCCAAGTACCTCCCTCTAGCTCGGGTATGGGTCCAGGTACATACTAGAGGTAGATAGTACGTATTATCCAACCCCACCACGTAATAAAGTTGGATATGTAAGTTGAGGAAAGCTCTAGTGCTAGGAGACGGTTGTCTTGACCAATCATTTAGGCCACATGCCTAATTCTTGCGGGAAGAATTGTCGTACAACATAAATCGAATTCCAAGACCTGTCTACCCGGTCACGCTAAACAACTTTAGAATTCTGCTTTGTCGTTTTGTAGCGATAGAAGTGGGACGTGGCTGTTTCGAGGGAAGGATAACCACATACTAATCACCGACTAACTATTCGCGCTAACCGCCCAAGTTGAATGGGTAGAGTGACTTGTAGTCAATTGCATTCAATTGATGTTAACGAGCTTTTAACCAATAACCTGATTGGTCCGATTTCAGCTGGGAGACGTGTTGGCGGAAAATCTCCAGGGGCTGCGGGTAAGGATAATTCTTCCTGTCCCAGACACAGGCTCAACTCCATTCCCAGGATCCACGATCAAACGATCAAACCGTGGGATGGGCCCTGCATCTAGTCCCACAGGTACCAAAAGCCAGATGACACCCTGTATCTTTATTACGGGGAAATATTATGTGTGTAGGTGACAAGAGGTATGTTGTTCTTTGTAGATTCAGCCGTGGGGTTGGTAGTTATCGGATGGACATTCGGCCTTATTGCATTGTAATTGTTGAAGGATACCCAAGATAACTAGGGGTAGTAGGTACGGAATACATCGAAATAGACAGCTAGACAGCTGACATCTAGACTTTTTTTTTCTCTTTTTTTTTCAAGTCGATCCCCCAACGGGTTCAACCTCTAACGTCCTATAGGCTCGGGAGTTATGCATCCACGTGCTGAATTTGTGCAGTTAGAATGGGTTACAAAATTTTAGTCGATCAAGGCTGTTTTCATCGTCTGGACTATTTCACACAGATGTTGCAAGTGTTGCACATCATAGTCCCAGAGACAGGGGCAGGTCATATTTCGCGAATGTCGGTTTTTCGATAAGATCTACGGTGCCAGTCTGAAGTCTGAAGAGCCAAGGAAGATCAATTGCGAATCGCGTCTAGACGTAAAATCAGTCCCCGTCTTCATCGGATGTTTGCAGTCGCCAAGACTCCTATGCAGCTGCGAATACCTCACGCCGGTTAACATAGCATAATGCTGTACAACGTCTGCCGCCGAGCGCTAGGCGGCCTGCTACTCCATTTCCGTAGCACCGAATATCGGAACGAACCCCGTGTTAGGACTAAGGCGGGTTCTGCGATGGCGTTGAGGTTCCGTATTCAACACTTCCTATTACCTGCCTAAGAGGCATGCAGTGCTAAGGTAGCATATAGCTCACCCGGCTCACTCCTTTTGCTCGGCTAATCTTCTTAACATTAGTTTTACCACATAATTCCGTACTATCGACATGTGTCCCGCCGCAAGGGTAGGATTCGGCGCCGACAATCTTCACAACCCGGAATTTCTCTTCATCCGTCATACCCATTGCCGCGCGATCAGGTATTAATCGTTCAAGGCCGTTAGCCTTAAAGTCGTTCTCATCCCACCAATCGATTTCCACTGGCATGTCTTTAGCGATGTACTCGTCCACGCGCTTTTGTATGACATCTTTCCACTTTCCCTCAATAAGACCTTGGAATTCACAAGCGGCAGAATCTGGGAAATGTGATGCTTTTAGTTCGTCGAAACCGTCCACTTCCTTCTCAACTAGGTGGCGAACAGCTGCTCCAAGGACATGCCCGGCGGTATGGTAACGAGAATATAGGTTGCGCTTCTCACTATCAATGGTTTGAGTGATAGAATCTCCGGACTTGAAAATGGATGAGGAGTCCGCAAAACTACCAAAATGCAACACCTCACCATCGTTTATGGCACTCATACGCACCATGGATACGTCGAATCTGGCTCCGTCCTCGCTTTTCATCACTCCAACATCAGAAGGTTGGCCACCACCCTGAGGGTGGAATATAGTTTGATCCGTAACTACAACATGATCATCCTCCTTAGCCTGCTTGAAAAGCCCTCTGTTGGCCTCCTCAAGTGCAGCTACTGATCGGACCGCGGTGACTACAGCCTGCAGAGCGTGGAGCTTAGCGTTGTGCTGAAATGCGAGGTAAGTGCGCTGCATGTTGTGGACTTCCGTAAAGACAATGGCTAGATGGTATATGAGTCGACGCTTGAAATAAATATGTTGAGATCGAATACGGTGGCCTTCATGGGATTTAACAAGCCGTCGGTACTGAAATAAACCCAAATCTTCTTGTTTCATGTCAGACTGAGATCCTTTTAGGCTTGTCAATCTTGACAATGTCGCGCCCTAATAGTGGGTCTTATCAATCGAATTGACCACTTAGTGATAAGACTTAGGACCCACTTCCAGCGCCCTTGATTAGAATCATTCCCGGAGCTTCTTTGCTATTCTCCCGCAAGCCCGCAAATACTATCAAGTTGTCAACTCGGATATATTAATTAAGGGTATTTTTGAATCCCAGGTAAGCAGAATTAATATCTAACTCAAGCTCTCTCGCTTGCTGCTCGCTCAACTCCTCGGTCGCCTTCATTTGATTGAGCGTTATTAGCCATTGCACTATCTTCCCGCGATTCTCAAAATCTCTATCGGTGACTTTATTGACGCTCTGGATAACATCGGTGAGGAGTGGATGAAGTTGATCTTTGGCTAGAAGCCCAAGGCGCAAGGCATCTAAGAAAGTAATGAATTCCTGTGTAGCTTCAAGGATGAGAGCGCCAGATTTATGGTTCCCTGGAGCAGATGGTTGGGGTGCTCCTGTTGATGCGGTAACAGCGGTAGAGGGCATCCCCACCCTAATTCTTTCGGTTGCTCTTGGAACTTCGAGCTATGATCAGGCAGTTAGCAATAGCATAGGAAGTTTTTATAAGGATATTCATACATCCCAATCGGCCTTGAACTCTTCCAGGCCCACGAATGCTTTAGCTACGGTATCGTCTGCCAAGATAGATTTATACTGTTTTAACGATCGTTCACAGATCTCAGTATAGTCGGCTTCAGGAATAGCATCTTTAAGAAATGCCCTCTCGAGTTCATCTAGGGTAACAATTATGGAGAACAACTCGGCTAGAGAGTCTTGTAGGTCTCTTTCAGCACGAGTCTCTGCCAGCTTTACTTCCTATGGGGGCGTTAGCATATATGCATGATCGTTATAGAAGAGGCGACCGGGGTTATACCTCGTCTAGATTGATTGTGGCCGAAAGAGTAGTATTAGGAACATAGCTATGAGGTGTTGGCGCATATGCCTGTCGTGAATTCATCTTGTATGAGTTTATATATGAGCCTGCCTGACTTGTATGTTTAAATGGAAGTTGATGGGGAGAAGTGACGAGTTCCTAGTTATGTGTAGACGACAAATGATTGGTTCCTTACTTGGCAAGCTAAATGCTAAGATCCAGGATGCTTTAGGTAATCAGAAACAGGCTGCTATTTTGGGTTTAGCGCATAACTGCGATAAGGCGCCCCGCGATAAGACTATCCAAAAAATTTTGGATTGTCTTGTAAAATCAAATTCATACTACGAAATCTTATCCTTACACTGTCGCAACTTTATGACTGAACTTCACCATGGCGGGCGCAAAGAAGAATTTCAAGGCGACGAAGAAATTTGAGAAGAAACATTTGAAAGGTGTTTTAGACCAGAGGAAAGCGACCGCAAAAATAAAGCAGAGAGCGCAGCTCAAAACCAAGAAACATACCAAAAAGTCGAAGGATGCCGAGTTTTATAAGGGTGGTGATGATGCCGAAACTCCCAACAAGGCCAATGGCACCAAAAGAACTGCTAATGTCAACGACATGAGTGTCGACGACTTCTTCGGTGGCGGTTTTGAAATCATCGAAAAATCTCAGCCGAACAAGAAAACATCTAAGAAGCTAGGAAAACGCAAGCGTGATGAACCGAACGAAGACGAAAGCGCATCGGATGAGGGTGGCGATATCGAGATCTCCGCCGACGAGTTGCCCATCGCAAGTGGCAGTGAGGGTTCCGATGACGAAGAGGTTGACGATGTCGGCATGAGCAAAAGTGCAATGGACGCACTTGCTAAAGACGACCCTGAATTCTACAATTTCTTAAAAGAGAACGACCCAGAAGCATTAGAATTCGACGATGCAGACCTAGCCGAAGTAGACGAACTAAGTGCTAGCGAAGAAGAAGAAGACCAGCCTAAGAAGAAGCGAAAGAAGGAAAAGAAACAAGCGAAGACTGATGGTGTGGACGAAGAGGAGACTACAGAAAACGAATTGACACAAGCTATGGTTGCGCGTTGGAAAACAGCAATGTCAGAAAAGCAATCGCTTAGGGCCGCGAGACAAGTAGTCCTGGCTTTCCGATCTGCTGCTCATTTGAATGAGGACGATGACGACGCGGAGAGAAAGCAAGCCTACAAGATCTCTAGTCCGGAGGTGTTCCACGACATTCTGGTTGTTGCGCTTAAGCAGATCCCTGAAGTTCTTCAGCATCATGTCCCTATCAAGGAATCTACATCTGGCAAAGTCCAAGTCCCGACAGACTCCAAAAAGTTCAAGACCCTTTCGAACCTCCTCAAATCTTACGTATCTGCCATCCTACACCTCCTAGACACACTCTCAGACGATGCCACCCTTAAGTTGACACTATCTGCTATCACGCCCCTTGTTCCCTACCTATTGAGTTTCCGAAAGCTGCTCAAGAATCTGATAAAAGCTGTTGTTGGATTCTGGTCACAGTCTACAAGTAGCGATTCAACTCGGATTACTGCTTTCCTAGTTCTCCGACGATTGGTTGTCGTTGGTGATAAAGGCATTAGGGAAGCGGTTTTGAAGGCAACTTATCAAGGCTTAATCGCGGGGTCTCGTGTGACGAATGTCAACACGGTTCAAGGTATCAACCTAATGAAGAACTCAGCTGCTGAGTTATGGGGCTTAGATCAGAACATTGGTTATACGACAGCCTTTGCTTTCATTCGCCAACTTGCTATCCACTTGCGCAATAGCATTGTACACAACCAGAACGAGTCATACAAGACCATCTACAACTGGCAGTATATCCATTCCTTAGACTTCTGGTCTTGTGTGTTGTCAGAACATTGTAGTCCGCTGAAGGAGGCCGAGACAGGCAAGGAATCCCAGCTTAAGCTCCTCATTTACCCTCTTGTCCAAGTCACGCTTGGAGCCATGCGCTTAATACCGACCGCAACCTACTTCCCTCTTCGATTCCATATGATTCGCTCACTTCTACGTGTCTCTCGGTCAACTGGAACCTATATCCCGTTAGCATCTGCCCTTCTTGAAGTGTTGAACTCCGCAGAAATGAGAAAATCGCCCAAACAGTCTACCATTAAACCCCTCGACTTCCACGTCGCCTACAAGGCACCCAAGTCATATTTGCGAACGCGAATTTACCAGGACGGAGTCGGCGAGCAGGTGATAGAACTCTTTTCCGAATATTTCGTTCTATGGTCCACGAACATAGCGTTCCCCGAGTTTGCTCTACCTGTCATCGTCATGCTGAAGCGATGGCTCAAGCAGTCGAGAAGAAAGATAGGCGGTAATAACAATAACAAAGTCCGCGCCGGCCTCGTTCTGCTCGTCCAGAAGCTTGAGGCCAATGCGAAGTTCATCGAAGGTAAACGAGCCAAGGTGGATTTCGCACCCAAAGACCGTGCACAAGTGGATGCGTTCTTGAAGGACTTCGAGTGGGAGAAGACGCCGGTTGGCGCGTACGTCGTTGCGCAGAGGAAAGCGGGTGCGGAGAAGGCTAAGATGTTGGAACAGGCTAGAAAGGAGGATGAGCGCAAGCGAAAGGAAGAAGAGCAGGAGGCGCTAGAGCAGGACGCCGCGGGGCTGGATAGTGAGGATGAAGAAATGGAGGACCTGGACGAGGTTGATGAGGATGAGGATGAAGACTCCGACGAAGATGAGGAGTGATCTCATTGGAAGCCGCATTTGTGAATAGTATCCTTAATGAATCGGAAAATCGCGCACAGATAAACACGCGAGGCATTCGACCACTGATCTAAATTTCCTCCACCTTGTCTCTTAGAGATGCGTTCGATGACCTCGAAATTCGATATGAGTATCAATTCTTTATAAGACCCCCTAAAAAACAAACCAAACGTCGCTAATGACCAAGACCATGCAATATTAACGGCACATTTGCAAAGTTGATGAAGCTGTTGCTCAGCGACACAGCAAGAGAAATCTTCTAACGCCTAACAGCGTCTACCTGTTGATGCTTTGGATAAGTGCTATATACAAAGGCCCAAAAGTCCAGGGTCTTGGTTTAAAATATATACATGAAGTACCCTTGAGTTAAAGGGTGGGTTTCTTAGAAGCGCCTATAGCGTCTTCAAACCGGCTTGTAATGCCTTGATGTAAGTCCGACTCGCGTCGTCCTCGCCCAAGCTCCACGCCACTGCAAAAAACGAAGTTGTTAGCATATACTCTTACTTACTTCCAGTCTCTTCCATCGCCAAGGGCAGATTTAGAACAAGATAAGGTGTGCAGTGATGAGGATAGCATAGAATAGTATAAGGCAGGTTTGAAAAGATAGGAGAAATAGGCAAGAACTTACTAACACCACCCAACCCCTTCGCCTTAACAATCTGCTCGAACTTCTGCGCCACGAAATCCGGCGTGTCCCACGTCCAAAAGTAGCTCGTCGCGCTATCCCAGAACCACTGGCCTCCCTCATCCGTATCTGCCTTGCCGCTCGACAGCACCGGAGGCACTTCTTGGAATGTCACGGCCCCGGATTTTCCGGTGTCGCCGCCGCTCGCGTCCTCGAGGGCTACGGTTGGACATCCGATTGGTTGCGTGCATTCCCCTTGCGTCGTAAAGTACTTCGCGTAGAAGGCGAAGCCGAGGTTTAGTTTTGCGGCGTCCATGCCCAGGGATATGTATTTGTCCACGGTGGCGAGGGAGCCTTTGACGGAGGTGTGGTGGTTGGTTGTGTTGTCGCGTCTGTGGGATAGTTAGTTAACTCGTTCTTCGCGAAGGAAGTAAGGAGGCTTGCCTGTTCATCAAATCGTATGCCATGACATTGACCACGTCGACGGCAGCGTTGATCTTGGGGACCTGCTCGGAAGTGAAAGCAATCATATCCCTCTCAAGTCCGGGGACGGCTATGGAGAGCTCCTTGTCACCAATCGCCGACTTAATCTCTTGTAAGAGCAAGGCGTAGTTTGCGATTTCGTCGGTCTTCCCGGAGTTGGGGTTCTGCTTGTAGTCTTCGCCGTTTCCTCCGGGGTATTCCCAATCGACATCTATGGAAACAAAGTCAACCAACTGATTATTTAAAAATGAGAGAATGGATTTACATACCGACACAGTCATATCCCAGACTGTCGAGAGTCGATGCGATGTTCTTCGCATACAGCTTCCTGGATGTGTCATCCTTCTGTCCGACGGAGTATCCGGCTGTGTCACCCCATCCGCCGATGGCCATGCAGACTTTAGTTCCGTCGGGGAATTGGCTGCGGAGGGTTGCCACGTCGGTGAAGGGAGTGTAAGTGCCAGGCGGGTCACTCGTGAAGAGCGTCGTACTTGCGAACGCAGTGATCACGTGTGTTACTCCGGCCATAGCATCTTTGCTGGGAGAGGCAGTGTGCCACTGGTCGTAGTACATAGCAAACCGCGGTGCCGCAGCCGCCGCCACTGTTGTTACCGTTCGAGGGATATGCATATCGAATTCGAATACCTAAGTTCCACGGCGAAATGTGTTCTAAGAGTGACACCAATTCCAGTTGGTGAAGAAATAGAGTACGGTTCGGAGGGTTTGCAAGCCATCGCAGTTCCCTCTCGTCGATATTTATGTTTAAGACCTTCCACACGTTGGAATGGAGTGTAACGTTAAGGGAACTTTAATATCCCCTGTAACTCCTAAAAATATTGGCACAGCGACATTCTAGATTGAGTAGTCGAGGCAATCAAGCTAATCTTCCTAGAGCCTCATGTCATTCCTTCCAATAATGTCTCGCATATGCAATCTTCGGATGACGCTCTCCAACCGCGACAGTCGACTCAAGCCACTCGACGGTAGCCCAACTCCGCACATGGTTTTAGATAGATGAGACACACCCGAGATTCCAACTTAGCTGGAACAAGATCAACAATTAACGCAGACGCATATATACAACGTGAAGGGAGAAATACCTATATTCGCAACTCGATTCGCTATGCTTTCCTAGCCACCAATTACATGTGCACGGCGTAGTCGATATCTTGTGATTAAAAGGAGTCCGGGGGTAGTATCGCCAAGTGGGTCAACTTCCCGGACTTCCTATTGCGGACATTCGGTATCAACGTTACCCCAGGTTCCTAAGGGATATGAAGCCAATGAAGCCGGCTCCCTAATAAAAATGTAAGGCATCTCCTTATAGTCTGAAACAAAAAGAGCCGAAGTCAAGTGAAAGGGAGCCGCTGAGTTGGATAGGATGAGATAGAAAGGGATTAAATGGGATGATAGCTACCAACCCGGTCACATTGCATCATACAGCTTGGTAGTGATCGTCGGTAGCATGTTCGTTCTGATGGTCACCTAATCGTGCGACCTTACAGAATCGTCCATAAGGCTGCGATCAGCTATCATCGGTTCCAATCTACACGATCCCATGGACGACGTTCACAAGCCACTTACCAACGTGTCTCACTATTTTTGGAACTGTGATTGAGCTGAGGTTCTTGATGACTTATAGGTCTGAGGTCGTGGTTATATATAAATTCTCCGTGTCTCAATTGAACATCACTGCTTAGGTAACGGTCGCAGGGGAATATCGAAGAGACATCATCGTTTAAAATTCTACAAAATTGCTCCCTAATCAACTCTTGTGCGATGTGGCGTCGTCATAAACGCCAATCGCCGTAAGCGAGGACTGCGATAAGGACTTGAGCTTTGGTCTTTTCTAGAAAAATTTGGACTATTTTCCTAAGATCACTAACTCCATCTACGTCGAAGGACGTCTTAGTCACTTCATGAGAAGAGCTACTTAACAATTGACAGAGTATGTCATTGAGAAAGGTTGTCTTATCGTTGTTGCTATACTTAGATCTGTAATTTTACCACTACCTGGCTAATGAAAATGTACCCCTGAGATGTGAATAAGCGTTGCGCTTCGCTTATGCACGGCGATAACTCTACTAAACCAACATTGCGGGACGTTTTCTTCAACAACCATCCATGGAACGACACATTTATCCAAGGGTAAATATTATTTATATATCTATAGAAGACATAATAGATATCGCGTGCTTTCTATAATAGCTAACTTAAAGAGCGAGATAACATTGTGTAAGGAATCTCTTAGGAGCTCGGGATCAAGCCAATAGGGAGTTAAGACCATTAGTCGATTACTAAACAGTAGGTTCTTTTGACCGTTGTCTTGTGCCCTTGCATAAAGCTTCACTTCAGCTCAAAGTAAGCGCTATTAAATGAAGACGTAATGAGTGCTTTATTCGCGTCTCATATCTTTCAGCCCTATTTGTCCTTGGCATAGCCATTTGAATTTATTTTAAATTCTGGAGATTTATCGTACATTATACGACTTCCAGAAATTTTTCGTACAAATCTACGACCATTTCATGCGTTGATAGTATCGTTTTCGCGCTCGGTTCGTTTAGGCAATTCTCGCGATCGTTCTCGCCATTCCCCACAGCCAACCAACAGCGCATAATACAGCCCTAAGAGCTCCTATAAAACTTCAGGAACGCCTAAGCTAAGCTACCCCGCCCTGCGGCGCAGCTGCATCTCCCTAGAGAATCGAGTCATTAATGCTTGTTTGATGTTCCTTTGCCTCTCCTATTAATACTGCCACTTTTCTTGGCAGTTGCTGTTGGTTATTTTGGAGTTTCAATTATTTAATCCATCGGGCTTGAACTACCTACTTAGATAGGTGTATATCATCTCCCTTCGTCAGCAGACATACCACGCAAATCTTACCATAGGATCCAACAGTATTATCAATTTCTAACCAATTCACAACACCTACATAAAAAAAAGTACCTACACAATGGCGCCAACGAAAGAAGAAGAGGCCAGAGGGGAAGCTCTACCAGCCTACTCCGAATTCTCGGAGTCCTCCATCTCTCATCCGGACCAACCACAAGCTTCCGCTTCCACATCCGCATCCGCACCCACACCCGCGCCAACCAGCGCCAACACCACCAACGCCCCAACCGTCACCTCCCCCTTTAACTTCCCCTCAGACTCAAACCTACCCGCCTACTCCGCCACCGCCGAAACAATCGTGCACAAACCCCTCGCCATCCCGCAAATAACCCCGGACCCCAAAGCCCCTTTCCTAGACGCCTACTCCGATGTCCTACTACGTCACGGGGTAACCCCGGAAACCTGGTCCGGCTTCCTGCGCACCCTCTCCGGCTTCCTCGCGGCAACCGTCTCCGACAAAGCCGTAAGCCACGCAGCGCAGATGGCGCGCCACGTCGGCCAAGTACCCAAGCGCTTCGGCAAAGAGACGCTCGCGCACGCAAAAGCCACAGGCCACGCCATCGCCGACAGCGCGCGAAAAGGCAACCTCGTGGGCGCGGCAACGCACACTATTCTCGGCGGCGCGGTCTGGCTCCCCGTCGCTACGGCCATCCGCGCCATCGGCGCAACCGTGTCCCTGCCCTTTGCGGTGCTAGGGGCTACCGTCGAGGACCCGAAGACGCCGCGGGAACGGGCGGAGGCGTACGCGTTGGCCGCGAACGCGAAGTGGTTGCACAGACGCGGGTTAGAGGCGCATTTACTGCAGACGAAGGAGCTGGCGCCGGTGTTGGGGTTGGGCGTTGAGGAGATGGTGGGGATTGCGCGGGGAGTCAAGGATGGGGATGCGGCGGCGCAGTTGGCGGCTTTGGGGGGACATGTTGCGGAGGTGGAGGTTAGGGATGGGCCGGCGGGCTTGGAGTTGGGTGGGCTTACGTTTTGGTTGGTCGTGACGCAGAAGCCGGAGGATGGGGAGAGCGATCGGGATAGTGAGAGGGGGAAGGGGAAGGGGAAGAGGAGTTCGCGTTAAAGGGGCGGGGCTTTTTTGAGGTTGTGAGACTTGAGGGTTTTGGGAATGGAGTTTCTAGGTGTCGTTTATGGGTTTATGGCATTTGCTTGAAATTTACTGGAAAGATATATGTAGTTAGGTTAGGATGGCGCTTTGGAGCAAGGACTCTTAGTCTCAGTAGGTAGTACTTTTGCAGTTACCCCCTTAATTGGCAGAAGTACCAAGAACTTGCATGCGAGGCGTAACATATTTAGGAATCAGTAGTGACTCGATGGTGACTATAGAACTTCAATCTTCATTCGTTTAACGTATTCCCAGGTTGGACAAACAATATTCTACCTCTTAGATTCTTATCTGACAATCTCTGCCGCTTAAATGAGTACCAACTCATGCTCTAGCATCGCGAAAGATAGACATATCCAGGCAGTTATATCGGGGCAATTAGAAGGTGGGAGGGAGAGAAGGGCCACTACGAGCATGTAGTATATAAAGAGCGGCAAGCGCTCATTCTATGTATAACACCTATCTGGCAGTCTCTCTAGCGGTTTCTTATAAATTTATCTTGCTTTTATATCGTCACGAATCGTACCAATTACCATGAGACAGGCAGTTGTTTATTATCTACACTATCAGTTTTATTTATAATTACCTAAATTAAGGATCATACAGAGAATATCAATTTAACAATTCTATCGAAACTCCGCTACGCGCAGAAGACCATGAATTCCAACATAACAATCAAGTAGGTACTCCACAAGCTGACCATCGATGAAGTCACTTCATCGGGTCTTGCTCCGGAGTCGTGGTCGGACTTTTGTTGTTCATTCGTCCCACCTACCTGCATATATATCCTCTCTTTCCGGAGGGTTTATGAAATAGTCATAATACCACCTATTGATTATGTTGTCGGACTCTACTGGAGAGGGCCGCAGTGGGTGGTAGTGTATACCGTTCAGCTCATGGTTCTCCGGATTTGGGTAGAAATATACCCTAGCATCTGCTTCGTTCATCCCACCTACAACAGCATTATATAGATCCTCGATACGCGGTCGGCGACTAGTTTCATCCGCCATACACTACAACCGTGAAAGTCAGCCATGATTTCTCAGGTTGGTAGAAGATGTGCGTCCCAAGCACTTATTTATATTACTTACGAGCGCAATCAAGTAACGTAGGTTCACATCGTAAGCCGCAATAAACTCGGTCGGGGCCGGGGCCGCTACCCCCGGAGGGGGATCAAGCAAAGCCCAACCCCAAGTCCTTATTAGGTCCATGCCCCCTAGGGTACCTGGTACCGGTAGCCAACGGTTCTGGCCATGCCAATTGGCAATAGGACTCGGGTGGCTTAGTGTTAGGAGGTCAAACATGATCTATAAGTTTATAACGGGTGATGTTAGTATAGGTGTGTAGTAAGGTAGGTAAGTAACTCTAGCTCCCCCTCTCCTCAAGTGGTAACTCTGAATTGAATAGGTAGTTATACGTACCATGCCTATAGCCCAGATATTCAATTCGATTCCAATATGATATCGCGGATCCGTAGCTCTATGGGGCCTCCGTTGTTCCTTGGTGACAATTGTTAATATTAAATTACCCCAGTTCGAGGCAGTAGAGTAGGCAGGTAGCTTACAGGTGCTTGGTAGTGGGTTTTCCCTCTACCGATATATCTCCTTTTCCTGCACCAGGGGTTAGATATCAGGGCGCAGATACGAAGGACTAGGGGTTAAATAATAGGGATTGGGTAGGTACCGATTATTAGATGCGGTTTCGTCCCACCGTAAAGTGAGTCCATAATCGGCTACCTGTATAGCAGAGGTCAGCACCTGATTAGTCGAGTTGAAATGACAGCAGAGATCGAACCTTTAACGACGGCGCCAAGCTGTGTTCCGCAAAATCAACATCGCCAACCATCACTGTCATTCATTAGTTACTTCGGATCCATAGTTATAAGAAGGAAAGGGGTGCTGAACCATTCAAAATATCGAGATCAAAGTGTATGATACGCGATTCTGGCGGCGGTCTGCCTGTTGCATCAAGCGGGGGAAGCTCTTCTAGTATCGGCCCGTTGGGTGCTGGTACAGGTCCTCCGGGGTAGTCGTTGGGAGACCAAGCCATTCCAATAACACCTCTTACCACTATGGCCTTTATCTTAGTAACTAATCCCATAATGTCTACTGTCTATTTAACTCCGACTTACAGCACAGGAAAAACTTCCATAAGACTCGATTAGGGATATATGCAAATTTTTGTCTGTCCCACGCCGCTGCGTTGCGAGGGTCGCTGCGGTGGAGCAGGGTCTCATTATTCATTTTTTCCTCCGTATCGTCCCTTGATTCATTATGCCAACTGATTAGCTCCAGCAAATTGCACTTTGTAAGAGCCTCCATGACTAAAATAGGTGGATCCGATATCAAGCTGTTCGTCATTCTCATCATGGCCCCCTCCGGTGGTGTTCCTTCGATATCGACGAGCTGAACAAAGTGCATCAAATTGGCGAATAATTTCTTCTATGATTAGCCATACAAACTCGGTACATGGATGTCTTCTGGAAACTCACGCTCCCCCAGTCGATTTCTGATCTTAGGCTGATTTTGTTGCTCTCATTCTCGACAATTGGAAATTTAATCGCAACATTACGTTCGATTTGAGTGTGCTGCTCGTTAAATATCGACCACTTATTACCTCTACGGTTAGTGACATTAATTTCCCTCAAGTTTTGTTGACCACCGAATCTTATTCTTGGGGAGTAAGGAAATCAGAGGCGCTGAGTTACGCACAAGTTGAACCATGCCCATACCACCGTGTCCGAGGACTCTTTCATACTTGACGTGATTCCAGGTCGAAAATATTTCCCGCATCCGATTGCTGGCAAACTTTGCCCGCTGGAAACGGTCCTCATCCGGGGTAAACCTGGCGCGTATTGCATACACTGATAGTAAAAAAGAAATGTAAGCGTTTGGCCTGTGATTTACGAGTATATATAATGTGAGTATTACTTACATACTGGAAGTTGCTGAGACATGTTGTACAAAGTATAGTTACTAGGTAAAATATAATAAAAGTATTAGGAAAATAGGGCTAAGGTTACTTTACGGTTACTGGCGTAAGTTTTGCTTCATGAGTAATTTAGGAGATCTAATTGATAACTGTGGCATTTGGAAGCTGCTAGATATGCATTAATAAGAACGTGCTTCAACATTACTGCTTTATTTTGATGGTCAAGTAAATAAAGGTATATATTCCGCATCCGTAAAGGCTCTCCTTATGGGTGGTAATATGTTAACAAAGACCACAAACCAGGTAGGCACCCGCCTAATCACAAAACATAGAACTATAGCATTGAGCCTGAATAAATTCTTGAGACTTAGAGGAGAAACCGCATAGTCCAGCTTTCCTATGATGTCTAATTCCTCCAACATCCTGAATAGCTCACATAAAGAGTTTAGCTGTCAATAATTCCGACGACAAACAGTTTGGAAAAAACCTTTCAAGCTGCTCCAATTGTATAAACATCTATAGAAGCTTAGTTAATTTCCCTTGATTAGATTCAAACACTCACTAGGATGGAATTTAGTATCTGATCAAAAATCATATCCGCCTGGCTACTTAGGTATTTAGACCGCACCTTTGCCTGGGATGATTTTAGTCTAAGAATATTGCAATTATAAAAAATAATCGGAAAGAGAGAGATTGTATATCCATTTGCGATATTAATTCGAATTATTCGTACCTGGTGAAAAATGCTGAGTGGTCTTAAGCATCTAAACGCAACTCGGAACTTTCAGGGGTAATTACCATATATCCCATTCCAAGAGAGTAATGAACTACGAGGTTAGACTTCTATTACATACATACATAAAAAGATTGCCAAGACCGATCTACTAAAGAAGCAGCGGAGAAGATTGGCTATGGTTGGCTAAGCAGGGGGATCTCCGACACGTCTAAATTATGACATATGGCCTGACTAAGAAGCGACAAAGATGATACAAAGCATAGAAGACGGAAAAACAAATAAGGTTCCTTTGTGGTATTACCCTCAAGAGAAACGTGCGTTGAAACCTCACGATACGAGGCCAGGTTAGATCGGGTATGTCGCATAGAGAGATAATGAAAAATTAGCCGCAGGTGGAACCCCCATAGTATCCACGAATTATATTCAGGCTAAATGCAGGGCATGAGGAGCAGCATTAATAGACACTAAGGTAAGCAAGCTCGGGTCTCGGCGAAATCATTCTCCCAAGGCAAATCAGGAATCGCCATTCGCGCCATTCGTGTTACTAGTATGTAGTAGTTGGGGGTCTCTGGTAGATAGCGTACGAACTGCGATCCTCGTCGGTCTCGTCCCTAGCGAGCCTCGGATCTTCCCCCCATTTCCCCTCTGGAAGATATTGGATCACCAGTGGCTGCTGACTCTGGACCCTAAGGTCCTGTCTTTAAACGAGCAAATGAGAGAAAGACTAATGCCCCCCGTCGTCTTTGCTCGGAGACCAAAGTTCGTCTCATCGTGAGCAGTTATTATCCACGCCAATCAGTTGAGTCAGATGAGTCTACGATAGTACTGCAGTGTTATGGGGTTTATTTGGCGAGATACAGCCAACCCATTATTTCCCCCCCATCGATCTCTAGCGAGACGTTCTTTGACAAACGGCTATCTCCACATTGGGGAATGCGGTTGCGGGTAGTAGGGCTATGTTGTTTTAATGTAAAGTAGATGGGTAGGCAACCAGGTAGCTTATTTACTTTCGTGTCGGTAGAAAGCAGTAGGTATAAAGGATACTTTCTCCCGCCAACCGCATCCCCGTGAAGAGCCATGAGACCTTTTATCCTCCCATCTCCTCGTTATTCTCGTCTACTATCTCGTCGCTTCGTCGCGCCAGTGAGGTGTTTCGGAATATCGAACCACCAACCGATTACTAGCAGTCGTCGTTACATCAACACAAGCCCAACCAGCACAATGGGTCCGACTATCAAGCTGAGCAGCGGCCACGAGATGCCCCAGGTGGGTTTCGGTCTGTGGAAGGTTGACAACGCTACTGCTGCGGATACTGTCTACAATGCCATCAAGACCGGCTACAGATTATTCGATGGCGCCTGCGGTGAGTCAAATCTGTGGCTTGTCGCCCAACCCTCTTCCGCATCTTGAATGTTGGCGATGAAAAATATTACCTGAAATAAGCAATGAAAAGCCCCTCCTCCTCGGGTATGATTACCCCGCCAGCCAATGCCGCCAGGGATACCCTTGACTGTTTTGCATGCAGCTCGGCCAGATCGGAAGCCTATGTCGATCTAGCCGGAAGTGGGCTCGGGTCTTCCAACAGGTTATCCAACAGGTTACACAACATATAACCTGCTCAGCATCGTGATTCGCTAATATGGTGTTTTTTATATATTAGATTACGGCAACGAGAAAGAATGTGGCGAGGGCGTGGCACGCGCGATCAAGGACGGTCTCGTGAAGCGGGAGGACCTCTTCATCACGTCTAAACTATGGCCCGTCTTCGAGGATGGCGATAAGGTCGAACCTGCCATTAAACGCTCTCTTGCCGACTGGGGCCTCGAGTACTTCGACCTATACCTGATACACTTCCCCGGCGCACTCAAATATGTCGACCCGGCCGTGCGATATCCCCCGGGATGGCATTACGACGGCAAATCCCAGATCGTGAAATCCAGCACGCCTTTACACGTGACTTGGGCGTCTATGGAATCGCTGGTAGGCAAAGGCCTTACGAAATCGATCGGTGTCTCCAACTTCCAGGCTCAGCTTCTTTACGACTTGCTGCGATATGCTAAGATTCCCCCAGCCTCTCTGCAGATCGAGCACCACCCATACCTAGTGCAGAGCGAACTTCTAAGACTGGCTAAGGAGGAGGGCATAGCCGTTACGGCCTACTCCTCTTTCGGACCGGCCTCTTTCCTAGAGTTCGGCTTTAAGCATGCTCAGGCTTTGGTGCCCTTAATGAAGGATGACCTAATCACGAGCCTGGCGGCCAAGTACGGCAAGCAGCCGTCGCAGATCCTACTACGCTGGGCGACCCAGCGCGGACTCGCTGTAATCCCCAAGACGGTTCGTCCGGAGGTCATGGCGCAAAATTTGGACTGCACTGGATTTGATCTCGAGCAGGCCGATATCGACAGTATCACTGACAAGGACGCGGGCATTCGTTTTAACCAGCCATCAAACGTTAGTAACCAGCTGACTCATTGCCCCTTTATCGTGGAGCCCTCACATATTTCCCTCTCTATTCTCCAGTTTACTGTTTCTATTAGCTCTCGAACTAAGGTAAATGCTAACGTTATGCCCATGTTTAGTACTTTCCCACGGAGAAGATGTGGATCTTTGGCTAAATCAGTCCCCACAACCGGATCTTGGGCCAAGGCACTTGACGTGACCAGGCCGAGAAACATAAACGACATGTCGATAGAGGAGGGTTTTGCTCGACAATGCAGACTGGGTCAATTTCTATACCAACGACTTCGGGTGTTACTGTAGAGTCTTATGAACATGGGAAGCATCTCGCTAGAACGGTGTCTAGACTAGGCTTTTTTGACCTGTATCTGATATCAACGTTGACGAGACGAATATTACCGTGAAACTCGAACATTCCCATTTGCGTGAGCTTATGGATATCTTTGACATGAATTCGCTGGCTTACACTGATCGTCTCTCTTTATCTGCTGTAGTTGGAATGTAACAATCGCTTCTTTTGCGAGTTTGAAAGCTACGTCTGTGTACGGAGCTCCCTTTCCAAGAAAACCTAGCCCAAAACAGGAACTCGAGCTTGTCTTTGCTCGATTCCGAGAAGCCCTTCGTGATATAATCCCTCCCAAACGCCGTGCTAATGCAATGTGAAAGACTTACGTCTAACGCGGTGCGCGTCTCAACTTCCGATCGAGGCATGGCTAAACCGTTTTCACGAAAGCTACATTAAATCTTCATCAGTATGCTTGTATCATTCATATATGGGTGGGATACCTACTAGCGTCGATCTGTTGAACTTGTGGGAGAGACAGTCGTACTTTGTTCCGATACAGCGCGGGCTGTTTTAGCTGTACCGGATTTCCCTCAAAGTATACGGTCGTCAAATTCTCTTTGTCGGCCAACTCGCGCTCGATGTCCGCGAAGTCGGATAGTTGGTTATAGCTTGCCCACACTTCTTCAATGTTTTTCAGATTACCAACTCCCTCGAGACTCTTAATCATGTTATTCGAAATATCGATAATCGTCAAGTTAGGGTTCCCATCTAAGCCAGCGAGGCTCTCGAGAGCATTGTGCGAAATATATAGTTCTTCTAATTGGGGAGCTTCGCGTAGAGGGGAGAGATCCGTGATCCGATTGGACTGAATACTCAGAAGCCTCAACTTAGGCAAACCACCGAGACCTTTGAGCTCAGTGATCTTGTTCTTTGCCAACCAGAGCTCCTCCAGATTTTTAAGCGCATCGAGGTTCTTGATTTCTCTTATCCTATTAGATCCTAGCTCGAGTTGCCGGAGTTTTGTCAAGGTTGACAGCCCATCGATTGTGCTAATCTTGTTCGAAACGAAGAAGAGATCGGTGAGTTCGGTCAGGTGTTCGATGTGTTTGATATGCTTGATTTTATTGAAGCTAAGATCGAGAGTGGTGAGTTTCGTTAGGTTATCCAAACCCCTGATATGAGAAATGAGGTTATCGTAGAGGTCGAGCTCCTCCAAGGTGGGGCCCAATTCGGATAGCCCCTCAATATGTTGGATGAGGTTCTGCCGTAGACATAATCGGACGGCCTTCTTAAATCGCTCTAATCGGAGGGCGGGAATGGAAGAGACTCGTGAATGGGCTAGACTAACGTCGTCTGTGTCGGGATCCTCGTCATCGAGAAGGTCTAAAGGTCATGGTCAACACCAAACAAAGTTTCATTCCACCAGCTCAAAGTCATCACGCTACTAGAAAATGGTTGACTAAACGAAGTAAATTATTTACCTTCATCGGCACTAATCTCTTCTCCTGGAACGACGTGGTCCTCATCGGAGTAGTCTGGATCTGATAAAGCTTCGGGATTCTGGATGAGAGCGTTCCTATCAATTCGTAATTTGCCATCCCAGCCTTTGCTATCTCTCAAACCGGGACTGGGTTGTTGGTCATCTCCCCGCTCAGAATGCGACTCTTCGACTACTTCTATGTGGTGAGGGGGTTGCTCTGGACCCGACTCTTCATTTACTTGACCGGGCATCGCGTATCGTTTGATATGGTTCTGTGGATACGGTTGAAAGATGAGGAATTTCGGACTTGGAGATGGGAACGGAGACGGAGACGGAGACGGGCAGGTAAAGGAGGAAAGTTGTAGAATATTTGGAGAAATGACGGCTGAATTTCGTAGCTCCAGTTCCATTATAATGAGCTTAGTGGACCGATCAGCCCAATGACGTTCTGGCCTTCTGTTTAGTTAGGCGATTTTAACGCTAAAAGCGGGGAATAGTTACCTGAAATGGTATGTACCACGTGCAATCGCTGTACTGCAGGGTCCTTGAGGTCGATAATGACGCTGTTATCTCGTGAGGTACATTCGGGAATGCTGTGTCACAGGTATTTCAGGGAAGTAACCACTGTATTTCTTTCCCCAGAGTGAAAGAGCTCTATTTTTACAGAGCAAGAACGACGGCGAGGGGCTAGGCTTTTTGAATGAAATAAGACCAATTTATCATAACTCTAACTTATAATTCACAACTTTCCATTTTCAACATCAAGACGAATGGAGACATCATAGAATACCTATGGAACATTAGGACACAAAATATTACTGCCGCATCATTCCAACCACCCCCCATATTGTCAATGAATGCATCGTCATAATCACCCATCCACTCGCATATTTCGCGCGTCCCTCCACCTTCACCTTGCATAAATAGCACTTCAACCATGCTCTCAAATCCCCAATCACGATGCTCTTCATTCGCGGTCTGTCCCGAATGTCCTTTCGGCGCCTCTCCAAGTTAGCCAATATCCCATCACGACCTTCCACGACACCCCGCATTGGCAACAACACATTAATATGCAGAAGAAAGTACCACGTCGAGGGTCTAGAGGGCTTAATGCTTGCGCCAGCAGTGTTTGGTGGCTTGTTCATAGCACTTTGGACCTGGAAATGTGTTATGCTTGTCATTTTTCAGAACAAGATCATATTCATGCCCGGGCTACCGCCCAATTCACGATGGGAGAAGATTCAAGACTACGTTGGTCGATGCGCTGGTGTGCAATGGCGCGAGGAAAGAGTCCGCGCTAGAGACGGCACAGATCTGGCTTTATGCGTTACGGACTTGGACCTTGGCTCCAGTGCAACATCTACACAGCCGAGCGTTGCATTCTATATCCTGTATTTTCAGGGTCCGCATTGCATCTCTGTCCTGTGGGTATGACCCCATAAGCTAACCGTCGGCGATAGGGAATGCTTCATCGATCCCCCCACGATTGCCCGATCTCTCTTCTGCATTGTGTATGCTGAAGCGGCAGTCGACGCCATGGCATAACGGGAATATCCGATGCACTATGGTATGCCTTAGCTACAGAGGCTATTGGACATCACGAGGTAGCCCAACCGAGAAAGGTATTAATCTGGACGCTGCCGCGGCCTTGCATTGGATCTCTCAGCTGCATCGTAATTACGGCGGGGAAGATGATGAGTCGAGACCATCGGCAAAGCTTGTGCTTTGGGGCCAAAGTATTGGCGCGGGAGTAGCTACCAATCTCGCTGCTAATACTCCAATGCCAGCGAATGTTCATCTGGACTCATTGATTCTCGAAACACCCTTCACATCTATTCGTGCCATGCTAGAGGTTCTCTATCCTCAAAAATGGTTGCCCTATCGACACCTTTGGCCGTTTCTACGAAGTCACCTGGACAGCTGGAAGAATCTAGGGATTATATCTGAAAACTATAGATCTAAAAGATCTCCAGAGATATTCATCTTAGAGGCAGCTAAGGATGAGCTTGTTCCACAAGAGCTAAGTCAAAAGCTCTATGATAGATGCATGGACACTCAATTGCTCGTGTCTAGAAAAGCCGTAGGTGGGGCATTTCATAACGACACCATGTTTCGAGGCGAAGGTAGAAGAGCCGTCTCCGACTTCTTGTCGCACAGGATAGCTTCCGCGCGTGTCTAAACTTGATTGGCCCCCTCACCAATAGTAATACCACTGTGACCTCTAGTTTATAGAGCTGGGACACTAACCTAGGTTAATACAATGGTTCTTTTTTACTCACATGTAGTCAGGCATGTCCGTGTCTACTAACTGATTCATTTTGGGTACCGACTACCTAGCTAAGTGTTTGCCAGATATCCAAACTAGCTCCTAGATTGAGTATTTGGAGACGATAGGTGGATAGATCAATATTTTCATGGCACCGAGTGCATCCATATCAATACTTACCTACCGACGATAGGAGTAGAGCCTTATGTAGCACCCCTGACATTTCCAGATCATCAACGTCCATGTTCGCTAGATCGGACTTGTTTTGGTTCTATAGACAGAATTTTAAGAGCATAACATCCTAGCTACCGGTAGATATTTGCGCCTGGTACATACGATAACTGACTTTGATATTTTAGGTAGGTATCCTGTCTTGCAATTCCAGAGCCCCTCATCTAACATGTAAGCCTTTTCATGTTAGGCGCTACGCCAAAACTACTTATAAGGAAAAGTTGTTATATTAAGCCTATAATATCGGCAGTGAAGCCATATTGTTGCCTTTCTTGGTCGAAATATGTTCTCGGGTCTCTATTGAGTCGCTATATGACGCTGGCTGTGTAACGAAACACTGCAATATCGTCACAGCATACATATTCGTGCTCGGAAGTCCGCCAAAGATAGCTTCCCAAGACAGAGCTCAATTCTAAATACTATACATTACTCCGATTATTAATGCTATTGTATTCTCATGTCTAAACTTATTTATTGGAGGCGTAATCCAATTCACAATAGCGCAGGTTGAGACTATCCCGAGTTCAGTTAAGTTAATAGGCGAATTATGGTTATTCTAGGTAGGTAAAGACCCTGTTTCAGATCTAAAATACAGAATAATTCTATGCCGTTGGGGTGTGAGGTCGGACTCTTGCTCTCTTTATGTGGATGACGATGTGGACGATACCTGAGACATCAACTACTAGGTACATGGGCAAATAGGTTGATTCGCTTTGTGTAGCAACTTACAATGGAACAGATACTATTGAGACTGCGCACGGGGTGTGTGGCTTTCGGTAACGAATGAGATGTCATTCTGATTAGGTAGACGCTAGAAAAGCAATATTTTATCACGATCATCCTCCAATATTATCCCCACGGTGGATTCCGTAGTTTCCAACGAGCCACTTTGCATAGCGAAGCTCTATGAGGCATGCTAAGACGCCAAATTTCCGGATCAGCTTTCAGATTCGACGCCCTCCGGGCTTGGTATTCTGGGATCGCGCTCTGCATGTATATAAGAACCATAAACGTCTTTCACTGCAGGCGCCAAGATCACCTATCTCTGAATGTTGGCACATCCGAGTTTTTTGCAAAAGGCGCTTTCATGCTTCCAGCTTTTCTTGTTAGGCAACTCTGGTTCGCTGGCGAGCTGAACAAACTGTCCGCATTTGGTATCCGGCATAAGCCAGTGGCTTAGGTGATAATGACGACGAGCTTACCCATGTCCGAGGCGTGATAAATGCAGCAACTTGAGTGATTCAATATGTTGGAGCCATGGCTGTATGATTTCCGTCCTCACTCTATCCGAAGAATCCGTATAGATGAAGAGGGAAGCGACACATTCTAGACTGGCATGGAATACATCCTTGAGCCATAGAAAAATCTTGTCCTCCACGTGTCCCAGGTCCAGAAGATAAAACCTCTAGTTGTCTGTGATGGGACCCTGCTTAAATACGGGGTTCACGATGCGGCTGCCCGCTTATTGATAAAGTCGTATTCAAATTCATCCAAGCTCTTAATGGAACAAAAATTTGCGAAGTTCGACAGCGGATAGTTGCATGAGATAAACCTGCTCAGTTCAGGTACGGATCTTCTCCCAGGTTCCGTCGTACAAACCCTACTTGTCTACTTGTGGCGTCTTCCCGTTCTCGCCAAGTGCTTCATCTCTAACACTTCTACCCGATGTGGCTGAAGCAATATCCGTTGTAAGCCATGAGTAAACAAGGAAGGCCAAGTTCCGTCGTATGTCTTTTCCGCGTCAAATCTAGGGATAGCTAGGCGATTAGGGCGAAGTCGGGGCCACGCAAGCATGTCATCGTTTTATTTTAATGAAGGTTGGCACACTACATGGTAACGACGTCGAGATAAAGGGAGCCGTCGTTAAGCTTCCTTGCATACGTGGCTGGGAAATGAATAGTAGCAAACCATGGAACGAGAAGCACGATGCTGGTATATGCTTAACGAGGTTTACGCCATCGTGCTAGCTGATGTCGAACGTTGCCAAAACCCGCTTTTGTTAGCTCCGGCTAATGAGCCCCGGCGTTTTCGGGGGATGGCTCCGTGAGATTATTTCCCGAGATGTCGATATCGGGTCCTTAGTTACGAGAATGTCGTCCGTAAGATTTTGAGATCTGTAATGATGAATTATTCGAACCGAAAGCCATCCCAGAATGAAAACACAGCTATGTCCTTACTAATATTTCCACGACGTTGGACAAAATGTCTTGGACAGGTTCTGGCCACCAAAACACCAATATATTTAGCGTATCTGCTTACCCGGTAAATTGCTGCAAGATGCTACCTCAATAAATGAAAATGATCGACAATATGATCATCGAGATAACGTTAATCCCACGACTTACAATGTAGGGCTCGGTAGATAATCCCTGTTCCACCTACCAGATCAAGGGATTTCTCGTCGCATACATACTGCATGCAGTTATACCCTCGTACGGTATCTAAGAGCTTATCCCTAGAGCCCCCCCACGTCATGCCAAACGCAATTGTGAGGAGCCAATGACCTTCGCAGATGTTTCCGTTGGGATATACATATGTACTACCTAGTAGTAATATGAGATCCAAGGAGGTCCCTGCAGGTTATCGTTTGATGGTTGGGGGCTGAGAGAATTTTTATTCCTTTTTATTTTATTTTTTCCCCCCTATTGTTTCTCACTTTTCCTTTTTTCCCTGAAATTGCGGCTGGCTGTACAAGGTTTCGGCATGTCTCTAGAGAGGTTATTGATCTTCTAGATTGGCTTGTATAAAGCGTTATTAGCCAGCTACTCCTAGCGCCTCCCTTCGCTGAGACCTTGATACATAGCGCACGAGAACACGCTACGGTGGTGATGGTCTTCCGCCGAAAATGGCAGCATTACGCAAGCCGCGTCGAAGTCCTTGCTCTTGCCAAGAGCGCCAAGAGGTGACATAGGAACAGTTTGAAGCTATCGACTGCGCGAAAAGGGGAAGGTGGGCGGTAAGGCCAATGAGGGTCTTGGAAATTTCTCCTATTGCTCCTATCGAGACCTTCCCGCGTATGCAGAAGCGACTGCAAACATGTTACGTTGCTATTGACGATGTTATATATTCCTGTGGACCCGGGTTTCTAACATGTTAAAGATCGCCAGAAAATAGGCTGTATATCTCGGATATCAACTGATCTAGAAGATAAACAAGTTGATTTGCATCACCATTTTCCCGAATGGTTAGGTGTTGGTGGAATACGACGCCCGACCAAATGGCCGGGCCGGACTGATGCTTTATTACCCCGTGGGCAACCCGGGTTGTAGGGACAAGTTATTTAGAAACATAGCATACCTCCTTGTCTTAGCCCCTTCCCGGCGGTAAACAACAGCAACAACCCGGTGCTGTAGCAAATTTTCAACCTCACGCAATATGGGGAACCTACTCTCCAGCAGCAGCAAAGAGGGCCCAAGGGCGCCTCCGACGATAGCGTCGGACACCGTCGTCCCTCTGCACCGCTTAGACGACACGCCTCTCACGAGAAAGGTCATCGTCGAGTTTACCATGAGATTCGATGACGTGCTAGATCCAGAGAAGCTACGCCAATCCCTAGACAAGCTCCTAAGCCGCCGCGACTGGCGCAAGCTAGGCGCTAGGCTGAGGCTCACCGTACGCCCCGCCCTCCCCTACCCCTTGCCCCAAGATCTGCGACTAGGGAGCTAAGCCCTAGCAACCACCTAACCACACTTCATGAACTGAATTAAATCTAACCGTGATTTTCAGACCGACGGTAAGCTCGAGTACCATATCCCAGAATCCTTCGACGAAAAGCGGCCCGCGTTCACATACTCGCACGTCGCCCACGACATCGAGATCTACCGGCACCCAACAGGCAGCCGGCTCCCGCGCCCAACAGCAAAACCGACCGTGCTGAGCGACCCAGAGGACTATGCCCCGCTCCTCCGACGGTGGGGCGCCCCGCGCAGACTCGCCGATTACCTGTACTCGGACCTGCCGCAGCTAAGCCTGCACATCGTGTCCTTTGTCGACGCGACCGTGGTCTCGCTGTCATGGCCGCACACGCTCCTCGATGCGATGGGGCGGCGGGCATTGCTGGACGCGTGGATCGCGGTTCTTGAGGGCCGTGAGGATGATGTTAAGCCGCTTGCTGGTGTGATGCAGGACCCGCTTGAGTCGCTTGGGTCGAATCCCGAGGAGCCGTATGTGTTGGCGCATAAGCGGCTGTCGCCGCTTCAGGCACTTGTATTCGCTGTTTCGTATCTCTGGACGACGCTTTTTTGGGCGCGGGGCGAGGAGACACGTATGGTCTGCGTGCCGGGGTCGCATGTGAAGAGTTTGCATCGTGGCGCGTTGGAGTACTTGATTGCGCAGACGCCGGTGGATGAGGGGGAGAAGGAGGGCAAGGTGAAGCCTTTTATAAGCGAGGGAGATGTTTTGTCGAGTTGGATTACGCGGTTGGCTATGCTGCCGCTTAGGAGGACGGATCAGACGGTTTCGATTATGAATGCGTTTGGCATGCGCTCGGTTTTGGCGAAGGATTTGTTGCCTCCTACTCACGCGTACGTGGGCAATGCTGTGGCGGGCGTGTATGCTTTCGTATCGATGCGGGATCTGTTTTCGCGGCCCCTAGGCCACACGGCGGCTGCGGTGCGCCGGTCCATTGCCGAGCAAGGCACGCGTCAACAGGTCGAGGCACGTGCGGCGGTGGACCGAGCTGCGGGCAAGAGGGGGAAGGCGGCACTGTACGGTGATCCGAAGATGGCGCCGGTGATGGTGTCGAATTGGAGTAAGGCCAAGTTTTTCGAGACGGATTTCTCGGCCGCGGTGATACGGCCGGGAATTGATCCGGAGCGTCGCGCGAATAAAGTCGGTAGGCCGTCGTATATCCAACCGAACGGATTGGCAGATGGGATCCCGACGAGAAACTCGTTCCCGATTGTGGGGAAGGATGCCGCGGGTAATTACTGGCTATCCGGGACGTTGAAGAAGGGTCTTTGGAGGAGGGTCCAGGAAGAAATGGATACGGAGTACACATATCTAGCTCACCACTTCGTGGCCTCACAGTATGAAATTGTGGATGTCAAAGATGTGTGAGGGGACGGCTTTTGCTTCAGATAGATTCGGGGTTTAAATTTTCCATTATCCTGGGCAGGGTCTTGTTCTGATTCGATACCATCTTATATGTCTATAGCGCGTGATAAAGACGTTCCGCGACGGAAATAATGGTGTTTCTTCCAGGAAGCAATACATAAATAACCCTGGCTTGTGGCATTATGGAGGTTACTGTGATTGATTCCGGTGACGGTAAACTAGATGCTAACAAATTTGACCTGGCGAAGGGGCAATCCATTCAAGATCATTCTCATATGCTAATTTCACACCGTGTTTTGATCTGCTAGGATATCATATTAGGCGCAAGGTATTAATTAGATGTCTACCGTATGGGATATGTAACCCAAGACTTCGCCGCCAAGCGTGATAGCCGAGGATGAAGCAAATGTCAACCTCTAGACGCGATTTACACGGGGTTTCTTCTTCTTCGACTGAAATGATATTGAAAAATTACGCGTCGCCCTCAGAGTATCATGCAGACATTTTCTTGGGCATCATTCTCGACGAATATGCTCAATTATTCGGTCGTGGATAGTTTTATATACCAGACGCGTCGCAAAGGCATCTCAGAAGCTTCTTGTGATTCACATAAATACCGTAGCTCTTGCAATAACCAGTGATTTCGCAAACGAATTTTAACAGTGAACCTGTGATTATACTATCTCGCATGTCAAAGAAATACCTGAATTAAGTCGTGGGAGTGATCGTCGTGCCATATCATAGCATCAGTTTTTTTCGAGAGTCGAAAATTATTCATAAAATCCATTTAGAAAATGGCGAATTAATGCAGGAGTATCATTATAAGTCATCACGAGAGATTGAAGACATTGATAAAATCAATGGTTATTTTATTCTATTGGAAAGCCGTTGCTGGTGGGATTGAAAGCCGCGTTTGAGATTGAAGTTGGACGATTAAAACTCGGCCAAACAGTTTGGTGAGATGAATATATGATAACTATACTTTGGTACCTAATATTTCCTACGATATATCATTGATAGGAAGGATCCACGCATTAACGTGTGCGTTCTTGCCATGTCTATTTGCGTCATGTATAGAATTTTGGGTCTAGCACTAGGAAAACATGTATATGGAAACACAGGTATGACTCCACGGTACTGCAACTTCCTGATTAAATACAGTATTATTCCCCGGACTTGTATTATTGTCAAAATCCTCCTCTAGAAACTTCCTTAGTAAAAATAATCGGAGTGAGTGGATCCAACCCGTCTGGCCGTACCTTCCTTCTCCCCCGTGTTACTCATAGCCGGGCTTAAAGAAAGAAGGTGCAACGACAGAAAAGGGGCAAGTACTGCGAATTCCCACCCCGATCACTGTGCCAGACGGAAGGAAGGAACGAAACCCTCCAAACTCTAAATACTGTGGCAGTTAATCGTGCCAGTCCTGGGGGCATGGCATTTTTCTATATAATACTACGGAACTGAACGCAACTTGAACTCTTTCCTTTACACATACCAACAGACCTCGTCTTATCCCACAACATTCTGACATCTATCATTCATTCATCCTTACTTACACCAACGACTCTACCTCACGCCATCCTAACTGATATCGTAGATCCTTACTTTTATCAACGATATTCATCCATTGCCACCTTTTATTATCACCATTACTCATTCGACGTTAGTACGAAATATCGTACACTCCATTTTCATATTTATCATCCACTACTCGCCTACCTACATTAACATACATTCACCCTTTCTCGTCCATCACCTCTTACTACATCAATCTCCATTATCCACGGTTAAGGTCAACCTCGTACTCCCATACCGTT
The DNA here is from genome assembly GCA_022695765.1 of Annulohypoxylon moriforme. Taxonomy (NCBI): domain Eukaryota; kingdom Fungi; phylum Ascomycota; class Sordariomycetes; order Xylariales; family Hypoxylaceae; genus Annulohypoxylon; species Annulohypoxylon moriforme. The sequence goes on from MU403100.1 coordinate 59,607, forward strand.
ACTTCAGCAGAGTACCTTACTACTCTACTTCAAACATATCATCCCTATCTTTACGACATCATCTTTCATCGACAATGGCCGTCCAACAGTGGAACCCCAACGATGACTACACCTGCTGCATCACAGAGCAGCGATGTAGATTATGTTCTTTCGGAATACGAGATGGAGATCTTATCTCACTTGGCCCCCGCTTCCATGCAATCCCAGGCCTGGGGGTTTTCCCCTTTCATCGTGGTGAGAGAATGTTTCACCGAAGGGTAACGCTTTGTTGTTGCTGCGACCAATTCTGCAACCAACGAACGGTATCCTTATATTGTTTCCATGCCGATTGTCTTGTGTTCGCACAGAACACCCTCAACATTCTGGACGTATCGCCTCTATTTCTTTCAGGCACACGGTTCAGCTTTCAGACTCCGGTATGGGGCATGGTCGAGAAAGAGCGAGAGGCGCGTCTTCGCTATCATTTGGTGGAGAAGTTCAAGAAGGAATATGCGTCATTGAAGGCACTACCCATTGAGACCTGGAACATCATAGCCAGCAACTTCGTCCGAGAATGTGCAATCGTCACAGCACATGAACAGACCCGTGCTCCTCAGACGAAGGGTTCTCTTGTTAGCCTTGCTCGGGATGTATACGCCGAGTACACCACGTTTGATGGAACCCGTTACCTAAAGTCAGTTCGCAATGCTGATGACCCTAACGGTCACGGCAATGCTCTCATCTTCCGTGGACAGGAGCTTGGAAGTGTGCACGAGGTGTATGCTGTTGACGACCAGTTTGGTATCCGTGATGTCATTTTCGTCACTGACAAGAAACGCCAGCTATCTCAACTCGGCCGCATTCCATTAGGTGCATGGATTCGCCGTATTTCAAGCCCTCTGGGAGTCGAGACTGTTGGTTTTGATACAGATGTAAGTAATATTGAACCTTTCCCGGAACACTTTTATTTCTCAGAATCTAATTTAAAGACAGGGCTTTAAAGTGCGAGGTTTTGACACCATCCAGTACCGCCATGAGTACGGCCAAGGTTACGACTTCCAGAGGATTGCACGTTTTCAACACGTCCTGAAACCATCCGGCACAATTATAAACATTAGAACCTTGTTAACCCAGTTCGGCGGCGTCCGCCGATCCCTCAGTGCCCCCGAAGAGTTCTTACGGATGACTTCATTTGACTGCAATGCCTCATATGTGATCGGGTATTCAGCAGCCATATCTAAAGATGGTGTCGTGGCGATATTTGCGCATGGCAGTGGCTCGGACCTAAGCATGTACGGCGAAGTCAATCCGCTATTTCCAGTAACCTGGATTTACATGCCAGTTGACAAGGGCGAGATTGTGACTGAGATCTGTCGTTACATTAGAAACACTCCAGTTTACCCTGGCCGCTTCGGACTGACTGTAAGTGAATACATATTCCTACTTATACTTAAGCGATATACTGATGTGTTTTCTAGTTCACTACCAACCGCGAGCGAACCGGCGTATTCGGAAGTTACTTTACGTTGATGGAAAACACCGATTTCCAGAGAGTCCACGCTCCGCCACCTCAACCATCGAAGATCTTCTTCGACCAGGGTAATGTGATCACTGCCATGGGATTCCAGGACGCGAAGTTTCCTGAGAAACGAGAAATCCCACAGTCCGCGAAGCCGAAGACGAATTTCGACATGTCTCCACTGGATTGGTACTACTCGTCTTGCCGCATGGAAGGAGTCACCCGTATCATCCCATGCCACAAGAAAGACGCAAACCCTGAACAATTGGTTGGTATGCTTCTTGAGTATGATGATGGCCACAAGGAGCGCATGGGCGAGTGGCGCTTCGATTGGGCTGGTGAGCCGATGCGTATTCTCGACCGTGAGGGTTATCTGCGCGTGAAGCATGTGGACTGTGGACATGGGAACCACCAGGTACTCAACATCCAACAGTGCGAGGTCTGGGATCTCGAACTCGTGTCTTCGGAAACAGCCCCTATCGACAGGAACTATTACGACAAGTACATAGACATGCCGTGGTACGGAACATTGGAGTGGTGGTTTTTTGATCTCCCCGTCTGGTTAGAGCATAGCCACGTAGATTGGGAGATGACTCGGGAGGTTCAAGTGCAGCCTCGGGTAAACGTGGTCGAGGAGTTGCAAGCCGAGATCGACCGCGAATACACGTGGGATGCATGGTTCCACGACAAGTCTGGGCCACAATGGTATGAGCCGGACGACGAACTGGATACGAATTCGGATGAAGAATCCGGCGAAGAGTCAGATGCAGAGCCTGAAGGAGAGGCTGACGAAAAGCCCAACGCAGATTCTGATGCAAAATCAGACTAAACGCAAGGGGTTCTACATCGAAGACACTTCAGCAGACTCATGATACCGAATTTCTCCTCGGTAACAAATGCCGCGAGTACGATTAACATAGATATTGGCATCTGGCTATTTGCTACCAAAATTGCGTTAGTTTCGCGCCGGCATCTCTTTATATAGGAGATCACGGCTACTGGATGATATTCGAGCTTGGAGTGGAGGAACAAGATAGGATGAACAGGTCATCTGGGAACAAGGACATTGGGTGGAGATATTTGCTTACTTTTCGGACTTTTGCTACATTTACACGCGTTAACAATATTGACGCAACATGACAAATGGCACCTTTATACCAATCTTATCTTAATGCAAGTGACATGATCTTAATAGTTCTAGAGGCCCCCTGTTTTAAGTTTGTTAACTTGGTCCTATGTCATCGATATGAAAGGATTAGAAACACCTACTAAGATTCAAGTAAGAACCATGATTTTGATATTCGAGAATGGCCATAGTTATAACTTGAAACACGTTATAGAAATATATGTAGCATGAGCGGACAGGTGAAATGCACAGGGTTATACATACCATGAAGTCCACCCCTATCATCACAACTCCGCATCTGCATATTACACCGTCAACAGACCACAAACACGACCCAAAGGGACAAACTTAACAAGAGAAATCTTTATGGTATGGTACAACTAAGCGTGTGATTATCAGTTATCGGTACACTCTATGACCGGGTTTCTTCTTTGTGCCTTGTTCCGTCCCCCTCCCACTCTTCTCCTTTAAAACAAGCCCGCAGCCGCCGACCGCGACGGCGTGCCTTTTTCCCAATCACGTAAAATGTACTAAGTGCAAGTCTTAATTTTTTCGAGTGGTCGTCGTTGTATCATCCCCGGACGCCTAGAAGTTTCGGCTCATGTCGTTGCGGATGCGCTGGTAGTCGAGGAGACCCTCGATGCTGCCGACGGCGCTGATGGCCACGTCCTGGTCCCACAGCTTGCGGTTGGCGAAGTCCATTACGTCCTTCTCTGTGATGCGGTCGATCACGCGCTCGATCTCGCCGGGGTTCATTCGGCGGCCTGTCGTGACCAGTTGTCGGCCGATGTCCTCGGCTACGGCGGATGTGCTGTCGAGGGAAAGGAGGATAGCAGCCTTGAGCTGTGCCTTCGCTCGCTCGACCTCGGCTTCGGTGACGTTGCTAGAGAGGCGGGACCACTCTCGGAGGGTGAAATGGACTAGGTCGTCGAGGCGGGTGAGTTGGTCGCTCACTAGGTAGATACCCCACAGACTACATAATTCATTAGTATAGATCTCAAAAATATAGGATATATGAGTGGGACTTACCCAGTGTCGCTATAGCTTGTGGAGAAGCTCATGAAGCTGCTGGCCAAATCGTTGTTGTGGACGAAAGTGCTCAGTTTGCTTCCTTGGTGAGGTGCGCTACCAAGAGCCTTGTCGTAGTTGCCGACGATAGCTTGTGTAACTAAGGCAGTGAAGTAATCTTCATCGCCCCAGCTTACACCCTCAACTGCGAGAGCAATGTGGGCAGATGGGATGGTATCATCTCGAATTCGAACCTCGGATCCGATGAAGCTGGGCTTTCGCTTGGATAGGACGTATGCTTCGTTATGAGGTGACGTAGTGGGGAGTTGTGCAAAGTTCTTCTCGGCGAGATCAACGAGCTTGTCGTGGGGGATACCACCAGCACCGACTAGGACCATGCGGTCGGCTGTGTAGTTGGTCTTAATGTAGTTGTCAAGTTCGGTTCGGGTGATGTCACGGATGTTCTGTCGGGGACCAAGGATAGTGCGGCCCAGAGGTTGGTGGGCGTAGGCGGTAGCGTGGAGGTGGTCGAAAACAACCTCGTCCATTAGCTTCTCAACTTCCTCGGATTCACGTAGAATGACGTCGCGCTCTCGTTCGATCGCAGAAGGCTCAAGTCTGGAGTTCTGAAGAATATCGGCGAGGATGTCGACGCACTGGGGAACATCGGAGTTGAATGCTCTGGAGAAGTAGACGGTGCTCTCACGCTATATCAGGAGTTAGCCAAGAGTTGTGGCATGGTTGATATTTAATCATATTTCACGCACCGAGGTGTAAGCGTTAAGATGACCACCCATATTCTCAATCTCGAGTTCTAGTTGGTGTTGGGTTCGCTTTTTGGTACCCTAGTAAAATTGTAAGAAACCTGGTTTTTATTTTCTCGATCGAGCTCGATTTTTAAATACCTTGAAGGCAAGGTGCTCTAGGAAATGTGCGGTGCCACTCGTCTCATCCGTCTCAGCTCTTGAACCGGCATCGATCCAAACTCCCACCGTCGAGGTCTGCGCCCATGGCGAATATTCGGTCGCAACCTAATTTTATATTGTTAGAGCTATACTTGTCGAGTATTGGCCGAGTCAATTGGGTGTTGGAAGCATACCGTTAAGCCATTCTTCAACGTTGTGGTCTGGGTCTTCGCGCCTACGGGAGACGATACGGGCGTAGCAAAACCTCTCCTTAACGGCCGGACAAAAGAATTGGCAGCACGGGTGCGCATGCCCTGCGCAAGGCTAAGAGTGAGTCTCCTAGACGCCATTAGGGTGTTGCGTTGGGAGGGAGAATTAACGGAGAGTGGGAGTGAGCGGTTTGATGGTGGAATATTGAAGTGGTTCGGTTTCGGCTTGGATAGCTCAAATTTTGGATTGGTCTGAGGCGTCGACGTGCGGTCGGCCGGTGGGAACCCCCGAAACCCCAGACGTAAGCCACACTTTTTTGAACGGTCCCTCCGCTAAATTCCGGTTAGCGTCATTGATTTATGGCTGTGCACCTTGAGTGATGAAATAATCAATCGTTGATTGGCTAACATCTTTTCGGGTATGGGCACCCTATGGGACTAGCTCGGCTTTTTACTTCTTTAAGGTTTCTTTAGGTATGAATACTTAGGTACATATTGAACTTCACGTCTACATCAATTCACATCAATTCACATCGGTTCACATTAACTCACATCACCTAAATTTTATCTAACTCAGGCCTTCGATATATTTAATATACGCTTATAATATACTAGTATACCCTCGATGATATTGCTTTGGCTGAAACCTCTTCATTTTATACACCATACGAAGCCCTTTACTCTCTATCATAATATGGAAGAGCTCCCCCACGTCTGTGTCTAGAGGTGAAAGGTGATTTCTATATCCAAACTTCATCTCCCCCGACCATCATGACGGAATTCAAAGTCTCAAGCTATCCGCCTACTGGGCAGGCCACTCAGCTTCAAGACGGAGATTTTCAGTTCACTGTCCTCCTAGGAGTAGACAATGACCTTGCAAACGACCCTTGGGAGGTCGCCGTTTGGCATTCCTCTCTGGATGGAGATACCGTAAAGGATTGGGTAGAGACGCCACTATCACCTACCCCACCCAGCCACTCTCCAGTATTGCTTCATGATTTTAACCCTTCGGATACTCAATTACGTTTCAGTGCACCCTTCTCTATTTCATCCTTGATGAAATTTACTCTAAAGTGGCGTAATGGTCATAGCCAACCTTGGACGTGGATGAACAATAGACTAGACTCAATAAGTGACGGGGTTGTAGTAATCAACCCGAAAGTTGCACTCAATACAGCGAGTACCAGTCTCTCAGACATAATCAGTGGATTGAACCCGAAGTTGCGTGTTAATACTGCAGCAAGCCAAACTCTCAACACCCAACTTTGGACCCTACGAGCAGGCGTTGGCTCATCTAATGACTACTCTGCCTATGCTGATGTGGATATTGGAACCCCATGGGGCGGTGCCTTACGGTAAGCTATAATGACAACATCGACCAAACCACTACTATCAATGTTCACTGAGGTCTTGAAGCTGACCAACTATAGATATTTTGCTCTAGTTCGCACGAATTCAGCGTGGCTGAGCCCTAGACATGGCAGTGATCCGTTTGGTGTAGACGAAGATGCCGTCATGTGCTCGTTTTTGAACGGCCAAGGAAGGCACTTAGTTTTATTAGGAGTCAGTGGGCCAGACAATGTGATCACCATCCTTCGTAGCTCAGACTCAGGCTCGGTAAAAATGCATGTAAGTGAGAATACGATAAATAATATGTCGATATAATAGTTGAATCTAACCTTATATATTGTCAACAGATACGCAACGATGAGGAATCCGAATCATCCGGTCTAGTATTGGCTGCGGTTGGCGATGATTTTGAGAGCACCATAGCAGCTGTCATGTATCATGCTCGGACAGTCATCTTCGCCGCTGGCGACTCCCAGAATGAACTAGCTAGAGAGTTCGAAAACCTTAGTCTTGACGTCAAGCCTCAATGGTACGAGAACTGGTACGATGGATTGGGGTATTGTAAGTATTTTGTTCAACGCCCATCTAGAATTCATCCTAACATAGTATAGGTACTTGGAATGCTCTCGGCCGAGAACTGACGGAAGAAAATATAATCAATGCTGTGAAGGGGCTAGCAAAGGACCAGATTAACATCAGCAGTCTTATTATAGACGATAACTGGCAAGATCTTGATTACTCCGACCCGGAAGATTACCATCGACATACTTGGAAGGGGTTTGAGGCCGAACCCAAAGCATTTCCTCATGGACTAAAAGACACAGTCTCTCGCATTCGTTTAGCACATCCGGCCATCGAGAACGTGGCTGTCTGGCATGCCCTACTAGGCTACTGGGGAGGAATCTCGCCTAGTGGCAACCTTGCAAAATCTTATAAAACGGTAGAGCTTGAGCGAAAAGAATTTTTCAGCAGAGGAACCATGACAGTCATAGCGAAAGAAGACGTGGGGAAATTCTACGACGACTTCTATCGGTTCCTGTCGGACTGCGGGATCGACGGGGTTAAAACGGACGTCCAGTACATGGTGGACAATTGGGTGCTTTCCAAACCACGTCGAGAGCTCACTCAAACATATCTGGACAGTTGGATGATATCGGCTCTGAGACATTTCGGTCTTAGAGCTATCTCGTGTATGTCCCAGACGCCGCAGCTCCTATTTCACCAGCAGCTACCACGCAACAGGCCGCCGCTAGTTGTGCGAAACTCTAATGATTATTTTCCCGATCATGCAGATTCGCAAACATGGCACCTTTTTGCTAATGCTCACACCACTCTTCTCACCCAACATTTAAACGTCTTGCCGGACTGGGATATGTTTGAAACCGGTCACCCATATGGGGGTTTTAACGCTGCTGCGCGGTGTCTAAGTGGTGGGCCAGTCTACATCACCGATGCCCCAGGAAATCATAATCTCAGCATCATCAATGAGATTACAGGGAAGACGCCCCGAGGGAAGACCGTCGTATTCAGACCCAGCGTACTGGGTAAAAGCATCGATCCCTACACGAGCCATCTTGAGCCCGTCATCCTGAAAATCGGGAGCTACCATGGGAGAGCAGAAACAGGAACACCGATGCTAGGCATATTCAATATCTCCCGGCGACCCATACAGGAAATCATTACGCTTACGAATTTCCCTGGTGTTGATTCTTCGCTGGAGTACGTCGTGCGGTCTCACCGTAGCGGTCTCGTCACGCCCACCATTAAACCCAACAGACCTACAGCCGATTTCGGAATATTTTTAGATGTTCGTGGATATGATATCTTGACCGCGTTTCCGGTAACGCAATTCAACAGCGAGACGAATGGCAAGATCAACGTCTCTAACTTGGGACTCATCGGGAAAATGACGGGAGCAGCGGCTATCACCTCATATCAATTTGAATTACATAATACCCATCAAGCGTTCCTAAATACAAGACTTAAGGCATTGGGAGTTCTTGGTAAGTTCGTTCGTTGGATGACATGAGGAATCTGATTCTAACTTGTTAAATTTTAAAGGGGTATATATCTCGAGTCTTCCAGACATGTCGATCGAGCGGGACTTCATGGTCACCATCCAGGGAGAACCTATTCCCCCTCACACGGTTACGATCAATGCGAATAGCGGCCACGTATTAAACATCGACGTCGAAACGGCGTGGAGGGAAATGGGTCTCGAAGCTGGCTGGGCCAACGAGGTCGAGGTCAAGGTTTACTTGGACATCGAGTACCCTTAGTTATGAATGAGGAACGGACATGAGACACATATCATCGGGAAATGGGAAATGGGAAACGGGACTTGGTTTGGATGGCATAACGACTTTTACGAAACTGATGACTGGAAAATTGGGATATGGTTTATGACAAATTGCCAGATTGAATTTAGCACAATGAGCTAGCTACAGAACATGTCGTGCCGTGCCTACAACCCAACACTGTCATGCCTCATTCGCCCTTATCAGACTATCTAGCACATGCTACTAACGCATGAGAAACAGCTAATCATCAACAGCGCAATATACCTTCAATTCGAAATTCAAGCTTTGCCGAGCTTCTTAGCCTCAAATGTCACGGCCGCGGGAAGTGTGTCCGGTAAACTCGGGCTCTTAGGTGTCCATCCGAGATACTTCCTCGCCCTAGCAGCCACGCTCTTCGAGTTGGTCCCGAAATTCGGGAAATCGATCTCCTTGGCAATAGGCTCAGGAATAAGTTTCTGCCTCGCGGCCTCGACGGCAATGGCCCTAGACACATCGGCCCACCGATGCACGCCGTTCTCGAGGAAGAAATACGCCTTAGGTCCGAAAATCTCCGGGTTGCTGTTCTTGGAGGGGTCGAGCGCCGCGTCGACGGCGAGCACGAAGAAATCGCCTAGGTCGTGGATATGCACGTTGTCCCACTCGGTTAGACCCGGCGCTTGGATTGGCGCGTACCCGTGCTGCAGCGTGTACTCTATCAGGCCCGGGACCTGGATGCTGCGCGTGTTCAGGGGACCCCTGCCCTGTCCGTAGATGGTGGGCGGGCCAACGATCAGCGTCTTCACGGAGGCGGAGTTGGCGCCGAGCACGATCTTGTCGACGTTGCGGTGGATCGCGGTGTCGGGCAACGACACGATGCGCTCGATGTCATCGATGTCGTGGTATTTCTGCTCTGGGAGAGGAGCCTGGCCGTAGCGCTTGTTGTCGGCATCGTACCAGGTCAGGATGCCGGTTCCGCAGAGATGGATCCAGTACCCCGGCTTCTCGGCCGTGTGCCCCGCCGCGAGACCCTTGGCGATTGCGGTCGCGGACGGGACGTTGTCGGCTGAATCGGCCGTGTCTAAATGATGTTAATTACTGACCTCAACGTTCCGCAAAAAAAAAAATATAAAAAAAAATAGGTAAGTACATACGAACTACGATGTCCGCCGCAGCGGCTTCCTTCTCAATGACATCAACGTCATCTAAGCTGCCGTAGACAAGCCGTGCGTTGGGGTAAGCGGCGGCAACTGGCTTGCCCCGCTCCTCATTTCGTACGAGCAGGGTTAACTCGTAGTCTGGATGAGCTTTGACTAGAGAGTAGAGGGCATCGCCGCCGATGTAGCCTGCAGTTATTTAACATTTAGTATCTTAATTAATGAGATGAGAGACTGGCTGTTATTTAGGTACGTACCAGTAGCACCAGTGCTGTTATGACGAGTTAGTTTTTATATTATTTTTATTATAGATATTTGTGAGTTCTTGGCACTTACAGGAAGATCTTGGGGGCCATTCTCCTAAGTTTCGAATGTAAGTCAATCAATAATCAGGGGTATGCACGATAGTTTTTTGGCGTCACTTTCGAGTTGAAGACTGAAGATGTACGATAATTCTTTCGCTTCATTCAATGAAGTGGTTATATTTAAGCTTTACGGGTAAATATTATTTATCTAGAAGATACTACCTTCCACTATTATTACGTAGTTGTGCTGAGGAGTAATTATGGCCTGGTTACGCCATCCGGGTCATGAATTCCGTCCCGTCATTGTAACTTCCCACTTTCCCCATTCTCCCCCACTCTTGCCCGTTACACAGCTGAAATGCCATTGCAAGCGCCATGCAGATGCTGTGCTCAGTGGCGTGCATGTTCCCCAGTTATTTTGATTTCTGCTGACTGTATTATGTAAACAGGGAATATTTTGATCCGTATTAATTGTGCCGCCTCCTTTTGCAACTTACAAACTTCGTTCTTCTATGCCTCGTATGTCCTAAGGCGTCAGCAACCATTGAGTAAGCATCCCGGAACTGAAAACAATTAAGGACAGTATTTTTATTGTTTAAACGATGATTGTTTAGCCGGTGAACTATTTCCTCCGGTGCTTTACAATCTTCCCTCTTGATGACCCCGAATGACAAACCCGATGCGATTCTTCATCCGAGAAGAATACAGTAATACGATGACAACTCCTAACTTCTAACCAGACAACTCCTTAGTAGCATCCCTAATACTATCTTCGAAGCTAGTCCATCCGTGCCCAGTTAATCTCTTCAGAAGCTCCTCAGCTCTTTCACTAGCCACCGTGCTCTTCTCTACTGCCGCATTGGGTTCCTCCTCGCCGAATTTGCGGTCCGGGTAAATTTTCTTCAGAGTCTTCAAGAGGTAGTTCGCGTTAAAAGGGTGAGAAAAGGCGAATAAGCGCTCACCCTGCACATCGGGATAGATTAGCGCGGCAACGTGCAGTGCGGCGTTATCGCGGACGTCAACATAATACTGCGGCGATAATCCGAATAAGTCCCCCTGCTTCAATTGCTCCCCTTTCTCAAATGCCGTCTTGAACCAAGCGGTTGTGCTCCGATAGCCCTGGTGGACGACATCGAGCAGAGGCCCTAGATTAGCGTTGGGCACCATTGCGTTGAAAACAAAAGACGGCTTATGTTCTCCCACCCATTTCCATGCCTCCTTCTCCTGTCTCATCTTACTTGCATGGTAAACGCTCTCGATACGCGCCATGCCTTCGTAAGGTGGTGGGGCGTATGCTGCCTCGATAGCAGCCTCATTCCATGTGTTTGAGTCAATTGCGAAGACCTGGATACCGTCAAGGGTCGCACATGCCCCGCAAGAGGACGTCAGAACGACTCTTTTCAATCCGGGCTCTTTCGCAGCTGCCTCTAAGATGCGTGTCGTGATATCCACGACAGGAGGTATCACAACGTTGGGATCAGGACTTATCATCACCGGCGTCGCGACGTGCGCCAAGCCAGATACCCCTCTGACGACCTCGTCGAAGGCGCCACTCGCTAGCATGTCTGGTACTTCAACCAACTCGAACTTCCCAGGGCCGTATTTCTTTTCGAAGTGCTCTTTCAACCATTGGTCCCTGGCCATGCTGCGGACAGTGCCGCGAACGCGGTAGCCATGTTGCAGTATCTGGTCCGCGATATGACTGCCGATAAATCCGTTCACCCCCGTGACAAGTACGAGGGATCCCGGCTGAATGGCAAAGTCGGACATGCTAAAGTTGGTGAGTAAGTTATAATGCCAACTTTTGTTCTCGCCCTGGGAAAGCCTAGTCGTAGGTAAGCTTATAAAGTGTAGAAATGAACTGATAACCCCAACTTATAGGAGTCGCCCGGCATCGGGAAATGGTTCTAGATTAATGATTTGGATTGTATCCGAGGTCATCCTACGCTAAGTCATTTGTCCGCCACCAATGTAACCCAGCGGTAGCACTACTACGATAAAGGAATGGCCGGTTTGGCCGGTGAACCCTTGCATTGACGTTGTGTCTCGCTTCCGGGACCTACCGTCGGATAGCGCCCCCTTTACTAACCCCACAAATTCAACCGCCTTCTTCACCGTGTCATTATATCAGAACTGTTTAACAAGTAGCCCGGAATAGCTGCAAAAAAGGGATATAATTGCACGAGTATTGGCCAGCTCCGTAACTAGTTGGTTATGGCTTAGTGGTTTGTCGCATATTATAAATCAAGCATTACTTGATCTTCAGGAGTAAACATGATGCCGAAATTAATTAACACGATTCCAATCACCGAAACGAATCTCAGATATAGCCACCTCTATGAGAACGAATGATTTACAAGTGATAAATGACGTTGAAGCTTCTATGGTCTTAAGGGAAAAACCAAATCCGAAATCCGAAATAGAAATACAGTATCATAATAATTTATACCTATGAGACCGAATCACAGAAACATGATGATTGGAGCTAGGATATTAATGATTGATAATAACGGCATATGGCATATGTTCAAAGGGGCATTTAGTTTGCTAACCTCATGTATAATCGCAACACTAGGTACCCACAAGTTCTATTCGGTTCTATATCATCCATAAAATTAGAACTCCTATTTCCCAACCCCCCTTTCACGATAATTGTACATTAGAAACATAAGAAACTCTCTCATGAGGCTGGGAATACTAGAAAATATTTGTTTCTTACTCGTGCTTCATATTTTGTGGCTGTATGTTGAATAGGGGTATCCGTACATAGCGTGTATGAATGAACCTCATAGTCCGTCCTTGTATTAGTATCTTCTAAATTGCGCCCTTTTCTAATCTTCAAGAGTCGTAAATACTAGTAACCTCTAAATGATCCTTGAGCATAGCTAGAAGTCTTGGAAGGTGCTTAGTAGATTCGTAACCAGGAAAGTCGAGCTCAGACCTGATGGTGGGCCATCGCACTTTCACTAATAACCCTAAACATGCAACAAACTATCAACAATTGCAACTGCCCATTGGCCCAGTGGTCAAGGCGTCTGACTGTTAATGTCTAAAAAGATATATCAGAAAAATCAGAAGATCCCTGGTTCGACCCCAGGATGGGCAGGTTTACTTTTTGGCTTTTTTCACATTTTGGATTCTCTTTCAATTTGAAATTTCCCAAGGACAATTGATCGAGGATAATAAGTTTGTGCAGTGGGCCTTCGAAATTTTTACTAATAGCATTAGTCAGTGATCGAGGTCAACCAAGGGAGCTAAGAATCAACTAAGCTTAATCTTTAGTATCTCTAGTTGTTTATACTAATTTCAGTCTCTTGTTTAATATTTGAATCCTCCTAATCATGATTGGGTGTGTGACGTTTCTTTCAGCTTCACTTTCCATATCTAGTGCTGCGACTTACAAGTTGTCCTTTCCAGCTCGAGGTCTTGGTTTGTCCCGTCGAGTCACTTAAATATTCCAAGTCCAAATAATGAAAAAGTCCAGATTTATGGAAGATGTGCTAATATGAAAAAACTTTTAATTTAAGATAATAGAAATTGGAGTTTTATTCTGTTGTGATGCATCCGTTCACACCTCCTTTTTCGTAACATTGAACCTCGTTCTCGGTATCGCATTCGCTTACACAGCCAATCCCTCCCCTTTTCACATATTATTAAAGCTTTATTTACCAATGACAGACAGCTATTCACAATAACATAAAAGACACATTTATTTAATTTTTAAAAGTTATATTGTAACAAGCAAACGATCGAGAGACTAGTGGTTACAAGATCCACCCCAAACCAAGACAATCATGACGATAGCGACAGACAGACCGACAACTCCCCATTTCAGAAACCCTCAGAAGCTAAACGAATGTGCCAATGTGCCGCCCAACCAAGGTACCCGATGCCTGTACCTTACCAAAGCCCCTTATAATTCATTGTCCACACATCCCAACATGATCTTACAGAGAAGTAGATAGGTAGGTAGATAGGTATCTACTCAGACCAATCCAAAACATCCGAATAAGGCGAAGCGCGCGCCGAAACACCATTAACGATCAACTGCTTCGAATCCGTGTTAAAGCAGTTATCGGTGACCGTCTTGCTGCAGACGGGGAATTGCTTCTTGTCGGACATGCGGCAGAAGGTGCCGGCAGCCGTGTTGACGAAATCGGGGCCGTAAGAGGTGTCGCTTGAGCACAGGCCGTCCGCGGTGTGCTGCTTGCTGTTGCTGATCACGAGGCGGTTCTCATGCGGGTTCGTCGCCGTTGTGTTGCTGCTTTGGCGGGGGTAGTGCGTGCCGCGACGGAACTTGGCGGACTCGGCGTGCTTAGCGGGCCCGTAGGAAGTAAAGGGCTCAGAGCGGGGGTTGGTGATTGGCCAGGCGGTGATGCTGCGTGGGTCGGGGTCCGTGGCGTAGTTGTAGTACTTGAAGGCGGGTTGTTGGCTGCAGAAGTAGTTGATCTTGTCGGTCTGCTCCTTCGGGTCTGAGGGCAGGTTGTCCCCGTTCTTGACATAGAATTCGGGCCAGTGAAGCTGGAAACCTGTCTGTGGTTGGTCGTTGTTGCTGTCGATCCACATGCAGTCGGGGGTTACGCCCGTGCTGCCGATGTACACGTGCGAGTAGTACCATGAGGCGCCGCACTGACGACCCCAGTCTCCGACCCAGGAGTACTTGTCTTGACTGGGTAGAGTGATGGTGGCGTAGGCGATGCAGATCGCGTTCTTGTTGGCTGAGAAGAGGGTATAAGTGGGTTGCTGAGTGCTGTCGCCTTCGTGGCTAACGGTGACATCGGCGAAACCGCCGTCCTGGATCCCGCCGGGGTCCTTGGAGAGACCGAGGTACTCCCCGGCTTCGTTGTAGAGGCGGACGTCGGGAAGATCACCACCGGCATTGTCAAGGCCACCGTTGGTGTCTAAGCCGACTGTGATTCGGACGACGGAGTCGACTGATTTAGGCTCGGGGAAGTTATCGATGCCGAATTGGATGATTCCGAGAGCACCGGAGATCAAACCGATCGCTTCAATGACTGCTGCTCCTGACATCTTTGCTATCGTGTAAACGAATGGTGATGTTCGACTGTTTCTGAACGAAAAGAGTGAACTTTTGAATGAATGTAAATTGCCTAAGCAGTAAAGAGTGTAGATAGGAAGATATCTAGAAGCGTGAGGTAGATTGTACTAGTCTCGATGTCGCTGAAGACTGAAAAAAATCTCGACATTGGACGGACATCGTGAGGATATTTATAATTCAAGATCGATCTCCAAATCTATCGTATAGTCAAATAGCCTTTCCGGCTTCCAAATCATCGTCGCACTATGTCGTATCATTTTCGCGAGTATAGTTGAACTTTTTTCTGTGGCTTAGACTTCAGCGAGATGAAGTTGTAATGCCAAGTCAAAGTCAAAGCAGTCCAATTGTCGATCTCGAGACGTCATCAGCATTAGCCTTATTAATCAGGTCTTGGTACCTTGGAAGAGCGTTTATGCGTCCCTGAGGCTCTGGGAGAAGGATCGTTAGTGTGACATTTTGCTAACCCCTTTTGGCCGCCCAAGTACCCCTGAACCCGTGTTGGGGATGGTCAGTTCAACACGTGGTTTTGAGTAGTATATTATAGCGTATTATAGGATATTGGCGTGAATTATAGTGAATTATAGTGTATGTAGGATTTATGAAAACCCGAAGCTGTCTAATGAAAGTTAGTGAAGGCCAAGAGAACGAAGGATTTGGAGGAAGCATGCGCGAATATGCAAGTTGGTATAAAACTTCGTTTTTGGCTTGGCTCTCCTTTATGCAACTCATGTTTAACCTCATGTTTGGCTTGGCAGATCCTTGGCGGAAGTCTCGTTCGAGAAGAAATCGACCTCTGTTCTATGTTTCAGCCTTATAGCCATGTCCTGGCCTTTCAACCCTAAAGGGGCTCCTGCTGAGCTTCAGCTTCTGGGTACCCCTGTTATATTCGGTATATTCCGTAGTATAGGCTCTTGGCATCCTTCCGCACGAGACCACACTGACCACAGCGAGTGCCGACCCGGTTATACATTACCATTTAACTCCCATTTAGGAAGGTGATCTGTTAGAAAGCTACCGAATCTGCAAATAGCCCTGCTGGACTTTTGCGTGACAGGCACTTGCATGATCTTCATGATCGCCTTACTGGCCAGGGTCCGTGCCAAGTTCCAGCTTTACCCCTGACTTCCCGAGTCGGGTCCCCTATAAACCAAGACTTCGTATTATTTTAGCTTCTTGTCATGGCTATATGCGGAGTGATGATCGTGGGGTTTATGCCAACATATCTCATCTGCCGTCGCCCATGCGCTCAGCCGGAAACTTCGGAGCTCCAAGAGATATCTTAGTTCGCAAAGAAATGAATCTATCATTCAGTCAATCTGCAAGTCAGCTAGCCAAGAAAACGATAATTTTGCTCGTCAAAACCGACAGAATGTCCAAAATACCAGCTTTCATCAACCTCTCACCGTTACCGGTTCCTCTCCCTCCGTTTCGTTTCCCATCATACCTACCCTCACCTTCACCATCACTATCAGCTTCATCTTCGCCTTCGCCGTCACCTTCATCTTCATATACACATCTCCGTACACCCTCGCTATCACCTTTCGAACTCCCACAGCCGCTATGCCCAAAAGCATCGCCTTCACCGTGTTGGTCCTCGCCGCCAGCACGGCGACCCTAGCCCAAGACCTCAACCAAACGATCGTGGGGTGCGCCGAGCTAGGGTGTCCAGCCAGCAGCCAAGATACCGCGAACGACAACTGCACGATCGCGGACACGGGGTCATTCCCGTACGTCGGGCTAACGCGTGTATCATCCAACTCATCCTCACTTTCCGGTCTATCCTGGGTCAAAGGCGTCAACATCACCGACTCCGCCTCTTCCGCCAATTCCAACACCTCGCGCACCTTCCACAGCTCATTCTACCTAGGCGCGCCAGCGACCCAGTCATTAAACGCGTCGGGAGGCGCGTGCGCGGTATTCTTACGCGGGGCGGAGTCGTGGGACATGTCGTTTGGCGGCGAAAACGCGACAGATGAAACGGCGCAGGGAACGTGCGCGGACGCCATGGGCGCTTCTTGTGTGGACGCGCTAGTAGCGCGCGCGAAGACGACGATCGCGGGTTACTATAGCGGGAGTGGCGATGCGCCGTCGAATGCGGATGCGTGCGAGAGGTTGCGGCAGGATTTGGTGAATAGCACGTTGGACGCGTGTGTTTCGGTTTCTCGGGGGTCTTGGGCGAATTTTACTTCTGTTGGTGAGTTGGTTATCCTGACCTTGGAGAGTTTCGCGCTTGAAAAAGAAGAGGCGTTTTTGGCGTTTTCGTTTCAGTTAGGTTAAGTGGCTGACTTTGTGGTACGATTAGCTTTGGCCGGAGATGATGCGCCGGAACCTATTTCGCAACAGGAGAACTCGTCGTCGACCTGCTGGCCAATTACCCCCAAGGAAGACAGCCTCACTCTTGTTGCTGAGTTCACCGAAGCGGTACGTATCACTTCCACCTTATGAGAGTTAATTGGGCTAATTAGCAGTTGAATAGGGGAGTGACCTGGTCGCAGATGCGGAAGAAGCGTTTTGGGCTATTACACCTATTCTCACGATATCTTTCCCAACGGAGAATGGAACTGTAGCGGACGCTATAAATGCCTCTCTATCTTGTGTAAAGGCCATAGGGCCTGCAAGAGCATCTCTCGATACCATAAATAACGGAACCGACGACCAAGACAATGGAGCCATTTCTTTATCATCGTCATACCCTGTCGCGACAGGTGTCTCGTGCGTGGTAGCTGCGATCCTTTTTGCTTTATATGCGGCGTGATAGTTTCCATGGCGTTAGAGTTATGAGCTACGAGATTTTGATGCTGTTAAAATATACCATCCACATTTTCGCATCGAACGAAGGTGGCCAATCCGCCAGGCAGCCAATCCGAACAGTCTGCGAAGTGAAGTTTATATAGCAAAGTAAAGTGAAGAATTTTATCAGCGGCTTAGATCGACGGCCTTGCTGGCAATGGTCTAGTTGGTTATGCCTCAGACACCACGTCGAACCCCCATAAAAGATCCCCCTGAAATGGGGTGATCCAGGGTTCGATTCTCAGAGATTGCAATATAAAAATGATCTTTCAAAAAACAGAAAAAAATGATAAAAAATGCAAAAAATTCAGAAAGAAAAAAGTAAACAAACAAAAATATAAAAAAAGAACATAAAAAAAGAAAAGAAAGCGAAAAAAAAGAAGAAGAAAAAGAATAAGAAGCATCTCTGGGTCCTGAAATGGAGTGGCAAAGAAATACCCAATAGCGGGGGCGCAGTAGTTCAGGAGCTGACATACCAAGTATGATACCTGAAGCTGGGCCTTGAAGTTTTTTTTTTTTAATTTTATTTTATTTTATTTCTTTCCACTTTCTTCTCGTTTTCCTTCTTATTATGACAAATGACATTGTCGACTAAAAGAAGATGCTTTAGAATAAGGGGGCCAAGATACCAGTACGGATAGACAAAAGGAAAAGGAGTTCATAGTTGCGTGCGATCGCTATATTATTCATCATACATAAAAATTATCAGATTCTCGGGGTCTTAGGGACGTACCAGTACTATGGTCTTGCTTCATCAATCCAAGAATATGAATCCTGGAGATACTTGTGAGCCCTCAAGTCTCCGGACCTCGCATGTCCTTCAAAATTCTCGGCCCTCGAGCAACGTGCGCAAAGGCGCCCAATCTCTCCACTTGCTTTCTCGTCGACCACCTCTTGATATGTCTGCGTCTTCAGGTACTTGCCAACCCACAGCCCACCAGTATACCGCCCCGCTTTCCGTGTGGGTAGTACATGGTTCGTTCCGATGCACTAATTAGTCGTTAATTCAATACCCTCTCGGACTTTCGCGAAATAAATGTTAGAGAAATGGGAATAGCTGCAGGAATATCTACCTTGTCACCATATGAAACACAAGTCTTTTCGCCAAGAAATAGAGAGCCATAGTTTTTCATCTTTTCCAAAGCCTCTCTTGGATTTTGGGTTAAGATCTGCACGTGTTCGCCCGAATAGACATCTGCAAGCTCGTACGCTTCGTTTAGGTCATCCACTACGACCACCTCGCCATAGTCTCTCCACGAAGTGCCGGCAAGTTCCGCCGTGGGCATATTCACCAAGATCTGCTCCGCGAATTTAATAGTCTTTCGGCCCACCTCTTCTGAAGTCGTGATCAGTATAGGTGGAGAGTCTGGACCATGTTCGGCTTGGGAAAGCAAGTCGGTCGCGATGGTAAAGGGGTCTGCGTGTTCGTCGGCTACTATAAGGACTTCTGTCGGACCTGCAAGCAAGTCGATCCCAATTTCACCAAATAGTTGACGCTTAGCTTCAGCGACGAAGGGGTTCCCAGGCCCAGCTATGAAATCGACCTTCTTGATAGATTCTGTTCCTAGCGCCATGGCCGCAATGGCTTGTGTTCCTCCAAGCAAAAATATTTCGTCGGCACCAGCGAAGTGCGCTGCCGCAACAGTGGCATTGGGGATCTGTCCAGCAATGGGTGGTGTGCAAGCGATGACATGCTTAACACCAGCAACCTTCGCCGTCAATATCGTCATATGAGCCGACGCAAGAAGAGGGTAACGTCCCCCCGGAATGTAAGCGCCGGTTGTCGAGATGGGGTTGTTCCTCTGGCCGAGGAATACGCCTGGCTGGATCTCAATTTCGAAATCGTTGATGCTCGCTCGCTGTGCCTCGGCAAATATCCGCACATTCTTCTGCGCCTCCTTTATATCCGCTATCGTTTGCGCTGGAACCTTCGATATGCATTCTTGTATCTGGCTCTCGGTCAACTTGAAGGATGGTGGTGACCATTTATCGAATTTCTCCGAATATGACCTCACTGCCTTGTCGCCGTTGGCCCTAATATCATCAATGACGCCTTTTACAATGTCCGTCACTTTTTGACTAGTTGCGGTGTTTGCCACTAGGCCAGCCGTCTTTATATGTCGAGCTACCATCCTGTTCTTATTTCAACATAAATCCTGTGTAAGCCCCGTGCAATTATGTCAAAGATGAAGTTACAAGCAATCGGGTTTTCTATGTAAAACCAACGCAACGTGCAATCTGATTAAATTTAGTATTGCCAACTATACGATGACATTACCTCGGATGCCTTCATATCCGCATGGGGATTTATCGATGCGGAGAGAAGAGGGGCGGGGTGAGGGAACCGGTTAACCGACGAATCGGGCACGGAGGGTTCATCTTGCCTCTTACGTCGCATTCGGCACGGTAGATTATGTCTATTACCCAGGTACTCGGTTCGGCAAGGCACCGCCTGGGTTTGCGTTTTGCTAAACACATCCTGAGTGAATCATCGTAGAAGAGGCATAATGGAAGATTGCATCGATAGATACCACGGAAAAGGAGGCTGGTATTTGCCCCTCTTTCAATCAGCCATCCTCCAATCCCCTCACATCCCACGTACGCTGCTGTATGTAGCGGAGTTGGACACCTTACACCCCGATCAAAAGTAAATTGCCAGACTACGTCAGAGGCGCTGGATATCTCGGATTTGGCGTTTTGAAACCATGTTCTTCATCAAAGGGAGTACGAGCGTCCGGATTAAAAGAGTTTTCTCGTAAGACTTAAAGGTGTATAGGAGCTTCCAGGTAGAATTTTGATTTAATGCTAAAATCCAAGAGTAGTATGATTACCTTTATATTTCGAAAAATGAGGCCAGGGAAATCCTGAAGCGATAGACAACTTGATGAAGTTTGCGGAGTTCGGGATTCCCCATGAAAATTGTATCATACTGGCACTCTGCTGCGGATAACCGAGTAAGGTCTGAGACATGGAGATGCTCTACAATTTGATGAGCTCAATTGGGGGCGTGTTGATTGATGTCTCCGTAGATGTCTATTAATAATTGAAAGGGGACTTAGATTACTTTTTAAATATAATAGAAAGAGGAAAACCATAACGCTAAAGCTGAACTTATATTGATTTGATGAAGTTAATTTAATGTTCAAGTGATCAGGTCACGGTTGTCAGAGGGCAGCTGCTATATGATTTTTACCTGGTCGAAGCGATTATGTAATCACAAAAATCAGCCACTGAGGCTTATGAGTTTGTGCGCCTGACCTAAGATTTAATTAGCCGCTAAGACAATTTAGAGTTAGTGTATTTTTTCGGAGCCTTGCATGTGCCGATTTTCTGATCGCATATCATCAATCCTCCGAGCTCTTTCGACCTCTTCACCTTCAACACTCGCCATCGTCCCACCACGGGATACCTAACCTCCCTAACCCACTTCACGCCTACTCAACCTGGGCATGATGTTGCCCTCATCGATGCGGCGGGTTGTCTCTGCCACACCTTCGTCGTCGCTTTTATCTAATTTCGCCCCTGCAAGCACGAGAGTACCAGCCGCCTTTAGTCTTTGCTGTAATCCAAGGGGTCAACAGCGAAGACGGTATTCCTCCTCCAAACCCTCCAGCCCAAATGACTCGCCGAAGGATCCCAAGGATATTTCGAATAACCAAGTAACGGCTACACCGTCTCAGTCTTCCAAGAAGAGCAGAGAAAAGCAAAAGCGCAAGGCCAATGATTGGCCGGATACCAAGCCAAAACTTCCCAGCGTCCCCAGCACGCAACATCTGCCACAAGAAGGTTTGTATAGTCCAAGAATAACACCGCTTATTCTCGCATATATGTGTGTATACTGATTTTTCGAATAGCGTTGGCCCTATCAACATTCTTCTCCCTACATCGGCCGATGTCAACAACCAACAGTCTTCCCAAAGTGATCACTCAAGATGCATTTGCGCAAATATTCGCTCCCCAAACGAAAAATGGCAAATACAATGACGTTATGTCTACAATCTCAAGGACCGTTAATGAGCTCGAACAGCCCATGCAGAACATGAGTCTGGAGACTCAACATGAAGGCGAGACCATCACCGATCCCAACGGCGAGCCGATGCACAAGATCGACCTCAAGCACCCCGACGGCAGCGAATCGAGCGTTTACGTCCAGCTCAACGCCATGTCCGGCCAGTTCTTACCTTTCCGACCCCCTCCGCTACCCCAAGCCGAGAACACGGCCGAACCCAAGGTCGATGCAAAACTCGAGAAGATGATGGAGTGCATTCCGCAAACTCGTAGGTACAAGGCCATGTTTACTCTCGAGGAGTCGACGGACGAGAACGGCCAGCTTCGAATCGTGGCGCACAGCCCCGAGCTAGTCGAGGAGGCGCCGGCACCCCGTACGTTCCTTGAGCGTATGGCTATGCGCCAGATCCGATGGCGCGAGGAGTCACGCGGTGAGGGTCCTGGGATGCTCTCCATCAGCGTGCGAAGGCAACGGAAACTGAAGATGAAGAAGAAGAAGTACAAGAAGCTCATGAAGCGGACGCGCAACATCCGACGAAAGCTGGATAGAGTCTAAGGCAAATGCCGCTCTCCCCTGTACATAAGAGCGTATCTCTCATCGCCTACATCGCCACGCTGAAACGTGTGGTGAAATATGTGGGTTATCATAATGCGGTGTATAGGTCAGGTCGGATTGTTTCGAGTTGTTTCTTTATGGATTTCTTACTCTTACACTACCTAGATCATAGCATACCTATCTGATTTTCTCGAAGCATTTCTATAGGTGTGCTACGGTGATACGCAATAGAATCTCAATTTGGAAAATTTACAAACTACCTAGGGTCTGGCTGGTGTTTTGACTCGCATTGTTGTGATAATGCCACGTATAGAGTTATTGGGATACTGGATTCTCAACCATCAGTTCAATGAGCGAGAAAGCAACTTCGGCTGCAGCGAGAACTGTCGTCTCTCCCACATTATCGTAAACCGGAGCTACCTCTACAACATCTCCGCCGATTACATTGAGGCCATTTAGACCGTCAAGGATCGTGAGCAGCTCTCTCGAAGTCCAACCACCGGGCTCTGCCGTTCCCGTCGCTTATCAAATGTCAGCAAACTTTGGTCTTGTGATCTTAGCCCTAGCATGTCTATAATAGGTTTAAAGCTTACCTGGGGCATACGCCGGATCGAGAACGTCAATATCCACGCTGATGTAAACTTTCGAATCCCCAATTCGTTCCTTGATCTGGGAAATTATTCCCGCGGTGCCGAACTTGTCTACATCGCGAGCTTTTATAGCCTCGAAACCGCAGCGCACATCGTTTCTCATGTCGCTCTTCCTGCGTAAAAGGGGAGCTCGTATTCCGGCGTGTATCGAGTTTGGGCGGATGAGCCCCTGGTAATTCTATCAGCACTGATGGAGATGTTCATCACAGTAAAGACTATGGACTTACCTCTTCATGTGCGATGTGAAGGAAAGTTCCATGGTTCAAGCCGCTTATAAGATGGATTCGTTAGCCATATAATTGACACTTATGGCCGTAACAAAATCTTCACGACTTACGCATAATCCGAAATCCCACCTCCTATTACCGCAGGATCCCACGTATCTTACAAGTTGTCAGTTTGAACTCTTCCAAGAATACAATGATGCTTACCGATATGACTATCGAAGTGAATGACGGAGACTGGTCCCCAATGGTTAAATGTTGACCTTAGCGCCGATAAAGTCGTGGTATGGTCACCGCCCAGCGTTAAAATCCTTGGATGAGACGAATACGTCTCATTGGAAGCCGTCCTCCCTGAGATGGCCTAGAAAATTTCATCAGCTTATCTTGATCAACGTATACAGCGGATAGTAGCATTTGGGCCTAACCGCGTGAGCCTTGTCCAATTGTGCCAGAGCAACATTGTTATCCAACCAAGTTAGCGGCACATCACCGCAATCCACGACCTTTGCCCACGATTTGAGAGGATTTCGCCCTGGAACTCCATTAGATATCAATTCTCAACCAACTCGCACTACGAATTGAAATTTACCGGTATATACGCTCCAAGAAAAGTCCGCCCCTTTTCTCTGGCTTCCGATTCTGATTCCCCTCGGACCATACCTTGCTCCAGGCCTAGCGGTAACCCCCTATTCGACATGAGCCACTTATCCCAGCCAGGGCGTACCCACATAGCGTAGATATACTAACAGTATCGAAAGGCGCGCCTAAAATCGCAATGTCATATTTATTCCCCTCGGCTTCCTTATCTGATAGACAATTGAGATAGGGCAGATTCGCATAAGTTACCAACCCGTTGAATTGGCTTCCCGTCACAATGTCGATATTACCGTCGGTCCCGAAAGACGAAGACTTTAGGCCAGGCCATTTTTCGGGAAACTTGAAGGCTTCTCTGCAGACAGCGTTATGTATCCCCGATGGAAGTCGTTTCGGATCAGGTACGAATAGAGGCTTCTGAGGGGATTCCCGTGCATTGACGATGGTTACACCAAGCACGAACAACGAATTCCAGAGACGCATGGTGCCTAACTTATCTTATACTTAGGTTCAGGAAACATCAATAATTTAGACATAGAAGGTACAATAAATTCTAAAAAAGTGACCTTTCTCGGAATCCTTATCCTCTTATATAAGTCCCTGGACCATCTAGATTGTATCATTACTCTTACACATCATTGATAGATGTAAGTGAGCTGCAGCGATACGACTTGCCCTAAATGTGGACTTGCATATGCTTCTACAAGGGTTATGAATAGAAAACTCTTATATACATATGGTGTTTAAGAGAATAGTTAATCAAATAGGGGGAAGGTGCTTATCAGACAAGTCGACCAAGATCATCTTTTCATCTGCCCAACTTCATCTTAAGATATCAAACATCATACTTGTTCCTTTCTCATCTTTAAACTCCCCTTTTATATTTCTTTGATATCCATCTCGTAACATAACAGTACTTATCTCCTGTATATAAATATCCCCTCATGGTTATGAATTCCTTCAAGCACCCAGGTATCTAGTAGCCAGGTATCTGTTTAGACAATAACCTGCATATCCATATCAGAACCTCTGAGACCTGACCGTGATTCTATAACCCCTACACTTCCACAATGTCCCAATCGTATATCCAGATTTTCCCTCCTCCACCCAAATATGACTTGGTCCCTTCCACCGACGCCGATGCCGACGTCGACGTCGAAGCCCCTCCCTCGCCTTCACCCTCTTCCTCCTCCCCGAGCACCCTCAACTTCTCCGTTCCCTCCCCCGGCGAGCTGCAGCGCACCGTACGTTCAACCCTCAGCTAGTGGCGAGACGAATACATCTACAGCGGCGTGTGCCTATTCGCCGCCGGCCTGCTCATCCTCCTCATGTACCTCTTCGACGGCAAGCCAGAGCCGCACTGGAACTCCAACCTGCAATACGGCACCGTGATCATCGCAATCATGAGCTGTTTCCGGCTCGCCCTCAAGGCCGTCTTGGAGTCATGCATCAGCCAGGGCGCCTGGATATAGGTCTCCGGGTTCCGCAAGGGTAACGTCGAGGCCAAGATTGAGGATTTCAAGATGTTCGATGAGGCCGCGACCGGGTTGTGGGGGAGTATGGTACTCATTTAGCGGATGAGGGGGAGGTGAGTTTTGTGGCTTGTCCGGATATCCGGCAGGGTGCTGAAGGAAAAGCAGGCATCTTGCGTGTGTTGGCGCCGCCATCATGATTCTTGCTCAGGGCTTTGAGACATTCTCGTCGGGAATGGTCGGGTTTGAGGAATCGCCGATGCAGTCTTCCGTCCCACCTCCTCCCAGGGCTGAAACATGGCTTAATGTTGTTCAGCAGGGCAAGAGTGGGGGTTTGTGATACCCTGTCTGATGGGCTACCGTATTGCTCGCTAACGGAGTCAGATACGTCCTTAAGTCTCTCAACTAAAGCCGCAATTTATGATGGCATTATAGCAGAGACCATATCGCCAATTGCTGCGCCATGCCCAACGCTGGGTTGCACATGGCCCCCATTTCCCACGTTAGCAGTATGCGGGGGCTGTGAAGAATCGTATGTTAAGACTTTTTGCAATTCGCAGAATGGATGCACTTCCACAACGCCCTCAGGAACCTCGATATCTCACCAAGATGGTTCAAAGTCCGGCTTCAGATTCCAAGTTGCTCCGAGCAATGGGTCGGCGAACACATTTGCCTTAGATTCACGACCGTACATATCCACCTTTGATGTAATATCTGTGTCTCAAACGTCTTTAGAAACAAAGGTTCAAGCTCACGAATGTGCTTTATGGTTCTGCCTCCAAAGCTTCAACGTCACAGTAGCAAACGGCATTCAAACCACCACCGTTTTATCAAATTGGTCCAAGACAAATCTCCCTACCGAAGATAATCCTCGCTTCGATGAACTCACCTTCATAGATATCCCAACCAACCTCTATGCGCACAATCAAACTCACTACACCGTTCCCGCAAACTCCATCCAAACCCTAAGAACTTTCATAAACCCCCTCCTAACAGGCAACGCATCTGGCCATACCGACGCACCCCAACACTCCTCCGACTGGATCGAAGCCATATGGACCGCAACCCCAGACCTAAACTCCTGGATTTCCCGACTAACCCTCAGCATCACAAACGACATTCGACGAACCGGCTCTCTCAACACCGCTACAGCCACTTCCACTTCCCCTAATAACACGAACCAAACGCTCGACTACGCCGGAACCGCATACACCACAACCTCCCACATCCACATAAACTGGTACTGGGTGATCTACCCGCTAACCCTAATGGTCCTGGCCTTCCTCTACCTAGCGCAGACGGTCTGGCGCACGGCGCGCGACCAAGTATGTGCCTGGAAAGGCGATTCCCTGCCCATGCTGTTCTGCCACGTGGAGCCGGGTGTGTACGCGCAAGTCCAGGATGGGATGGACGTGCCGGAAGGGTTAGTCGGTCGCGTGGGGAAGATTGAGGTTGAGCTTGTGCGTCGGGGGGATGGGCTTTGGGTTTTCAGGGAGCCTGTTAATCATTAATACTATAAATCATAAAGTTGAGGGATAGATTGGGGGAGGGGGGTTTGGCGGTAATGCGTGGTCTCTTCACCTAAATAGCCGTCTCCATGAAATAATGCAAATTCATGAGTATTATGAAACTTTTTCGGTATGCAAGATAATATGTATGAATGTACATTACTCCTAGACTCGTAGCATCGAAAGCGTTATTGAACAATCCTTTTGATTCCATCTCACATCTCTCCTAAATTCAGTAAATCTTAATCATAGTCCTGCATTTCCCCAGATGATTGATAACCCGCATATTTGTCCCAAACTCCACTCATGCGATACAGAAATATCATGTCATCCTAGCCGCCCGGATAAGCCAAATAAAATATTCATCGTCAGACGCTACAGCTGACAGTATCATCTCTCAGCGCGTCGAGTAGGACTCGCGCTGTCTCCTT
The DNA here is from genome assembly GCA_022695765.1 of Annulohypoxylon moriforme. Lineage (NCBI taxonomy): Eukaryota > Fungi > Ascomycota > Sordariomycetes > Xylariales > Hypoxylaceae > Annulohypoxylon > Annulohypoxylon moriforme. The sequence continues at coordinate 86,733 of MU403100.1, forward strand.
ATCTCCTCCATCGCCGTCTTGTTCGTGCCCTTGTCCTTGCGTCGTGGCAGCATCTTTCATCTCCTCGTCGCCCCACGCCGTCTCGATCCAATCATCCTCAGCTAGCGGCTCCGCATCCGCGTTTAGTCCGTATGCGGCAAGGACTTCGCTCGCTAGGTGGTCGATATTTAGGGGATTGGCGAAAATGTTGGACATATCTATGTCATTGGTATTAAACGTATGGTTGGTTTCGTTATGGGTATGGTTGTTGCTGTTGTTGTTGAAATGAGAATTCGGATCGGAGGTGTTATTTACATTGCCGTCGAGGGAGTTGGGGGAGTTGGAATCTTCATCTGAAGAGAGCGAATGTACTGTTCCTGGCGTTATGTTCACGGTCGGATTCGTTACGAAATAATTCTGTCCCTGATTCTGCGGAGCGGTTGGGGCTGTAGTGGAAGTAGATTTTCCATTCGTAACAAGGGCCCTGATCGAGCTGAAGTCGGCTGCAAATAAACCCCGCAGGCTCGCGGGGAAGTCTGATTCTTCCGCTAATCGACCTTTGCTAAAACACAGATCCATCGTCATGGCTAGGCGTAAATAGTATCCTGGTTGGGAAGCTAATATGTCGGTCCAGTCTGATATTGAAGGCTGTTTGGCATCATTGTAAAGACTTGAAAACCCTAGACCCGCACTTGAAGGCGTATCTAGTTGAGCTATGTTAATTATGTGTCGGATGGTTTCGCTGATGTAATCAACGCCATCGTATTGTGGCTGATATGTTTTCATGGCTTCGATGAGAATATTAAGACGATGCTGCTTTGCTGCCATGTTTGGGTCTGAACTTGGTGGGCTGTTCTTAGTTTTATTCAGAGACGACAGCTTAACATCGATGATATGTAAAACTAAGGGTAATGCTGTACATGCGACGCTAAGTCAAGTTAGCCATACATCGACAGCGATTAGAATAGTGTCAATACTCACGCGCTGATCGGCAGAAAACGGGCAAGTCGTAGTTGAATAAGTTCTTTGAGGCATTCCGTCACGCTGCATGCCGCATCTTGAAGCTCATGCCTATTTTCGTAGATTTTGGAGAATTCGCGAAGGTTACTACTCAAATTTGGTGAAGTACAAGCTACAGCTAACTGTAGGACCTCATGGTGACACAGGGCCGCTCGAGCAGAGCTATGATCATATCAGTAATCACCTTCTTACTGGATTAACACCCGGGGTAGACTTACTGATAATGCATGTACATCAAATTGGTATACAGTATTACAGAATCATGCTGATACTGTTTGTTATTCGTGGTCGACATCCTCGGTATGCTCCCGCCACCAAACATCGGAAATCGGAGTGTGGCGCCTTTGTACCACCGTCTCAAAGATGCTTTGCATTCGTTCAATGAGGCCGCCCCCTCTGAGCCTAGTTGCCTATCCCAGCCAGGCACATCATCTAGTGGGAATACTAATGTTATGAGATCGGTCAGGACCGAAGAAAGTTCTCCGATCTGAACAAATATCTCAATGAGACACCTCTTCGTTTCCGCATTGTACACTTTAGACCGGTCAACCTCGTCGGCTAGATCCGCGTATCCCAGACCGGTGTTAGCGTCGAGATCGAAATGCGCCCGAGATATTTGCAGGCTCCGCCGCACCCCCAAAGCCAAAATACGATCACGGACAAGACAGCACCACCACAACCTCTTTAAGACATTTTGCTTCTTATGTTGTATCGGGTCAGCTATCGCGGAGTAGGTTGGCTTGACCGCGTAGAGATGGGCGTCGGAACTTTTGGCGTTTTGTATCGCGATTCCAAGCCACGTGCTGTTTAGCTTCTTGGCAGCGAGGGACCAATTCGTAGCCCAGAATGAAAGAAGGAGGGCGGTTTGCGCAAGGCTAACCAATGATATTTCGGTGTCAAAATCGAACAGAAGCTGATTCTTATAAGTAACGCGTGACAATCAGGATTAGGGTATAGATCTTACCTTTGTACGTCTATAGAAAGTAGCCCTTGCGGCACGGATACTGGGAAACCCCAATGCTTTTATACTACTTTTCGAAACGAACTGATAGGCTTGCTTAGCTTTAATCACCGTGGTGAGGTCGCGCGACTTACGTTACAGGAAGAGAACAGGAGAGCTTGGAAAAAGACGAGGGATATCTTGTCGGCCGGTTCCGCGAGGGATTGGTTGCAATACATATCCCAAAAGTCCCCTTCATTAATGACAGGCATAATAGGATGGATATGCAAAAAGTACTGCTGCACGAACTCGTCTAGAATGGCTCTCGTCGGGATTCGAAGGCAACCTTGTGACTCTAGATAATTGACATCTTGTGGCATGATGTTATGGAGATTGCTGATGTTGATGAACGGATAATACGAATATGTAACATCGGCGTTAACTGCGATACGTTGGTCCCCAACCCAAAGAGGAATCTCCGGGGTCATGAAGGAATTAAAAGTATTCAACGGTAAAGACGAATTTTCTAGCGCCCGATTAGATAGAACCAAACCACCATTATAGGAAGACTCACCTTGAACTGAAGGGTTGGGACTCGAAACCCTATTTGCACAATTCTCGTTCAGTCCGTCTACCACGGCCTGCTGCGATATTCCAGGGCCGGTCCATTTGTCAGTTTCGACATCTGGACTTATCCGATGCTCAGGAAGACCTATTGGGTTGGATATGTCTTGCAGCGGAGTACTATTCTCTCCGTCTGCGCCGAGCGAAGGCAACTGCCCATTTATTCGCGAATTTACAACATCTTCTGACGTTCGGCCATGAGAACATTCCTCCGCCGAATAGGGAGGATATGATGTTTGTGCATTATCGTTTTCACCGCGCTGACCTCTTCTGCTAGAGAGTATGAGTACTAAGTAGAGTTACGTAATGTGAGACGAGGGACTCACAATCTGGACGCTCGTCCAGTCACGACGCAAGTTTCGTTGTCGAGATAGCAGTTCATGCACGGCCTCCCGCGTTGAGAGACGTCGCATCTCACTTTACGGCTCCTACATGATAGGCAGGCTTTGGGGGCTCTCTTTCGCATCTTGCCCGCTGTCTTCGGTTTGGGCTCGACGGCATCAGCACTCGCGGGAGCCATTGTGACGGGAAGGTAATCCATGGTTGTCGTCGACAAATTTCCAGGCAAGATAAGAAAACGAAGTAGAAGAAAAAGGGAGAAAGGCCCGCCCCCAGAAATTGAATTGGAGAAGTTCGTGGGGTTGTGGGGTATACTCCATTGTCCTTCAACTGAAAGACATCTAGTATCATCTAGGTGCTCTTGGCACTCAATCCCCCGTCCTCCGTTGTGATACTGCCCTAGCCAATGTGGCCAATGTATTCACGGAGCACACCAAGCAAGGACGAACTGTTTATGAATTAGTAGCATTAGTAGCATTTGATAGCATAATGCGGTGACGCAGGGACTAGCGTAGAAATGCGGCATCGGAGCCGATACCTAGTGTCCCATACGTAGGGTATGGTAGGGTATGGTATGGATCTTGGGATAGATTGACACTTGACAGACTTGACAGATCCTTGCTATTCCCTTCACGGAGGAGTCGGAAGCGAAAAGACCAATGGTAGCATTTATAAGCCGGCCATTCATCAGGTCCCATGATAAAGTAGGAAGTAGGTGGCCATTGTGCTGACGACAAAGGAGACTCCAATTCGTCAAATCAAGAGAAAATCCGGGGCTCCGAAACTGATTGTGGCTGTCAGTAACACTCTCGATTTTTTCCGGGAGTCGCCGCTTAGTTGCTTGGTAGCAAGCTGCAAGCATTTCATGTGAAGCAGCAGTCTATTCCCTCATACAGACCTGTACTTCATTGCTTAATACCTGGAGGTTGGAAGTGAGGGCCTAAGCAGGATACATGTAGGTAGGGGTGGCGGTAATTTACCGCGGCAAAAAGTCTAGAAGCCGGCAAAAGACTCGGTAATAAATCTTCCGTCGTTAAAACGTCCTTAGATCCCTAGATTCAGGGCTGTAAAGGGCTATTACTCAGGATATTTAACAACACACCTCTTCATCCTAATGATATCCATATTCAATGAGATAATTATAGGAAGAATAGACTTGGCTTCCATATTATAGGAGGGAAAATAGGAAAATACCTAAAATTGATTCACTGGCCATTTAGATGCATAAGCCATAAGTACCTCAATTGAAAGTAAAGTCGCTCACCAAAATTGGAGAAGCGCACCCCAAGCGACCGCCTCAATAAAATTTCCCCGCACTAATGTAAAGTGTCTTGCATATCCCTAGTATGCAATCAATCGCTATAAATATTTATTGAGACTTTAAACATGTTAATTAACATAAGTTCAAAATCTTTAAAGGATAGTAAATTATTCTATATGCGAACTAATAATGTTCAAACTATTATCTATATGTCAATATCTTTCAATTTATCTATTAGTCTTCTAGCATACTGCAAGAGCTGCATAAGTCATCTTACGAAATAAGATCCATTGTCAAGTGAATTCTCGATGTAGCCCCCACCCCCACCGGCACAAGCCACTGACACCCCTGTAAGATACAGCTCCTATGACACTGTACAGGTCTGTATTATAATCAACATTGCATTAGTGGTTCATACATAGGGTGAATCTTATAACTTGTATGAAGCTAACGCCTCGTTCTAATTTAATATCTATCTCGTTTTACAGCTCTATATAAATAACCTGTAAATCTATATGTTGTCTAGCAAATTCATGTGGCCTTTTTAGTTGTTTTGGTTATTTTTTTTTTTTTTTTTCAATTTCATCGACGCCACCCCCACTAATCCTGATGTGGTCCGTCCTCATGAGTCGAGGACGAATCTTTAGCCTTCTTCGGTACCCTAACAAAATATAGCAAAGACCCAGTAACGGCGACTAGCATGGACACCCCATAATACGGTAAACCGATCCAACCGCGTCCGAGCCTCATCCCGAGCGCGAAGAGCGTGGCAAGGAAAGGTTGGGCATACACACTACCGACGACCTCCACCATACCCACAAGACTGAAGAGCCGAGAACGATGTTCCGGATCCACATATAAGGTCAGTAAACTTCGGGTCAAACTATTGAAACTAGCCGCTAGGGCCATAAGGAGGAGGCCGATAATGAAGATGGCGAGATTTGGTGATAAACCAAGTATCAATATGCCGATCGTCAGTATCCCAAAGGACCATCGCGCAAGAGACAGGTCACGGTGGTGCTCGTCGGAAGCCCGAATTACCGCGGGTGTTTTCTCTTGCATGATGTATCGCGTGATCCATGGCAGGAAAAGCAGTGCTTGAATAACTTGAGCAATACCGTAGGTAGACTGGATGTATCCTGCCTGCGACAACTCGATGTCGTAGCGCTTTGAGACAAACTGGGCCATAAAGCCTAAGGTCGAATATAGAACCGGGGATGACCCTAGGCATGTCAAGAGGAGAAGGATGAGAGATGTCGATTTCAATATCGATAGCGACTCCTTGAACCGGTCGATAACATGAGCCAACCGTGATTTGGGACCTGCGACTTCCGTTTCTGGCTGCTGGGTATCCTCCTCCTGATCTTCATGATGCTTCAACGTCTCCGGGACGAAGAGGAAAGTGATAGCAGCTGCTACTATAACTGCAATTGCGCACCAAATCGGAGGCCAAGGACCCAACTCTTCCATCATCAAAGATGAAACAGCCGGTGAAATTAGGTTCCCAGCTAAACTCGCGACGTGAAGGCGCATGAATGCGACGGCCCTATAAAACGAGTTAACAATATACCTTATCAAAGATAGAAGCCTAACAAACCTTTCTGCCTCATTTGTCGAGTCGGTTATCATACTAAGAATAATGCCGACGAGAACCGCGTTACCACCGCCAACGGCGTAGCCCGCAGACCCGAGCCAGATCACCTCAATCGGGAATGTCGTATGGAAAAACAGCACCGTCATGCCCCAGAAAATGTTTATAATCATCCCAGATAGGGCTAGGACGAATACGGGCTTTCGCCCAATTCTGCTGCTGTCAGCTCATTCGTCCAACGTAGCAAGCTCGCCAAAAATGACACGTACCTGTCAGCCGCAAGACCCCAAGGGAATGCCGCGAGGAACCCGACAATGGCATCGAGACTACCCGAAAGAGCCATGATGAAGGCCACCTTGCTTTGGATCGAGTCGTCTTTGCATTGTTTCTCGTCCATCAGGGTACCCGGGTCCTCCTTGATTCCGTAGTAGTGCCTGCAGACTACATCCTCAACGATTGCCGTGACAGGGATGTTGATAAACCCAGAAGATGACGAGGCGAGAAACGCGATTACGCAGAGGAAATTGACGATGGTCCAGCCATTGTGGACTTGGGGGAGGTGGACGCTCGCAATCGAGGCTACCGATAGTCTCGGGTTATGCGACGGTCGTTTAGGGCGCTCATCCGTTAACAGGGGTGTCGACTCCGTGAACTCGTCCGAGTCACGACGATGCAGGACGCCGCCACTCATCGCTACCTAAGTTGAGATATTCGGGCTATATGATCATTGATGCCATATCATCATCCCTGGAGATGTATGTAGAAGGGAAGAAGATCTGTGTATTTGGGAGAATGTGAGATAAGATGACAATTCCAAGATCTCGGAATGCCCAATGTCTCACCCAAAGATCTTGTGGGTACTCCGATGTCTCAAAAGGGAAGTTCGCCGAACTCCGCCATATTGTGCTTGTGGGTCAATATTGTTCGTTGGTAGCAAATCAGAAGACGCCAATTCAACCCTTCATTGCCAAATTTAGGTATGCCCGACAGGGGTGGTTTACTAGGCAGCTAGGTAGTTCCTTCACGATGCCTTCAATTTTTTTAAGACTGCAGGCAACTAAATATGAGACCAAATACAACCTAATGAATTCCATATTGTCCGTAAAATTTTCCATCAAGAAGCAGATCGCAGTTCTTGAAGAACAAGCCTAAAAAATCAATATAATTGTCACATCATAGAGTATAAAAGTAGGAATCGAGTCTTCCAAATCGTAGCACTATTATCGCAGATATATACCTATTATGAAGAAACAAAATGAAGAATTGCTACTACTTAAGCCTAGTTGGTAGAAATGCTACCTTTGGACATTTATAAATCAATGACACAGGTCACAAATTACTGGATGCGTCATAAATATGAGTATAAAAAATATTTATAATCACTGACCCCTTAGTCGTCGGTTAATTAATGAAGTTGTGCTACCACATTAGCGTAACAGTGTTAAATATGGTAGCCCTTTAAAACTTTGGAATCTTATTGGGAACTTGCCTGAATGATCTTCAAAACGAGTTTTCGGTTTTGGTTGATACTTGAAATACGATTTCCTTGGGTCTATGGATCGTAATGCGTACTGCGCATGCCTCGCGGTCTTTTTTGGTGAAACTTCATGTACCACGGTCCAATATGATGAAGGCACACCAACTATTTAGTTATGGTTTCCTCGAGTCTGTCCGAGTAAGAGCTTTTACATCATGATATTTCATTTTCTTTTCTAAACATTAAATGGATTTAAGAGAAAAGGCATCTAAGCTATCTTATCTATATTTACGTTTGCATGTGTAGGTAGGGTATTAATGTTAAGCTATAGTAAAGAACGACAAGTTTTCATTATGTTAAGCTGTTGACACACCTACGATGACCCCGACTTCAATAACGAGTCAATTGCCACAACTTCCACTTGGTCCCCATGGCGTGAGTTATAATATGAAGGTAGTTACGAAGCTTTAGACCTGGAGATCAACAATTTCTTTTCCCATAGCACCTGGACTCCATCTCATCCCGTTACGTTTCCATCTCAATATGCTACTTACCATTCTTCAACTTTTCCTAATGAAGTCGAACATTTTTTCACCTCAGTTTTGCATGATTACTTACACAGGCTGATTGAGATCAGAACTTATTGAAAGTCATTCATTTATCATCATTGGTCGCAGTATAGTCAGCCCCTGATTGGAATCACACAGGCCAAGAGGTGAGCGTTGCAGTGAAGAGAAATCCTCTTTTAAGCCTTATTGGCAATGATAAAAACATGACTTTTCTCAAGCACCTCACAAATTGCGTTAGCCTAATGGCCAACGCTCATAGGTACCTCCCCTTATTTATAGCTATTACCGAACAAGTCCAAATTATTCCTCGCAGACCGATCCCTTTATTAACTATTCCTCGAGTTGAACTTTAGTTCCTCTGTTTGGCCACAATCCTCCCCATAAAGACGCCTCACGGTCGCCACGGAAACCTTCTTCAGCCGGTTTGTGGAAATAAACTTAAGTTGCTTTCGCCGACTACCGCTCACTCACACATAACGATTTAATTACTTACCTTGGCGGCTAGGTTCCGATGAACACAGTACTCGAAACCTCCCCCAGATGCGAAGGTGTTCACCTGCGTGTATATTTGAGCTTACATGCCAAGACCATCAGGGCGCATACTCCTCCCAATACTAATTGCGAATTAAATCCCCTCACATCTGCCGAAGTCCCTATTGGGATTGTTCATACTGGGAAATAAGACGGGCGGGTTTGAAAATAAGCAACGTATGGATGACGAGAGCGTCGTGATGGGAGGCCTGGATGCGGTGTTTGAGTGTATCCTAGTAGTCCTAGATATCACACCGAATCTTCACGAGGTGAAATCCTTGAAGGAATGGATCACTTTGCGATCAGGTTCCCATTTGTGAAATCCGGTGAAGATATTTGTAGGGCTCCGTCCAATTAAAACGCTCCTATGTAGAATATGATGTGTCTGTCTACCAACCTCGGTAGGTGGCAGCTTAGCCTCGCGATTAGATCCCTCATCCATAAAGCGATCTATGTGGGATCAAATCGCGTTCTAGAACAGCATACGATCGTCGCTACTCAACGGTTTACATAACGGACGTACGATTTGTGGGGAGAATGAGGAGACTCTTTGGAAAGGGGGTTGTATAATCTGCACGCGACCACCCGTATCCAGGCGTGCAATAGCTACCACCCCCATGGTCGCCTATAAAAACAATCCCAGGTAGTATTCTACAGCACCTCTTACGTCAGCGCTAGTACAGACGGGAAGGGCCGTGCAGGATATCAGATCGTCTCTACCAGAACTGCGTTTGGCCAATATCCAAGATAGGGCTTTTGATGGATCCCCTTGTCGAGGGTCATCGCTGGATAAATTGATCGATTTCGACTCGTGGCACCAGCCCTGACCGCCCTAACCCCGGCCCATTGGTGGAGATTTCTCCTAACATCGTGACTTGAGACAGTTAAGATCGATCCCCGTTTACAGTGGAGCGAGGGAATTTCATTCCAAAGATGGGCTGTCGGCTCGGAACATCCAAGATTGGACTAAAAGTCGGCAAGCCGTTTCTGAATATTGTATTCGACCGGGGCATGACACCCCCATCCTACCTGCGTACCTATAGAAGTTGCAGGGCTATCTCCTGGGAAATCCACACCGGCCCGAGAATATACAAGGTGGTTAACTGCAACGTCTTCACCGGTGGAGAACTTATCTGGGCAGCTAGACCCCTAGTACCTATCAGCCTACCTATTCATACTCCAGAAAGCCTATAGGTATTGCCTATCCGAATACGATGGCCCCCAACTACCTGGCTACTGTTTCTTTGGGAGCCACTCTGTACCACTGGGTAGTCATACTTGAGATCTACTACTCGTCAGAACTAATCTCAGTACGACGCGACGGGACTATTAGAGCATACCGAGATCTCGGGATGTGTGACCAAAAAAAGCAATGCCGTTGAGCTTATGTCTGGGCTGAAAGCCCAACGCCGCCACGCTAATATCTCATTAGGGTTTATAACATCTTAGATTAAGGCTCGTCAAATGAGAGACTCTAGCCTTCGATTCATTTTTGCAATGTGGCAAGAATGTCAACTGACCCCAACGTGGTAGCCAGGGCGCAACGATCGATACGCTCATCATATATCACATTTACAAGCATCTCAATGAATCCTTGTCAGGAAGGTCAGTGAAAGGAATATTTACTGCACAACGAACTTTACGGTATCTCCTGTATCTCCACCGGATCATATCGCTTCGCAAACGAAGCTAGCGCGCCTATACCGAGAAGTTCCCGAGGTACATCACTTTTAGTTCCAGTATTTTGCTTTTTCCTATATGTGCCCTCGTGTCATAGATTTGGAGCTCCCCACCTCTAGCCACGCAGTGAGTAGGCTGGGAGGTATATATTAACGGGCCTGTCATCTGCAACCTAACAGAGACAGCAGCGATTTTTGTCACATTTCACAAATAAGTAGATGAAAATGATATAAGGCTCCCCGGATACCCCCCGTAAGGGCCGCGTCTACAAGACACCGCTTAGCATCTGCAATAACTACTATCCATGGATGTATGTAAACGTATCAATATCCAATAAGATTCATCTCCCCTGTAGGCATATGCGTGATGCAGTACTTAGGTGTTGTGCAGCCACTACTTACCTGACGAAGACATGAACTGGTACTAACCCCGAAGGGCCCCCCCCTTCCCCCCTACAACAACTCCGCGCCGCCTGCAAATAAGCATCTATGGATAGCAACAACCCAGAAACCCAGGAAGTTGGGTAGGGGACGTATGTCAGATGATGCGATGGCGCTGCGGGCTTGCCAGAAACAGTTCATTACAGGACTGTGTGGTCTCCCTGCACGATGCCTGACCAGGATTGCGGCTTCTAGCATCCTAGTCGCAGTAGCCTTGGGATTCACACATCATAGAATCTGGTGTACATATCTACCATATCTCGATATTACGATACACGATTTGCAAGGGAGGGAGCTGCAGCCGTGGCCTAATAGCCCTGCACGCGTGTCTCAACCAAGCTGAGCGTGAAAACAGTACTTCCCTTTATTTCGTACCAATCTCGACCAACCATTCGGAGCATTGTGCGGCCTCTCCCGCTAAGAGGAGAACTCATGGGGGCCACGAGCTGCTAATGGCTTCCAGAACTTATTTCCGGTGACTGGGGAAGTGTATGGGGTATAAATGTGGTCGTGTTTCGTGTCTGGATATCGTGAGCGTATGCTCTCCGTATCACCATACCATGCTTTCTATCGTAAATCTATCTTCTGTTTGACCGTGTACTTCTGGCGAGAAGTGCATATCCATCTAAGCAGCGCTCTGCTTTCCAAATCCCCTAACTATCAATATGGCTATCCAAAGTATCCAAAGTGATCCCGAGAGGGCCCAGTATGCCTCGGCGGCGTATAGTAAAGCCAGGAACGAGCAATACAGTCGACGACAATGGCTTCAGGTCATATCGAACCAGATTCCCAAGGCAATCCAGAGCCTAAATCAACAAGCGACTGTATCAACCAGAACCCCAACGCCACCGCCAAGCTTAGACCACGAAAGCTGCGTCCAATTCTTCGCCTGCCAACTATCCAAGAAAACCATGGACCAATACCTCGCCATCATCCCCGTGCCCCTGCCCCTGCCGAAGGAAAGCACGCGTCTCGAGCTCCTCCCCCAAAACATAATCGAACGAATATGCAGCTACGTGCCGTACGAGAACCTGCTCTGGCTGTACCAACAATCGCGCGCCCTGCACCGAATAATCGACCCGCACCTCTCCCCCTACGAAACCAAAGCCTCCTTCACCCTCCGCGCCGAACGGGATTTCCCACAGCACTACAACGCCAAGCCGCCGAACCTAGGATGCTACACTTGCGCGCGGGTGCTCCCCGCCGCTATTTTCGCGAGTAACCAGCCGCTACAAGCATTACTGCGGATTACGTCCGTGGACGAGGAGATGGTGGTGAATCTACGTCGGTTTTGCATCTACTGCGGCATTCAGTTGGGGTGCCATAACCCGGGCGATGAGCTGAATACGCGAACGGGTGAACGGTTTTGGATATGCGATTGCTTGTACATCCTCAACGACGCGACGCCCGGGTGTAAGGACTGTAAGGCCAGGTGTCCGCTGGTGCCGCGCGGGCGAGTGAAATTAGCGGCGTCGTTCAGGTCGAGGGAAGGAGCATAAAGATTAGGGGGCTATTGGCGTATTGGTCCATTCTGGTTCACTTCAGGCACATCCCATCATCGGATATTGGGTAAGGATATTAAACTACGTAAAAGAGGCAGGTATATACGGTTGATCAGTGTGCAAGCTTTTGGTTTAAATTTTGTTTCGTCGACCTCAAAGGTATAGTTAGGTGTTGGACGGAGGAAAAGCGAAGGTAGGCCTTTTTTTTGATTCACGGGCTTACTCGACACTGGGCGGCAACAAGCGTGTCTTATATTGGGAGGGGATTTGGCCTCTTGGCTGTTCTATGGGAAGATTCACCGTATTTAATATCGTTGCCTCACAATAAAAACACTTCAAAAGGAAAAAAAATGCCAACTTGGATATATGATCTCTGAAAATATGTAGGTACGCCATCGACTTGGTGATTTGGTTACGGAACTAAAAGGCCGGTTAATTCATGCTTAACCTGCTTGGAATTGTGGCGGGCAAGCCAGGAACCGGGCGCCAGTACCCCCACGAAAGGCGTTGAAATTTGCTCAGGCAGTGATATTTGGAATAAATTTCTTGTGGATGGTAATTTCGGGTCTATTAGCCCTTGATTGCCATGTCGGAGAGGTAATATTGTAGAGCCACGACGCCAATAAGCAGCCCATGGCTTGATTTCCCGGACTATGTCTGACTTACTGGAGTATCTTCTTCGCGCATTGGCCCTTACTTCAGTTTCCTCGCGCCACATATGAAGGGGCGTCCACAAGTCTCGGTGTGGTCGAGTTCTGTTATGTCATGACAGCGAAAGATTCTAGTATGTTCTTTAATGCCGTCATTTATCGCCTAGAGAGCCCTGCTCATACCCACGATGGCGCAGGCGGCGATGTCTGAAAAGCATTCTGGAAAAGAAAGAAACTCAGCACCTTCTCTTGGTTTGTCATTCTAGACTTCTGTTGTGACGATGTGGTTGCCACTAGGATTATGAAATTCTACCCAGCTAATCCGAAAGGTATAGAAAGCTCCATGGCATTGGGCATCTTATCCTTGGAAGACGTTGCAATAGCTATTGAAAATCCGGTGGCGCAGTTATAGACATTGCGTGCAATCGCAAGAAATTGTTACATGAAAAGTGTCGTACGCGTTACAGAAGCGCATTTTAATCCACGTCATTGTGTGGATATCTTGCCCGCCGGCTCCGAAGCAGTGGCCGAATGTGGCGGTGTAGTGTTGAACATTTTTTTCGGACCCCCGGCTGCGGACTTAAGAGCGGCGTCGGTGTCATGCCTACCTGAAGCGTCATGGTTCGCGAAGCCGAACTCTCGGCCGGAAAACTAACCATAGAAGATTGAGGGGTCCCTCGATGGATATGAAACGATGTGCGTCGGTGGTGACGTAAATCTAATCACCCCTGCTTTGTAGACAATTTTTTATTATTTGGGTGGCATTTTTAACCGAGTGGTATTTGGTCCGAAAAAAGACGGGATGTCACCCTCGTCGCCGAAGGTGAAGCCGGCGGACAACTAGACCGACTGCTGCTTGCTTGCTCGGTGAGCTTTCACAAAGCTTAAAGGATTATATGGCGAAACACGCAGTAACCCTCCTCTTCGCGACGGCGAAGCCCGTGACGTTGCGTTGGGTTGTATTGCGTTCAATCCATTTTCCGTCCTGGCCATCAACCCCTTTTAGGGATTGCAATTGAGGTTTCGATTCCCAGAAGAGGAAACATTCGTTTATGCGGGGGACTTTACCGACGTATTGCGGCTATTACTCTTTTAGAAGGACGAATGCGTGGACCTAGTGTAGATGTGTAAGCGGACGGCACAATCAGCATTCCCTGATGCGGTAGACTAGGCATACGCGGCAAAGGCAAACAGGGGACGGAGAATCCGCAAGCAGGTCTGCGGCGTAAAATAGCCGCGAATGACAACATGTTAAAAGGACACAAGTGGTGCTCAGCAACATCCAATAGATTTAATGCGTAATATGAGCCTTATTGCAGTGTAGTATCCCGCGATGAGGGCGAAGTTTGATATTGTGGTAACAGGTAGCAAATTTTGTGTTGGTAGAAGTTTGGAATTTAGCAACAGACCTAAGTTGGGTAAGTTTTAGAGAGTTTGATTACATAAGACTTTCTTAGATCCTGGTTTGTTACCAGTGGGCTGGACCCACGTTAGTTAGCACCGATTAAGTTTCCGGGGATTCCCATGGCGTCGGCACCACTGGAAAATTCCCCTGGACTAAACTTCTAGGTAGGTACTAGGCACCTTCCTATAATGATATTGACATCAATATTAAGTTCAATGACAAATAACCTCCAAGAAACATCGCGAATGAGCCTATCAACTGTTTCTCTTTTTAGTGGAGTTATTAATATGGATGCTAGAGTTTCGGTTAGTTCTGCACGGTTGCTTCACGAGGTATATACCGTAGATATAATCACCCTTGCACTAACTAGGTACCCAGTAATGTTAGGCTAACCGGTAATCTAAAATAACGGCGCTCTCTCATTCTTATTAATGACGACGGTAGGATGGGATGGCAGGCAAATCTACTATCGCCAATCGGTCGATGAGCCTCACCAGATATCAGGACCAGGCAGATCCCATTCTAGGATATTTATAGGTCAGCCCTGAAGTTCGCGCGGAGCCATTCCGTACCAAAAGCTAAGGCTAAAGTAAAGCTAAGCCCATGCTCATGTTCGCCAGGGCCCTTGCTGGGCGCTGAAATACGAGGGGCGCGGACCGCGGGGCTAACGCCATAAGTGTCTTCATACCAGCCAACCGCTATCGTAAGCGACTGTTAGACATTCTAGCTGGCTTCATCTTTTTTTGACAAAGTTCGAAAAATATAACATGGCCTTATGTTGGGAGATGGTTTAGGCAGAGGGGAATAACAATTGTAACCTTCTCTAAGCCTCAAGGGCCCCCAGTTCAGCAAATACGTTGCGGCAACGAAATAGAGCAACGTGCCCCTCTGTGGTCCCAGCTTAGCCCTGCTCAACAGAAATTAGGGGCCGGAAATGAAACCAAACGCCAGGCGATACTACTAACAAACCCGCTCATCTTTTTACAGTATATCCACCGATTCGAGCATCACACACAGGGTCTGGCCGGGACAATATCCGACGTTATGTCGACAGGACTGAGAAGTATGAAATACTACAGGAAGTAAATCTGGATTGGAAGGTGTATCGCAATTCCCAAATCGGCGAGTGCGAATGAAACCCTGCCAATTCATTAACGTGAGCTCTGCATGGGACAATCTAGATAAGTGTACTTAGCTTGTAAGTAGAAGTTACGTCCAACTGGATCTCAAGGTGTCATCAATCCAACCTTTCGGATGTGCCGTTGCGATCAGAATATCTATCGATTACGCCCACTCGGACAGTGGCAGATCCGCGAGTGATAAACATAACCTTTAGAAAGTCGGTGATGTATGAAGCAGGTATTTAAAATTAGGGGATTGTTGATGTGTATCTATCTAGGTAGCTTAACGTGTAGCCAATCAGATCAATCTAGCCATTTAGTCGACGCCGTCAGCACAAACGATGCCCCTGACAAGCGAGATATGATATGCAGAACACCAAGATGGAGGGCGGGAAAGTAGGTAAGCACAAGTAACACGCGCATTTCTTACGAAAGCACTAGATTATATAATGTAAGAAATAGGGGCAACATGAAACCAGACCCCAGATACCGTAACATTATACTAGAAAATCGTGGCCTTACCTCCCCAATAAGCTGATTTAAAGGTGCGTAATTATGGGGGCGGCCCTTCCCGTGCGGCAAGCAGAAAACTCGCAAGTCTAGAGCGCATCCTTTCGGTTTATTCGGTATATATGTAAGTTTAGTCAGCGGCACAGTGCTGGCGATGTCATGGCGACGCCGCAACTAAGCCATTGGAAGCCTGCTGGTTAGTCATAAGCAAGCAGGAAAGGGTACTACACAAGCACAAAAGAATTGTACGGTTTCCCTAGAGGTGACATCACGTTGGGAAGGGAGGGCTATGTGGAAAATTTTTGGAATGTTTGCAATATGCCTATTCCATTAGAGCACTTGTGTTACTCGGACGTGTCATGGGAAACAATTAATTTAGTGTACCGGAAAAAAATGGGATAAAACTTCTATTCAAGACTACACGAGTCTCTTGTATACTGCTGCTCGCGCAGGTAGACTTCAGGGGCAACCCGAAATCGCCATCTATTTCTAATGTGTGTACCTCCAAATACCAAATGCCACCCGAGATCATAAAGGACGTCTAATAGAAAAGACTGCTCAGCAGAGCTTTGGGGAAAAGAAAAACCCGGAGGAATAGAGGACACGCTTCCTTGCGATTTACGAAAGGAATCAATCCGGCATCCCGGCAATACAGAAGTTGACTCCCCTAGGGCTCCTCCAAGCTAGCAAGTTTTTTCGGAATGAAGGTCGTGAAGCGAAATTGGGTGAAAGAAATCCGTCGAACCCCTAAACTCCTTCATTTTCATGCCTAGTGCCAGATTTTGATACAGGTAAGGATTTTAGTTGTAGCCGCTCCGGCTCCTTCCACGGGAGCTGCTGCCCTCGGAGCCAGAGTCGGGGCTGCTAGAGCCAGTGTCGTTGGGGGGGACGTCAGATCCAGATTCCGGCATTTTGTCGAAGTTGTTCTAGGTTTAAGATATGTCTTGCTCGTAGTTGGTGGTTCGGTTTTGGTGATATTGGTGATTTTTAAGTGTTCTGATTGTGTCCCGAGAGGTATTTTCTCCTTGGATCTTGCTAAAAACTGACAATATACTGAAGTTTGACTTCTGCAAAGTGGTTGGAATTAGTACCTTATATCAAGAGGAGATTATGCCCAAGATAATTATACTAATGGTAGGTTGCTGATGGAGGAGGGAGTCATACCTACTTAATGTGCTAGGTGCAGGCAGTCGCTTGACAGATTGCTTCTTAGGAAGGTATATCTATAGACTGAAACGTCAAGAGTGTATGAGAATAGATGCTTAGGGAAAGAGGTGGAAGAGACTATGGTGGCTTGGGATGAGTCCGAGGGAAAGGATCTATAACTGGGTGGGAAGATGAGGATTATATAGTCAATTCACGTGTAACCAAGATCTAGTGTCTCGTTACTGGTTTTGCCATGTAGTAATTGGACGCCCATGGTAGATTAGATCACTGCCTCAGCCCTACGGCAGGATTCCGTGGGCCACACCCCAGATCCACCACTTCAGTGTGACTGAGGGTGTATAGGGGCTATACTCATTGAGGATCTCATACCGGAATGGTCAGCCCACGTAAGTATGCCTCGCCGTGTGTATAACATAAGTCTCGGCCGGTAGGTATGGAACGATGGAAGAAGAAAAGAAAGCAGGGGTTTCTGCGGTTGGGTCCAAAACAAGGTCTGCTCGAGCCAGATGAATGTGTGAGACCCAGGAGCACGGCAACGCGAATGATTAACTCGCCGTGCCGCATTACTTCCGGCGTCAAGGCCGAAGTTAGGCTTGGCAGGTATATCGGAGCTGCTTGATAATGGGTTTCAATTCCGGTGGAACCAAAAAGAGTCGGACGTTGTCACGGTTGAAGATGTTGGTTGGGGTCCGGGATTCCAGTACTGCGCCTTGTGCCTAGCTCATCCACCTTGGCTAGGCACGAAATTATGCTAGGATCGCATCCTGTAAGTGGTCCGAAGGGGTTGCATTCAAGGCGAGAAGAGGAACGGAAAAGAAATGACAGGTGGTTAGTCATACGGTCGTGTGAGTCTGAATCGGTGTTAACAAGAAACTAATTGCTGAAAACGAACACTTCGCCAGGCTTAGGAGGAACAGCCATGAATGATATTACCGTTGCATTAGACTGCTGATCTTGCGACTAGATACGCCGCAACTATTGCGTGTTACTAGGTGATCTCGGTCATGACGGGACAGGATCATGCAAGCTGAGCATATGAGGGAAACCCATAACACTCAAGTTATAGAGGGGAGTAGAATCAGTGTGTATTATCGCGATGCCGTATATGCATTGCATGCAACTCGAGGCGAAGAAGACTAGGCAGAACAGGAAGAATGAAACGATCAGATCCGGATCCCCATCGCGATGTGACTCTGCTGGCTTTACAATGCCTCGTTCCTAAGATTATTCTGGTCACAATGTTGAATACTGAGCAAGCAACTCAGCCCGATGGGATGGGAATAAGTGCGGGTCATGACGAAGGGTGGCCAGGACCTCGGGACAAACGCGCTCACGGGATGGAGATAAAAGAGCGAAAGAAAAGATTTTATTATCGGAGTTTATGCCAAGTCCGGTAATTTAGATGGATATGCGCCTATTTAATTCTGGTAAGGAGGATTGGCAGAGTACTAGGTAAGGTAGAAGGGAAAAGAGTAGAAAGTGGGAAAGAAGATGGAAGACGGAAGATGGAGGAAGCACGATGTCGTATGCGCGGCATGAGGTTCAAGGTTACTACAGGTTACCTAGGTACCTTGACAGTATGGTCCTGAGGTTACGTAGAAGCTAAGCGTTAAGCGATATACGCCTCCAGGGCTTGTAAACCTCGTGTGCTACTGCTACGTTATGGGTGTTTCTAGGTGCGCATGTACCTAACTTTAGGTATTAGGGTTCCACCTTGATAGCGCCAACGGTGTCTAGCGGCTGCCTAGGTAGATTATTATGACAGGCCGCTAGTGCCGTATTAGTGCACGTAAAGAGGTGTGAGCTCGATGTGGCTGATACCCGCTGATGAGAGGCAGGTAGACGGATGACGGTAGGTACCCTCCTATTCAATATGTACCTGGTCAGGCAATCTACGTGTGTAGGTACTTATCAGGACCTCTCGTGCTACCATGTAGGTAGCCTAATACATATTAAAGTTGTAATTTGAGCAGGTTGAGGTTGATGTAATCCAGTTAATTGGGTGATTGGGGGCGAAAGTTTCAGTTTAGGCTTTAAGCCACAAGCCTCCACCCGATTGGGAAGTCGGCGCGCTTGCGAAGCCAATAATAACCTTAAACAGCCCCCGATCGCAATCTTCAAAGGAATTTTCTGATTCCTTCAACCATCTTAGAATCCTCAATCCTTCCTTAACAAGCATCTTGCATGTCAACCGAGTCTTTGTCAAACTTCACGCCTTCGACTCGTACCATATCAATACCAATTAAATCACTAGCCTTCCGAACTAGCCAGCTGTAAGCCGTCGACGTCCGAATTCAGTAGTATCCCCTGCTACCGAGTAGGCCGAATAAGTAGACCCTGTCCCCATCGACTAGAATAGGACAGGCCAGGTCAAGTCAGGTCAGGTCAGGTCGAATTCATCATCCGTGCCTCATGAGAACTTCACCTAGCAAGCTTCTCATGAACGGTACCTCCCGTCTCTCCTCCGTCCTACTGTTGGCAGATCATGTCAATTGCATATCGCATGTACTGCATGCTGACTTAGTTGTCAGAACTAAGTCTCACCGCACGTGGGATGGTTCAACAACCAGCCCTGGAGGATTCGAAAATTCTGCAACCACAAGACGGCGGCAGAAGATTCGCTGATGACACCCGGCATTAACAGCCGGTAAATACCCACCTAGCTCTAGGTAACAGCACGGAAGTTTCTATTTTCTTTCCAGAATGAGCATAGGCGACCAGCCCTAAAGACCCCTTGAAACGGCGCAGAGTACGAAGTACGACGGACGACGTTGCATTCGCGCCAGCTTATGACAGATGCAAATTGCCATCTCGAGCTTCTATTCTCAGCTCAAGATGAGGAATTGCTGTTTCCTGTTTATTAACCCTATACCTGAGAACAGCACCATTACGCAATGTACGTATACGAGTTTTGCCCAACGGATTTGATGGAAGGCTCAACTAAGATTAACCTTCCGATTCTTTCAGAGAATTCAATATGCTCATTTATCAGGGGTGTCTATAGGATTGTTCAAGACATGATTAAATCCCTTATTACAACACTGGCTAAGGAACATTTCACTAATTATACGGAATACTGCCAAGCAATTTCGGGTCAGGGTAGGAAGCTGGAGGTAAGATGGCTAGACGATCATTCTAATCATACACGATAGAAAGGAATGGCGACAAAATGTCGCAAGACACGTAGACAGTAATGCACGGCAGGAGGGAATCTGAAAACAGATATCGCCGGCTCCCACTCCGAAGCATCTTAGATCCAGTAGTGGATAACCGATTCCGCCTCGCGGGATTCGAAAACGATCTAAACATCTGACTGGGACGGCTAGTTATCGAATGCCCCTAAGCCGCGCCGGCTTTAAAACGCTTGCCATCAGCAGGGTTCCTAGACCAATTAAAGACTCTACCGCCAACCCCGGTCCTTACTAACCCTAGTGATCAGACACGAAATGCCGTTATGTCAAGGGCGTTTAGACCCGACGTTTTCTGGTTTGTCATCCCATTCTCACTGAGGTCCCAATATCACGACCAGACTACTACCATGTTACAAGCTGACTAAGTCTGCCCTAAATACCGAGAACCGCGATCCCGATGCGGTGGGCATTTCGTTACACTGCTTGCAGCCGTGGGTTGCAGATGGAAACGAAAATACCCAACATGCAGATCATCGTCGCACTGGAAAGTTATCTGCATGCCAGCCAGGCACCCTCGATCTGCCTTATTATGCAAGGAACATGTGTTACTACGTCGACGTCATGCATGTCTAGTCATCAACAGCGTTGACGACTGATTGTCCTTTTTTTCCCTTTCTCCTCTTCTTTCTTTTAGTACTAGACCTCTACAAATTGCATGAAAGTACGTCTACTACGCCTCAAGAATACAGCTCTCTCGACGACGAGAGACGTCAATTCCCAATCAATCAAATCCCAAGGTTTTATTTTATGAACCCCGTTATACACTGCAGAAGTATAATGAGTTAATTCTTACCGACCTATTTCTGAACATATCGAATCAAACGGGTGGAAGTCCAGAATCGAATCGAGGTGCGTCAATGGTTAGGTTTGATTTCCGCGTCTCAGCTAGGTACAACCAACATCATGGGAGCATACCCCGGATTGTTGCATCGATGTGAGCAAGGTGCCTTTGCTAACAACTGCCCTCTAATAATATAACTCATTGGTTTGCACTTTACTCAATCGTTTCAGCTGTACCCCCGTCAGTGTAGCCCGTGATCGCAAATAATCAGGACCTGGCCACATTTGGCCCTCGCATCGGTTGCCTTCCTGCACGAAGTCTAGGTCGCGTAACATTATAGCGCGCAGCAACGTCGTCTCTGCATCGCATCGCCTTCATTGTCCCTATTCGGAAATCATGAGCTTACTTCAGCATATCAGCCGTACTAACCCCTGCCCCAACCCATTTCTTAGCAGCACTGCGCGTTTCATGTTTCAATTGGAGGCTCAATTGATAACTACATGTGAAATGCACAAGATATAGCCAAAGCAAATTTTGCTCTTGCGCCATTCATATTGTTTTCAAAACACACGGCTCAAAGTATCTGGGATATGGCTTCTTCGACATTTGCTACTTATCACTATAGGAAAGACATTAACAAAGCTATATTATTCCGGCAATGGCTACTTACGTGCTCACTTGGCCCCCAAAGCTTCGCAGCATTACTTGTCGCTCTAGGTATGCTTGCATCTATTGCATTTTCTTGCGGCAGCGAGAAAGCTAGAGTCACTCTTGGCATCGTTAGGCCTGTGGTAACTACTCACATTTTGCCACGACTGTCTCGCGTCTTTTTAGGACCTTTAAATCCAGCGATTACCCTGCCTGGATCACGGTCCCGGGCTCGGTCCCGACAACTTCGAAATCATGCACCCTATCCTTAGAGACCGGGAACGGCTGAGGATGCCAGCGTCGTATGCTTATCGATCCTTCCGTTGTTTTTGTCGGGAAGCTTTAACACCTTTTCGAGCTAGACATTGTAGTCCCGCAAATAAGGCTGGTCTACGTACTTGACTTCTCCAGGTTGCTTTGTCTCATCCCCAAGGAGTTCCATTTTCCCGAGTCCATACGGCATTTCATTCGTACTGAGTATGAAGCTTAGGGAACCCCTTTAACTTGACCCATTGAACACCAAGTTAGAATCAAACCGTAACCTAGCTTGTCACAGTCTGATGATATTGGTATTCACGCCGGGATGTCTCCGTGCATGACAGAGACGGGAGGATCATTTGAACCAACTACCAGCATAATCTGGTGTACGGATCCGTCGGGATTATTATTGAACTGGGGTTAAACGAAGACTCATACACTCCTGGGCGCCGAGATTCCAGACTCATGTGGCTACAGCGACGATAATAATCTACTGAGTTGATCCGGTCCATAATCCCCAGATGAGGTTGAGCGGGGTAAGTTTGACGCTGTTCGCTACTTTGTATGTTCGAAGATGCCTGCTCAGGTAGCACGCACGTATAACCTTTGCGTTGTGAACTTGTCTTACCTACCTATTTAGCAGGGTTGCGAAACGGTATGTTCAGTCCATATTGCTAAACTAGCAACTTGTGTTTTACAAAAGTCACTGCTCTGATTCAAAGGTTATCAAAGTAATACCAATGATATGCTGCTCTCTTGTGTTATTACAGAGAGCTTTGACAGAATACTGCCTTAAGACTTACTCAAAAAGAAACATGCTCAGGTAACAGACTAGATCGGCAATCTTAGAGCCGTCTCCAAGGTGTCCTACTTCATCCTTCGGACGTCAAATGCTCCCTCTGATGAAAGGCTGACTGGGGGAGATTAAAGATGATGAGAAATGATGAGCTGATCGGTGTCGTAAGCTGGGAGTTCTGCTGTGTAACGAGATACGTGTGGGAGTGGGTAGATGTCTATGTGGGTAACTCTAAAAGATCTTCGTGTCGGACACTTACGGCAACGAGAGCCTTATGTCACTTACTTGATATCATGTCATCGGCGATCGTCATATTGCGAATAACTTACGACAATGTTACCAAAGCATTTGAGTCCGCCTTATGATGGGGCGGTCATCAGCGCCTTGGCTACTAAAATAGCTACAAATTAAAAGCAAGAGAGATATATTATATCTTATCAAGCCTGATCGATGTCATATCATCATCTCCAAGTAAGCCCCTGGGGCTAGATCGACTTTGCCTGGGTTATGTGGCTTCATTGAAGTGCCTAATGAAGGAATTCCCCTCCACTTGGTGTTTAAGGGGCACTGAAGCAGGAACGATGCGAAAGGTGTTAGATCGATATGTACCTATTTAGATAATCAATAAAGTCCTATAGTCCTTCTCTATTTAGGTCTATAACTGGTTCGCAAGGCATAAATTTATAGAGGCTTAGAGTAGCTTAGCAGGGCAGGAGGAGCAGGAAAATCAGCTTTCCCCTTTTTAATCGGATGGGAGAACAGAACTGTGCCACTAAGGATTTGAGGGGTCCGAAAAGATATTAAAACCATGTCCTATATCTGGACTTGATCTTATCTTACATCCATGAGATTTAATAGATGTACGGAACCGAGCAAACATCATAGCCTTATACTTCCTGGTTACCTAATGGGTTGCCTTTCAGGAACCCTAAAACTTCATCAAGTTGCTTAGTTAGCATCAACACTTCCAAATTAGAATCCATAAAGACAAGTCTGGAAAATAATCTCATCTCTAATCATAGACTTAACTTTTGTGAGTTAGAAAAAAATCTTCACGGTTATTTAAAAGTGATAGACTCAAGGTATATTCCTTCTTTATTCAAGTGTGAGATACTTATGATGCATCAAAGTATTTATTGCAATGACTCAGCAGACGTATATTCTCATATTGTATTACGAAGACTTATATAAAGCTTACGGTACGTATGTTCACGTCCTATGTTTAACCATTGACCCTTATAATTATGTATCTTTATGCCTCAAAGTACCTCTGCAAAAAGGGGTCACAAACTTTGACTTGGAAATATGACATATAACGGTAAATAAAGTTATAGATTATGATATAATTAACTTTCATCCGAACAGTCATTTCTACCAGCAAACATCAAAGCATGAGTTCATTTAGCCAATCTTGTAATGACGAACCCGATCCGTACACCCCGGAACCCACCAAGATCTAAACCTTCTATCCAATATGCATACTATCGTTCGTGTCCTTGGCACGATATAGGAATTCGGAATTCACTAGCAAATTTGCTTGCCTCAATATCAGGTGGACCTTCCATCCCATTTTTATTTAAAAGCTACATTATATCAAGCTATATATCATCTCATGTATATTAGCTTGGACTTCGATGGTATCTATGTTGGGCTGCTTTCAAGCATTCTCCAAGGAAGCTATTCCACTCCTACATTCACCTCAAACTTTCATCCATATATGTGTTGTACCTATCAATTATTCGAAAGGCTCCTTTCAAACAAGCCAGCCATTTCCTAAAGTTTGCACTTATGTAGGTACCTAGTTAATGACTCGTGATAACATCTACCGTTCCCTGGCCCAAGTGCCCACTTACCTGCTCTTTATTTAGACACACTTTCCTTTTTAAAATTCACCATCACACCCGCTTGCTCATATTTATATCTACCTCTTAGTAGGTAGGTGAGGTCCTTTTCACGTAAATTTACATGAGCATTTAAATGTGTCATTGCCATATAAGAAAGCCTAACTTCAACATAGCAAAAAGTATCTACTTGCTTCCTTACCTACCTACCTATAAATCAGTAGCCACCCCAGGGATGCGCAGTTATATTTCTTAACATACAACATACCTAAGTCAATTTATCCTCCAACACATCAACTTGACCATTTTGCATCCCACCTATTCTACACCTCAGCATCGACTTGACCTTTCACCTAAACAGACCTTATTCAGCATACTTTACGATGATGAGCTCAGCATCAGCTGCTCAGATCGTTAGCCAGGACGTCGTTGAAGATATTGTCCAAGATATCTTGGATAATATCTTGGACGAGGTTCTGAAGGATATCGAAGAGGAAGATGAGGGCCATGCCGCAGAAATAGGTGGCCGCGTGCCTTCCATCTCCTTCAATGACCTAGCACCAGAGGAGGAAGTTGCACCTTTCGACGAAGCTGCCCTAAGGCAACGGATAGCCATGGCAATTGCTATGCTCGATGACTTCTACAAATTTCGGCCCAAAAGAGAGGCAGGGGCGGCAGATGAAAGCGACGCTAAATCCGAATCAGATATGACTTGTTCAGACGAGCCTACCAGTCCAGCAAGCACCGGCTTGCATTCTCCATTCGCTTCCGATGCCAACGAGAGCGACACAAGCTATAGCGAAGAGCCGAGCTGCGAAATCGAAGAACTGGACATCGAGGACCTGGAACTTGAGGAAACAGCCACTCCACCACACCGTCTCCTTGAGAACAACAACGCGGCATCATACGGAGAGATCCCCCTCGAGCACCTAGCCAACCCCGAGAAATACAGCAACCAGTATTTCAGAATCAAGAAGTCGAAGCTTGGCGGAAATGGTGTCTTCGCGAAGGTTGATCTCAAACAAGGTCAGCTGATCCTCGTAGAGCGCCCGGAAATTGTCGCTTGCCCGGAATCCCTGTATAACGAGCTCGAAGAGCTGTCGCCCGAGGTTCGAAATGCATTCCTGCGAATGCACGCCCACAAGCGATGCCCTGACCAAGACCATCGATCCGCGATCCTCTTGACGAATGCGTAAGTCCCCAAAGCATCTACCAGATATGATCCTTCATCTTCATTTATGTGCTAACTGTCCTAAATTAGTTTCGCTATCCAAGAGCGATCTTGCGTCTACCTGATTGCGGCACGCTTCAACCACTCTTGCCAGGATGTTCGGACGGTCGAATACTGCGTCAAGCCGAACCGCGTGATGGAGTTCCGAATGATGAAGGATGTGCCGGCCGGAACCGAGCTCACCATTTCCTACGGTCCACTAACTCCGCGCCAACTATATTCTATGTGGGGTTTCCGTTGCGCTTGCGGTGGCTGCACTCCCATCACGGATGAGGAAGTTGCGAGGATCGACCGTGCTGTACATGCCAAAGGGATTTGGTAGACGAAAAAAAAGAAAAGGGGGAAGCTGCAAAGAAAGCAGAAGGAAGACTCAGATGGCGGTTACCTAAAGCTGTGCATATCTACAACCGAGCAGATTCTAGCTGATTTCCAAACTTGAATTCGAGCATTTTTTAACTGAAGAGTTTGAGACCGATTAAATGGATCTTAGATCTTTATCAGGGGTAAGACTTTAAAGTGGCACCTGGCTAGGTACACTTCAGCCCTAAAAGGGGGATTCCTAGGTACCTAGCATCTGAATATAAGACAAGATGGTATTGCGAAGCACGATGCATCGTATATATGAATGTGATGATTTCTTTGTTTCTACCTCAAAGTTTCTTGTTAATAAAACTCTCAGCTGAGGGACCGTTCGATTACGTAAGTACTCAGATTCGAGATTAGATCTTATCGTTAACCGCCAGCGGGGGTCCGGGTATGGTGGTCACGTGGTACCGTGAAGAGTCTAGTTAGATTCTATACCGACAAACGCGACGGACCGTCAACCATCACCACCATCAAATTAGGTGCCGGTGCATCATTGCTTCAGGCAAGGACCTGCCTTGTTACTGCCCTATGAAAAAATGTCGAGTCATGAACATAGGCCTAGAACAGCTAGTATGATTTTCCTAGCGCACAGTTGAAGGTTTGATTTTTGCTAAAGATTGTCAACCCGCATTGTCGGTTGTTGGGGACCTAGAGCCAGGCCGGTAGGTATCTCGTACCTCGCTCTCGATTCAAATCCCCACTGCACGCACTGTACATCTATATATTTTATTTCTACGTAGGTAAACCACTTTCAATTTTTTTGTCCTTCACTTTTTCTTTACGGCCTTTCCACTGCTGCGTCCTTAGCTAGTGAATCAAGATAATCCATCGTTCTGCGTCCGTCCTTTACCATTCTAGATTCTTCGTCTGCCTAATTCCGTTTGTTCATCCTTCATTATTTCGTTTCCCATACTTTCGTTTGATCTCTCGTGTTTGAGACACGAAGGACATCACGTTTAAGTGCCGTACCATACTTCTTCATCTTCACTTTTGCACCTACTACACCGTCTGGTCGCAAGTGTACCCTATCCGTCACCTACTCCGAGATCGCACTCTGGATAGTTTTGATCGCACGATTTTGTGACCCTCAACAAGTTGTATTTCTT
The DNA here is from genome assembly GCA_022695765.1 of Annulohypoxylon moriforme. Lineage (NCBI taxonomy): Eukaryota > Fungi > Ascomycota > Sordariomycetes > Xylariales > Hypoxylaceae > Annulohypoxylon > Annulohypoxylon moriforme. The sequence continues at coordinate 113,757 of MU403100.1, forward strand.
GTGACCTATTCAAGCACAATGTCTTCGGTCCCTTCCGTCGACCTCTACGCCATCCTTGAGGTGGAACGCACTGCCACTGCCGCCGAAATCACGGCATCCTACCGTCGATTAGCTCTGGTCCATCATCCGGATAAGAACCCCGGTAACGTGGAAGCTGCAACGGAAACTTTTCAGAAGGTATATTTCTCATTCCGTCCTATAATGCACCAATGAATTAGTACACCGTTATAGATCAAATCTTATTGACCTTTCATAGCTCCAAGTTGCATACGATGTTCTGTCCGACACCGAGAAGCGAGCTCACTATGACGCTCGCTCTGCTGCAAACTCGGGTTCGTCTTCTGCTGGCTCGCAGGGTCCCTTTCACCACTCGTCCTCTCACTACTCGTACACGCCAAGTGCTAGATCCGGAGGCTACTACGACTTCTTGAACCAACTCTTTTCTGAATTCCGAGATGACTCCTGGTACACGGCCAGCCGGGAATCCGCCAGACAACAGCACCGAGAGCGGATGGCAGCCATGGAACGAGAAATCGCGGAGCATGTCGAAGAGTACCGCACAAGAAGAAATGTCGAAGAACACATCAAGCAGAATCGGGAGGCTGCTAAGCAAGCGAGACTCGCCTCCGAGAAGGCGAAACGTGATGAGCTGCAAGCCACGGAACGGTCGAAGCAGGAGCTCCGATGGGAGCAGCTAGGTGCCGTGACTAAGGACGAGAGACTCCGGGCTTGTCTCCACTCCGAGCACTGCACCAAGATGCTTCAACGTCAGAAGTTCAAGTGTGACGTTTGCCAGGTCAAGCGGGGTATCACGGCTTTCGAGTGCCCTTACTGCTCGTCACTCCTATGTCGGCAGTGCGTTGTCGAATTCTCCAAGAAACGTGCTACGCCCGAGAAGGCTCCGGCCCGTCACTACGAACCGACCGTCAACCTCGGGTGGGCGTCGACATCGGAGGAGGAGGAGGAGGTGGAGGCGGAGGCCAGCGGCCCCAACAAGAAGCAGCCTAACACCAAGCCGCAGGGCAGCAGAGGTCACCCCAAGAACCCCCCAGCACCTCCTCGTTGCTACAAGTGCTACAAGCTCGGCCACCTGGCCAAGTTCTGTCGCAGCCGACCTGAACGCCCGCCCGGATCTACCCTCGGAGACAAGAAGTACTGGCACCGTACGCAGGGCAAGCCCAACGGAGACGGTGGCGAGGGAAGCGGCCAAGCACAGGGCCAGTAGAGTGATGGTTAACGACCCCGGGCCAGACGGATATGGTGTCTAAAGATTAGGAATATGGACGGACGCATTGGGGTTTGGTACGGGGAATTTGGCACATGGGATCGGCGTTCGGCAGTACGATTTCACGATTTGATTTCGGAATTTGGGGGGCGGGATTGAGATACCCAACGAACGTCTATGATATGGGAATGGTCTGCATTGTGTTTTTGAGGCTTTTCGACACGTATGCTTGCCTGCTAGGATAGCAGAGCCTTGGCATGGGAGTTGTCGACTAGGTAAACTAATAATAAGGACATTCGCAATATGAAATTTTAAGAGACTTGTGAATATGTAACTTCGATTGTGATGATTGCTTCAAAGCTATTTCTTAGCATTGTGTATTACACCGTACTAAGTATAGGTATCACTTGGCAACTTATTTAAATCAAGGCGTTGCTTCCAAGCCCGAGATATCCTCGTAAGCTCCGATGATAGGTGGAAAGATCGACTTCCAACTTTGAGTTGTCTTGCTAGGCACCTAGCTTCAACTCGCACCTTTCATCCTCGGGCTTTGGATTTTGCTATATGCACATTCTATCCAGCTAAATAAGATGTGTTTCTCAGAAAACTGCTAAGCAGCCCGCTTCGAGATTTTTCTCATCTTATTTAAACGCAACGTTCGACAGTTACGCCTTATAAGTGTACCCTTCGGGTAACTTCGGAAGGGACACAGCGAGGTGACACACCGAGTACTGAGAAGGTCTCGGTACCTAACAGCTTGCGTTGACTTACATGCGCCACCGTACCCGGGGCTTGTTTTCAGGTGAGCCACCACCATAAGCCGTTTGTCGATAGCAATTCCACCGCCCACCGAACGCAGCAGCCGAGTTCCTAAAGAAAATTTCTAGAAATCGTATGACACGCATACCCGACATCGAAATAAGACATGGGAACCCAGCTTTGCCGTCCGACCTTTCACCTACATTTTCCAGAGGCGCTTACGGTGGGAACGAAACACGAGGTAAGTAGACATCATCCGTAACACAGGACCCGAGGTGGCGGAACACCGCCTCCACTTTCAATGGGCGGCAAGCGAACGCCATTAACGCCCCCGATGTGATAGTGTCTCAGCAGCTGCGGCGCCCTCTACGGTTGGCGGACCTTTCACGTGTAAGACCGAGTGGAATACCAGTAAATGAATGGCGTTTTCTATCGTCCAGTTATAGCTAGTTCCAGAGGTTAGTTAACGTGAGCCACAGTAGAACGGGATTGGATCGCAGGTCATACTCAGCTTGTTGAACTTGCACGTGACCAGCACTCTCACCTTACAATCCGCCTCGGTTCCAAATTGGGTAGCAAGCTACATAGCTGCCAGAGTTCTCGCCAAGTCACACATGAATTCACTGCAGCACAAGGTTTGGATATGTAGGAAAGAACACAAGGACCAAGATTGATCCGGGTATACGTAGGTAGTCGAGACTGGTCTTCTATTTCAAGGGCTTATATATCAATTTGGGAATCTTAACTCGCCGGCTGGGTTCGTTCCCTCCCATGTAAATCGATAGGGGGAACCTATTCCCACCGTCACCCTTTTCGTGTTCGCAATTCGCGGGCCCTGCCGAATCGACCCAGGGAAAACCTTCGGTCGCACCTCAGGTCGCGGTGCTCGAATCCTCAAAGAATAAACCCGGTCGATGATGCCGTTTGCGCGATGCGACTGCCATGTAACCTAATCCACTGTGCTTTCCTATCACTTCCCATCCCTTTTTTTTGTGCTTCGGATCCCGGTCTCCAGCTTCCTCCTATCCAGTCTGCTAGCAGACAAATGCTCCAGTTCAGCTCAGCTCAGCTCTCCCCTCCTCTCCTCTCCCCTTTTCTCCTCCCCTACATGTTTATCCTCCAACTCGCTTCCATGTGTGCAAGGCCCGGAAAAAAAAAACATGGCGCCGCCGATAAAATGTGAAAAAATTGGGACAAAAGAAAAGATATCAAGTTACTTTGTATATCGCTTTCGGAGAAAAAACACGACGGCGCTTTAAAAACTCTACTTCTTGAGCAAGTCCAAAAAAGGAAGATGCAATGCGTAGCGCTCGAGATATATCCCCTCCTATAGCGTATGGGAGATTCAAATGGATACTTTGTGTTGGTGCTTCGGAAATCCCTCCAGGTCATTACTCGCATATATCGAATCGGCAGAAAAAAAAGAGAACCTTCTTGTAAATAGGTGGGTGGGAAGAATTTGTATTTATACGCCGACCGACTTGAGACGGCCCATCGAGGACAGGGAAATGAGGAAGGAGGACGAAGGGAGCTCTCAAGCAACCCAACTCGGTATATAAGATTAAACAGTACATATACACCAAACTTCGAAGTTATTGTCACCAAACGCCCGCCGCTATGAGAACTACCTACACGTAGGTAGCATTTCGGTTCGAGAGTCGTTCTCGTACAACTGAATATTAATTTGAAATTTAAAGAGTGACATCGAGGACTAGGCTGACATCCTGGACATTAGATCCGGCCAAGTCTTCGAGAACGGGTATCAAGTCTAATAGTTCGTTGTCGTGCGCGTCCGAAAACCAACTGCTAATGGGAACGGCGTGTTGAGGGTGGAATATGTAGGAAGTAGGCGAGTTGTCGATAATTATCGTGTCTTTAAGATCTCGGCCGACCTGGGATAGGTCCTTGACATAGTTGCCTTGGTGGTTGTAACAGCTCTCGCGGAATAATCGGTGGTGGACAACTTTGTGAATATCTAGTTGGTCTAATAACGGGTCACCGTACTATCAAATTGGTTAGATATTGCGAGATTTAGGCGACGGCGCATTGAACGTACCTTGGAGACGGAGGCCGTGAAAACTACAACTTCATAAAGCTCGCCCACCCGCTTCATGAACTGGTCGACACCTGGCCGCTTGATGACATAAACGTTGTGATAATTGCCTTCAATTTCGACCGGTATCGTGAAATCAGCTTGATGTAATATCTGTGACAATTAGCTTGCTATCCATTTCCCCTAGGGCACTTCATGGTTTATTTACCTTGAAAGAGCTGTGTACTAATGTCTCATCTAGATCCAATACGAGGCACTTCCTGCCCTTGAGGTGTGGTTCGACGGGTGGTAAGAGATACTTGGTTTGACCTTGCTCCACATCCACCGACGCGTCCTCTGGTGCGATGGGAGTAGGGTTGGTAATGGGTATCGGTCCAGGAGGAGGCGGGGGGACGGGCTTCGCATATTGTTCGTCGGTTCCCGTACCGGGTTGCTTGGCAAGTTCGGTCTTGGCTGGCTCCCCATCCGCCATCTCGACATCACCGTCGACGTCCCTGCTGGAAGACCCTTCGGCGGCAACCGCCTCCGCTTCATGATCCTCTGCAACCGGAGGGTTCACCGTGATGCTAGGGCCCGGTACGCCGACCAGGGTGGTCTGTTTCGATTCACTCTCTCGCTCACCGACAGTTGATTGATCCTGGGTCGTTGATGCCGAAGCCCTCTTCGCGGCTTTGGACGCGTCCTGAGAACCAGCGCCCGTTTGAGATTGCACCTCCTTCTCTTTCTCGTAAATCTGAGCCTTGCCACCGGCGGTGTTTTCGGAAGGCGTTGTGGTTCGCCGACTAGATGTTAACGGTCTTTGGGGGATCTTGTCGAGTTTGTGGGAAGGGAGTGGATCTTCGCCACCTTCAAGGGCGTTGGCGTTATTAGGAACAACGCAGCAGCCAAGAAGAGCCAGTAATCCGCCCTTTTTCCTCCGCTGAGGAGCCCCAGCCGGAGAATTTGGCTGGGATGTACTAGGTGTAGTGGTGGGATTCGTGGCAGCCCCAGAATGATTACTGGATACACTACCGTTCCGACGCCGACCCAGCATGCTGTGTTTTGATTCCTTAGATTGGCCACCAATACTATCCCTCGGATCGTCAGCAGTTGTCCCGCTTAGCCCCGTTGTCGCCGGTGACGACTGTATCTTTTGCGACGATGATCTAGACGGTACGTTCAAAAGACTGCGGCCTTTTCTTGTGCCGGCACCATCCTCTGGCGAAATTGTCTCTTTTTCCCTTGAGCCTTCGTGCTCCACCTGTGTTTTCTCATCAGCGCCCTTGGACATTTTTCTCAATTAGGCTTCGATGCTTGCTGGTGGTTGGGGACGGTACACTATCACGCTAGAAAAATAATATTAGCAATAGAAAGGTAGGAAAGCGACATGTGATGCAGTCGCATAAGGCGAAATAAGGCGAAAGAGCGAAAATGAAGACGGTAAGAAGAACAAAGTACTAATGAGTGGACTGGGCTACAGAAGGCCTCGAAGGGGATAGGTTGAGCGGCGCAAGGAACCACATCGGTCAATTGAAAGGAGCAGCATTCACTACGAATGACAAGTAGGAGAAAGGAGGCATCAAAGATAGAAAAACCTCATCGGTTATCGCTCACCTCGGTGTTCAATGATGGTTCACCTTGATAGCTACCCAAACCCCTGACGCAGCAATTGGTGGCCTTGGGTGGCCAAGTCGGTTTTGCGTCCGCGCGACTGCGACCCAGAAAAAGAAAGTTGGCTGGCTGATGCGGCTGAATCGGAGCGCAGAGAGAAAATCCGAATATTGGATAGCCGCAAGACAAGCGAGGGGGGGAGAGGGCGGAAGGCGATGCGATGAGAGAGGATTGTCGAGGGATATCGAGAGAGAAGACTACCCAGGCAGAGAGAAGAGAGCGCGTCGTAGGAGGGAAGCGTGGAAAGCGTAGAAGCTTATTGTGATAATTCGGGGGGATGAGAAGTGGGTCAGCTACCACTTGGGACTTGCGAACTTGCGAAGAACGAAATGAGTTGAGCCTGGGTTTTGGTGGATGAGCCTCGGGGTACTTTCGGGCGGGTTTAATGGTAGTTTAGTAGTAGTTTATGGGTATCAGAACAAAATAACTCCAAATCCTGATGGGTAAAAAAGAAGAATATAAAAAAATATGGCATAAAATGCCTAAAATTCCCGTTAAGAACCTAAGAGGGTTAAAAAACAGGGAGAATAAAAAAAGAAGATGGATTGTAGAAGTTTACAACAGCGTTGGCGACAGAGATGAGATACCTTAAGACAAGGTAGACAAGGTAGAAAAAAAAGGGTAGGTAGGTCAGAATAATGGGTTAATGCAGGTAATAGGTGGTAATAGGGTAGCCCTGGAGGTTAGTAGGCTTGGTAGTAGGGCAGGTTGGTGGTAGGTAGACAAGGCAAGGTAAAGTACAAGTACAAACAGGAGCTGGCTACAATAGCAAAAAGAAAAAATAAGAAGACCAGGACTAAAAAAACACTGACAAGGAATACAAGGACTGGAACTCTTTCACTCACTCTTCCCTCTCTAATTACTACTATTCTGCTTGTGTCTTGTTTCGCGGAGGCTGAAGAAAGTCTGGTCCTGTCTGGAATCGCAAGCGAAATGATTTCCTAGGAAGAAAGTGGTCCAAAGTGCTTCCTAAGTGCTCCAGTTTGGCTCCAGTTTGGAGGGAGGGCACGGAGCATTTCGACCAGGGGTGCAAAGCCGCTAGCGCGCCTGCTTAAATCACTATGAAGGATCCCATGGATGCGACAGGGAGTACCTGCCCCAGTTGAACTGTTAGCCCGCTAGGGACAGAAGCTGGGCGCTTTAAGAGCGGGTCAGTCCCGTAGTTTTGAGCCAATAGGATTGTTTTATTCTACAGTACACTTTCATACCAGGTAAGACCGAAATAACCCATGCCAAAACATATGCATAATAAAATCTGTTAGCACAAGTATGATCTCTCTCTCCTATCAGCTAACATAATCCATCCCGCTCTGGTACTTGTCAACCAGGCCCCATCCACTATCATTAGCTTTGAGAAACATTCAATATTGCAATTTCGCAAACTTTCTAGAGTAATCACTTGCAATTAGTGTGATCCTCTCATCGATCTACCCGATTTCTCAACAGTAGCACATGGCATTTAGTACGGACACCCACTTCAATCTTCTTAGCAACGTGCTGTCGGACCTTTGCTTTTCGAGAAAGACAAAAGAAGGTACTATACATATAGTACCTTAGAGGCATGATTGCTAACGAGCTTGCATACGGATGTACTTATTTGTCATACGGTTGTATATAATTAATGTACCCAGCATCTAACATGCAGGTTTAGTGCTACTTCGACACTCGACCTACTGAGTTCGGTACCTTGCGGCCGCAAACCTCCATCGTACTACTTTTCGAGATTGACGGAAGACTATCGCTGCGTAAGTAGAGGTACATGATAGGCATTCCGAAGCATCTACCTATGATCAAGCATATTGTGGATACCTAGAGATATCGAGAAATGCACGCAGTTTCGAACCATCACCGAGACGAATAGACAATGGAAGAATTAACTAGCGCATGAGCTTCTAATCGCCCATCTCATCTAGGTACATATATCCATGGATTTTCAGTAGTGTATAGCGGGGGAGCTTTCCGCTGCCGCTATAGCAGTGCCTTACTATGCATAAGCGGCAAAGGAAGTTCACTGGAGCTGCTGGAGGTCGCATGGAACCCATACCAACTCAGATAATGGTAGCCTCTAGCATCTGGGAGGCCAGGGTGGCTGACCGTTGAATCTTTCTTTCTATCAAGAATAAGATGGACTTGGACGGGCTGGGTGGTTGAGGAGCATGAGGTACCTAGCTGCTAGCTATGCATCTACTCAGTGCTGATTTTTAATTGGCTGTGTTGCCGCCCGTTGGAGTGATGGCTGAGAAGTGGAACTGCGATACGCTATTGGTCCGTTTTTAAGACATAGGGCACGGTTTGGTTCGCTCTAAAGGAACCAACTGAACTGATTTTCTCAAGATGTGTAACAACGATGGGCACGAGTGTATACCGCTGGTACCGGTAATACACATATCAATAGTATAACGTGAGGGGGATGTACGCCACTATCAACATGCGATTCAAAGTCATTTATGCAGGTGAATAGACGGTCAGATCTTTCCGGTTATTTTTATTTCGTAAGATCCGTCCAGTCGGGTCTTCTACTCGCCTAATATATCTCTATATACCAGTCTTCTAATGAATTTGATCGTGCTAACTTCATGGATCTCTTTTCTAAATCTTAGAATGATCATAGCATCTTTAATAAGCTCCTCATAACCATGCTGGATCTGAACAAAAGCAAGAAAAAAAAGGGGGTATTGAAGCACACTAAATTCAATTTCCCCGGACTTCCAAGATTAATACTAAGTATACTTAGTACCTATTATTCCAGCCTCAGTGTTGAGCCACAGGCACGTGCAATGTAGATGATCGTGGGGAAATGGTGGCTAGTATCTGGGGCTTAGGGAAGTGTAATTATTTGGGCCAATGAGAATTAAGGTTTAATAGCTGCTTACTTCATTCAACCTTAGAACCTTGGGATCAGCTGGCATTGGAGGATCCAACCTCGGACCATCACATGTCTGTCTCAGCTCCGTCGCTTTCAATCGTCACCAATGACGGAGTTTCAAGCTATCCCAGCTCTTCCGTCTCTTCTCCTCCGCCTCAATAACCTTCCAAAGACATGCTGGTAACATCTGACTTTACACTAGATGTCCAAACAACTTTGAATTTTTACTATTCCTCACTTCGTCCCACTTGTTACTTGTTCTAAAATAAGTCCCTAATAAGTCTTTGTTAAGTTATTCGCTGTCAATGGCATTCGCTGTAAATTGTTATTTTCAGGCCAGTCCGATTTGATGTCATGCCGCCATGGCGGTTCAATCCACCCTTCGTCATTCGGCATCCGAAGACATCCTCGTCGCTTTTCTCGACAAGTACACGAACCTAATTCGAGATCGATTACGAAAGACTTCTAAACGTACCAAACTCCTCGCAACCCTCGCTCTCGCCGCATCAATAATACTCGGCGCAGAAGGCAGCCGGAGATGGTGGAAGCGAAGGATGCAAGAAAAAGAACAAGGTCGGAAGCTTGTGCGCACGAATTCTTGGTTGTTTAATAAGGATGGATCGCGAACGATATACGTCCCATACAAAGATGGGACGTCCAAAGTGGTCATTCACAGGACGAAGCCTCTCACCTTCGAAGCGCATCGCCGACTCTTCCTCAACCCACCCAAAGTTTCGGGACTTGGCGATGGTACCGTACCCTCAGCGCAAACTAAACCAGGCCTGAATCTTGCCTTCCTACATCAGTTTCTAAGCTTAATGAGCATCATGATACCCAGATGGACCAGTAAAGAAGCGGGATTGTTAGTCAGCCACAGCGCGTTTTTGATGCTTCGCACCTATCTTTCGCTAGTAGTCGCACGTTTAGATGGTGAGATTGTTCGAGATTTAGTCGCAGGTAATGGAAGATTATTCCTATGGGGTATAGTTAAGGTATGATACGAACCTGTCCGTAGTCGAGAAGTGAAATCGCTAACATTTAACGTAAAGTGGTGTGGACTCGGTGGCTTTGCTTCCTACACCAACTCCATGATTAAATTCTTAGAGTCCAAAGTGTCCATTGCCTTCAGAACCCGACTAACGAGATACATCCATGATCTATACCTCAACGACAATCTCAACTATTATAAACTGTCGAATTTAGACGGCGGAGTTGGACAAGGAGCAGACCAGTTTATTACCCAGGATCTGACCCTCTTCTGTGCCTCTGCTGCCAATCTATACTCCTCTCTGGGGAAGCCATTTGTCGATCTTTGCGTATTCAATTATCAACTATATCGCTCTTTAGGTCCCCTAGCGTTAACCGGGCTGATGAGTAACTACTTCCTAACAGCAAGTATTTTGCGAAGAATGTCTCCACCTTTTGGAAAATTGAAGGCAGTTGAGGGTCGCAAAGAAGGCGATTTCAGAAGCCTTCACGCCCGTTTAATCGCAAACGCCGAAGAAGTTGCTTTCTACGGTGGCGCTGAAATGGAAAAGACCTTCTTGAACAAGGAATTCAAATCTCTTAAGAGTTGGATGGAGGGGATCTACTTACTCAAAATCCGTTACAATATCCTTGAGGATTTCATCTTGAAGTACAGTTGGAGTGCTTATGGTTACCTCTTGTCATCCTTACCAGTCTTCCTTCCGGCTTGGGGTGGTCTAGGTGGTGCGATGGAGATGGTTGAGAGCGCTGAGAAAGGTGGCCGGGAACGCAACCGGATGAAGGACTTCATCACCAATAAACGACTCATGCTTTCGCTTGCTGATGCTGGTGGGCGTATGATGTATTCGATCAAGGATCTGTCTGAGTTAGCGGGCTACACAAGCCGTGTTTATACGCTTATCTCAACACTACATCGCGTTCACGCCAACGCCTATTTCCCGCGACCAAGTGGCAACGAACTCTACTCGCTCTCCGATGTTCAAGGAACAATCCAGAAAGGTTTTGATGGTGTACGATTCGAACATGTACCTATCGTCGCACCCGGGCTGTGGCCTCAGGGCGGCGAGGAATTATTAGATTCGCTATCTATGATCGTCCGCCGAGGAGAACATCTGTTGATCTCCGGACCTAACGGTGTTGGTAAGAGTGCCATCTCGAGAGTACTCGCCGGGCTGTGGCCTGTCTACCGTGGTTTGGTCAGTCGACCCAAGTCTATTGGTCAAGACGGCATTATGTTCTTACCTCAAAGACCATACTTGAGTGTCGGTACACTACGTGACCAAGTCATCTATCCGGACGGCGAGGTAGACATGCGCCTTAAGCGTAAGAATGAGGACGAACTGAAGGGAGTACTTGATGCGGCCAAACTTGGTTACTTACCTGACCGTGAAGGTGGATGGGATACTCGGAAGGAATGGAAAGACGTCTTGAGCGGTGGTGAGAAGCAGAGGGTTGGTATTGCGCGCTTGCTTTATCATGAGCCTCAATACGCCGTCATCGACGAAGGCACAAGTGCCGTCTCAAGCGACGTGGAAGGTCTCTTATATGAGACGTGCAAAGAGAGGGGCATTAGTAAGTTGAAGACCATGCACATATTTTCTACTGCGAGCTAACAAGTAAAAGCCTTAATTACCATCTCAACACGCGCTTCCCTCAAGAAATATCACACCTTCAACCTTAGCCTCGGAGGAGGCGATAACGGCGATGAGTGGGCGCTCGAGCGCATCGGAACCGAAAGAGAAAAGATGCAGGTTGAGAAGGAGTTGCAGGAACTTCACGAACGCTTTTCTCAGGTCGAGCAGTGGAAGCAACGCCGCGAGGAGATCGAAAAGGAGCTAGCTCAAGTTTGGGTTGAGGGTGATGCCACTCTGGACCCGCCTCCATACGTGGACGCTGTTGAAACTCAGGGGTGAAAGTCAAGAATGGCCTGCTAGGGCTGTAGCTTGAGTGTACAATTGCCGTGTATGAGTATCGTGTAGACAAGGCAATCCTAGAATATTGAATGATATTATCATTATCGTAAGTCACCCACAAGAGCACAAATTTCTTATAAGTTTTATATGGATCTCTCGGTTTCATACAGATGATGGTTTCTTAGACACTTGCCAACACATTCTGACTCAAACGGGATTTGTCCGGAAATGAAACACTTGCAAGTCATATCTATTACCTGAGTTTCGTCTCACCCAGCCATGCCATACGCCTCATCATTGGTATTTTCGATAACTTGGTCATTTCTTATATATACCCAACTACCTAGTGCTTGTATGCTTGTTATAAGTCGGCACTTTATTTTGGTTTTATGTTAATTCAATCTCATATATGGACTTTGAGCAGCTGTCAAAATGTATCTCTTATTTCCAGTTCAAATTGTGTTGGTACTTTTTATAAATAACGCTCCGTTTCTTCGGGACGTTGGCAACACCTCAGCTCATATCGATGGAACTAATTTTTGGCAAGTACGTGCACCCAACTTCTCAGAAGGCGCCGATAATATGCTTGAGGATGCTGCCTATAGGTATATGATGGAGTATACTAAGTACTATTGAGGAACAGTTTGACAGCATGAGCCAACCACCACTGTTCACCCAAAACTTGAAAACAAATGAGTTGAATCGTCACAACCTAGTGTTCAAATGCAAACATGGAAGAGAGACCTATTCCTACGACAGGGCCAAAGTAGAACAGCTTATTCTTAATCTTCCTGGAATATTCGATTTTGAAAAGAATAAGACTCATGTACGAATCTATCCGTACTACTTTAGAAACGATGAGGGCTTTGATTGGCCTTTGAACAAAATAGCTTGTGATAAGGCAGGAAAGTTTAGGCTCGAGATACCCATGGGAGAAAATGCAATATACCCTTGGGATTGGGAGGGCTACCTTACCTTCAAAGGGCTTCTACCTAGCATATCTCGAGGAGGGTGTAGTATGCCTAACCCAAATCCCGGGCTAGTTAGAATTATCTATGTTCACAGGGCTGGAGGAGGCAACCTACTCTGCGGCGTGGTCATCCATAAGAATGACGATCGGAAGAAGTTCAAACTCTGTCCACTGGTAGAAGATACTTGAAAGGCTGACTAGGAATCTCTTAGAAACAGAGGAGAATATGATTGGATGTTTGCATTTAGGGTGATAACTACCTAGGTAGGTATCCTTTGCCATAAACGTACCTAGGAAGTAGTTCCAAAGAACACATTCGAGTGCAATGTTATTAGACTCTTTTCATGATAATTATCATTTGAATCACAGGTATTATATTATTATTTAGAGTAATATTGAATGTGTAATTACTGAGTGTCAGATCTCAGAAAGACGCAGCAATCTGCTGACTAATCCATTCAGGGGTAGCGATCAAAAGGGGGTGATTGACATAACATAAAATCGGGTTAAGTACCTACTTGAGCAGGTAGTTATGAAAAATCCAGGACTGCATATAATATGAATAGGCTTTCAATATCTGTACTAAGATCGACAGTCCTATGGTGTATTTTCCACTTTTGCTGCGCCGCAGCCAACCCACACACAGCCTCAAGATATCTGACTTGCATTATGCCAACAACTATCCGTAGGTATGGCTACCTTATTTCTTCTGTTTTTCTACTTAAAACTGGAGAGTCGCTCGACGAGGCTGCAGTTTATCGGAACTAATAATTCTCCCCATAAAACTATACACTCATTTCACTATGGGCAAGGCCGAGTACTCCCGAGTTTCGTCGCAGAACCAGGGGCCGAGTAGCAACCTCGGCGATGAATTGCCGGCGTATAAGCCAGAGAAGTCCAAGTCGAAACGCGCTCGAAATAAATTGCCCTCATATGAAGAAGCTGCCAAACCCAGCTGGTCCTTGGTGGAACATCCGCCATGCGCTCACTTATCGGAGAGCGGCTGCATGATGAGCGGTAAAACTAATATTTGTTGCGCTTGCATGGATGATCGACCTCTATCAGAGTCTGGACTATATCCGATGTATGTGGATGGCGAAGGCTGGGTTGAGAGGGCTAAGAAGTGGCAGTTTTACTGCCCTAGCTGCCAAGGTGAGTCTTACTATCTGGCGAGGTAGTCATCGTCACGTAGAATTTATCTTGGATCTTGAACTGATTGAAAATAGAATACTTCGACCCGGATGCGAAGAGAAGAATGATGCGAGATCAATTCATGTGGGCGGAAGCGCGGGCTCAATCTTTAGCTGATGAGCGAGACAAAAAGTACTTCGGCCTTGGGCGCTGGATTCATTTCTGCGGTGAAGCAGTGAAGAAGTGCTTCCCAGAATAAGTTATCGAAGCATCATACTATTGTCTTAACGATGAGCTAGATGCTCATGATTGTGTCAGTACGGAATTGAGCGTTCGTGGAGCAAGGGCGAGAAGGACGTGATGTGGAAGGACACCACTCAGAATATAGGCTTTTATACCCATGCATTAGGTATACTTATTTACAGTTAGAAGTTGCTAATATACCCACATATCTGATTTCAAGGTATCTCAATGCCGACATTTCCCTGGTGCTTACCCGAAGATAGGTAATCGTACGCCTCCTTCAACTGTTCCAAAGTGAAGACCTTAAGATCAACAACAGGACGTAACTTTTCCAAGTTAGCTTCAATCGCGCGTCCCATATCTTCCATTTGCAGCCGATTGCCGGCCCATATGCCACGGGCCGTGAACAGATTCAACCAAGTATCCAGCAAGCCCGGCATCTCCTTATCCGCAGGACCACTCCCAACAGACCCCATAACGACCATAACGCCATCATACTTGATACTCTCTACACTCTGCTTCATCGTAATCGGTCCGGCAACTTCAACCACGAAATCAACACCAACTCCTCCGGTCAACTTCTTCGCCAAGACCCCCCACTCAGGAGTCTCGCGATAATTAATAACGTGATCCGCTCCTAGCTTCTCAAGCAACTTCGCCTTCTCACCCGAACTCGTAGTCGCAATAACCCGCGCGCCCACCGCCTTCGCAAACTGCACGCAGAAAATACTCACCCCGCCCGTCCCCTGCGTCAACAGCCAATCCCCCGCCCTCAGCGGACGCCCAGGCAACCCAAACAGCGCGTTCCACGCCGACACGCCCGCACAACTCAACGTCGCTGCTTCAACGAAACTCAGGCCCTCGGGCATAGGGACTAGACCTTGCTCGTCAAAAGCGCCGATGGACCGGAACGTGCCGTCGATCGAGGCGCCAAGACCGAAGGCCGCTAGGGGCTTGGTGAAGGAACCGCCGATGAGTTTGGGGTTGAGGACTGTGACGACTTTGTCGCCGGGGGTGAAGCGTGTTACGTGGCGTCCGACGGCGAGGACGGTGCCGGCGCCGTCGGAGCCCGGGATGACGTTGGGGATCGTGGCCCAGGGGTAGGTTCCTTGGGCGACTACTAGGTCGCGGAACTGGGGTTGGGGTTAGTATAATCCCCTCTAAAGACGAAAAGGGGGTGAGGTCTTACGTTCAGTGATGCGCCGTGGACTATGACTGATGTTAGCGATGTAGTTTTAGCTAGAGAGAGGAGTATTTACGTTTTACTAGAACCTGGCTATCTCTAAGTTCAGGCACGGGTTGCTCTGAAAGTTTGAGAGAATCAATGCCATTTTCGCCGACGACATTCCACTGCTTTGCGGTTTTGGGGATTGACTCGGCCATTTTTGAAACATCGACTTGGTTAACTTAAAGCTTCATTTAGATTTTGCTACTCTTGAACTCCTCATTTGTTCCTATATATATTTACATGTTATATGTAATATGCATTTTGATCTTCATATAGGATTCCTCAATGGTTGATTTGTCAGAATATGCTCAAAATGTTGATTTATAATCGCATGGCCAATTTCGTCGAATGTCGTCTTAACCAACAAACGTGAAGTGGGGAGTACTATACCTACTATAGACAATTGCTACTACCATCCGACTAATTAGGAGATTAAGATCACGTCATGCCAAAATGAAAGAAGGTAAATGTTAAATATGTATTTGAACCCGTAGTTTTAGGTATATTTTTAACTTGTTCCTTCGTTATTACTAATGTATTTTTTTGTGGACATTGACATGATACTAAGCATCTGTACTTAATGGGTATAAACTTATTTCTGACGATCAAGTGTACTCTTTCAGTATAAATGTATATTGCTCGACTTGACTGAAAAAACATTTGAAATTTAATTTTCAACAATTTTTCAATCGTCGAATATTAGTGTCAAGGGGGTTAACGGAACAGGACGTGTTTTTGATTCTCTCGAAAACTCGAAAAAGCGCTTAGATATATGTATCCACGAAATCCTATCGAACCATTATATAGCTTCATGCCTATATTGACCGTTCTTCAAACTCAAGACTTTGAATTGACTACGTATTATAAGATGTTGGAATATCTAGATAGCTTACCTAATACTCCTGGAATAAAAGGGGGATTGCGATTTTGGCATTTTTATGGATAATTGCGATCTAATTGAGGAGATATTACATAATGCAAAATATAATCTTACCGAGGTAGCTCATATATTTTAAGTGGAGAAACCATGGGGTATTTAACTTCCCGGCATCCGACGGCATACGTAAGATTGCAACTACAACCAAACATACAGACTTGGTGTTGTACAAAACTTTATGTTAACAGCGTTTAATCAGCAATGTTTTATTTTGGCAACCTTCTTAAATACGTTTCTTAATACAAACACAAATATCGTGAAGTCAAGATTTTTTTATATCTATTGGAACGTCTTTAGTCTCTGGCTTGGCTACGAGACTACGCTTTACACATACGTTTTACGAAGATCTCCTGATAAGTAACTGTTAGCGCATTTTCACCCTTGTCCTGATTATCTATCCTATCAACGGCGAAGATGATCCCTACAACCACGTCCAGCCATGTCGCACGTTACAGCAAGGCGACCTTAAAAGTCCCAGATGTCCCCAATTTACCTTTACGTACAGTACACCGATGACCTTAATAAGCTATGAGTCTCAATCAGAGAATCATGTTGCGACGCGGAGAGCATCTACGTATTAAGATGAGTCTCCCCACTAGAGGCCGAAGATGATACGAAATGATGGGCAGGTTTCGCCCGTACGCCATTACCTGATTGGGCGATATACCCCGGACTTCATAACTTAGGTAATGAACACTGAACCAGCTTATCTATTCTCTTTCATATCTTGAGCCGGGGATCGATAGTTGAGTTGTGTCTTAGCTAACGGACTTAGAAGAATGGGCGTGTGGTGCGTGTTGAGTGTATCGTTGATATGCATGAAATTCTTACATATACCTGGTCGCACGCCTGCATATGTCCGTCATGGCCGCCGCCTCAGTGTCACCTTTTTCATCACCGAGCAAAGCTTTCCAGCTGAAGCCTTGCTTGCCCTGTTTCTTGTCCTATAAGTTGCTCACTGAGTTGGTATTTAAAGTAGAAGCGAAGTCGAGAAATTCGCATTCATTACCCTCCCTTACCTCCATAATAGATGCTGGCGCCATCGCATCCGATTGAAGATACGCACATCCTTATCTATTCACTCAGCGAATCTGCGCCGCCCAGATAAGACACGTCAAAATGACGGAGAACACAACAACCCTCGAAAAGAAACTGAGTCCAGAACTCGGAGGGCTAGACAACGACACTGTTGCCGCCGTTGACCATGGCGTCGAGGTTAACGCAGCTGGTTATAAAGATCAACTAAAACGACAATATGGTCTGCTCGGCATCGTCGGTATTGCGCTTACAGTTGATAACGCTTGGGCGGCTTTAGGTTCTTCAATATCAGTTTCTATTCGTAAGTAGAGCCTTGTCTCGAATAATGCCGCAATATTACCAGTTCATATGAAATTGACATTCGCTTGACTGCTACTAGTCAACGGCGGTCCACCGGGTCTCATTTATGGGCTTCTCGTCGCTCTCTTCTGGTATTCATTTATAGGAATGAGCTTAGCTGAGGTATGTTGAGTTTATCTTTTTGTCCTTGAGTTTCTATTGAATTATAATCGTGTTAAATGATTCTAACTTTTATAAGTTGGCTTCGTCTGTTCCTACTGCGGGTGGTGTCTACCATTGGGCTACCATCGCGGCTGGTCCTAAATGGGGACGAGCGGTCGGTTTCTTTACAGGATGGATAAACTTCTACGGCTGGATGTTCGACTTGGCTGCCCTAATCCAAATCACGGCGAACATCCTCGTCCAGATGTATGCGACTTATCATCAGGATACCTACGTTCCAGATGCATGGCATGTCTACGTTACATACGTTAGCGTCCTATGGATCTCAGCCACCTTCGTTATATTCGCCAACAAACTCGTCCCTTATACACAGAACTGCGGCATGTTCTTCGTCCTCGTCGGAGGAATCATAACCATTATTGTGATATCAGCAATGCCAAGCACACATGCCACCAATCATTTTGTGTGGAGTTCTTTCAAAGAAAATAATTGTAGGTATAATTCGGGATGTTTGAATCCTTATACACAAGGTGGTTTCAATTGCTGACTGAGTTGTTGTAGTGACGGGTTGGCAAGACGGAGTAGCATTTCTCCTCGGCGTGTTGAACGGAGCTTTCACTATCGGTACACCCGACGCCATCACTCATATTGCGGAGGAGCTTCCGAGACCTAAGAAAGATCTTCCAAGAGCTATGGGACTCCAGATAGGATTGGGATTCCTCTATGCGTTCATTTTCGCCATCGCGCTAGGCTATGCCATTACGGATCTCGAAGCCTTGCAAGGCGGCATCAACACGTATCCCCTCGCTGTTATATACCAGCAAGCAACGGGAAGTCCTGGTGGAACGTTTGGCCTCTTGTTCGTCCTGTTTCTCAGCAGCATGTGCTGTTGCATCGGAACAGTGTTGACCAACTCACGCACTTATTGGGCTTTGGCTCGAGACAATGCCGTGCCGTTTTCTAACATTTTCGGCCAAGTCAATGAAGGTCTAAGCTGCCCTGTCTACGCCACTTTGTTTGTCACAATATTTGCTACTGGCCTCGGAGCGATTCCTCTAGGGAGCTCGAGTGCCTTCTTGGCACTTACAGGATCTTTCATCGTTTTGACGACAGTGTCATACGTGATCCCCTTCGCCGCAAATATGGCAACTGGCCGAAAGAATTTCCCTCCAGGCCCATTCCACATGGGAAGATTTGGTTATGCAATTAACTCTACTGCTGTCTTGCTAACTACTTTATTTGTTATCTTATTCTGCTTCCGTAAGCTGCATCTATTCTTTCGCATAAGTTACACTGCTAACTTAATTCTTCTAGCTTACGAATTACCCACAACCGCTGAAGCCATGAACTACAACAGCGTGATCCTTGTAGGCACCGTTACTCTCTCCGCTCTATGGTGGACCATACATGGGTCTCGTCACTACCCAGGACCTAAGGTGATGAAGCTTTATATCCATGACGACGCCCTCGAAACGAACGGCGAAGGAATCAAGAATACAGGAACATCGCTAAATAATGAAAGCATCCCGACAACCGAGAAATAGATGGTAGACTTCGAGGGAAGGGGTCGAAAAAAATTATAGAGGAGTGGGAAACGATGGCCCATTTCATTTTACTGGTGTTTGGCTCTTTTGGATCAGAGACCATGGCGCAAATCATACATCATCTATACACCATATACCATAGAACTGGGTGTTTCGGGTTCGACTAAAGGTTCTAAAAATCTGAGACAGTCGTTTAACAATCCATTTTGAATATTTTCAATGCTGAAGTTCACCCATCGCATTTTGTAAGAAATTACTATGAATAGAACAGACTGACTTGCCCAGGCTGCTATTACTATCTAAATTCGGCCTCTCGGAAAGCGTCGCGCCGACCTCACCCCCTCCAAATTGGGGGATCGCCCGTGAGCCTCTCAAGTTGATGAGGGGACAATATGTCTTTCTCCACATTTCAAGCCATCACCACTCGTTCTAAAAGTCTAGATCTCGTTAAAGTCGATTAAAACAGGGACTTTAAGGTGTAGCTCTTGCGCACTAACTTGATCGCGCCCGATAAGACACCCAAGTCAGCTTGCTTGTGTTCCTGGCATTATATAAGTCCGGTCCATAGTTTACCGTGTGGTATCCTTGAACTCGCTCGATATATCGTTGCATTGCATTAGCAGCGACTAACCTACTCCCAGGACTACACGATGATTGGAGGGCTACAACGATTGCAATGTTAAAATCAAAACAGCTACTCTCCGAACGTATGGATGGAGCACTACGATCCGCCCTACGGGGAGGTGCTAAGAGAGACATTACTCGTGATGGTGCTACACGACCAGGAGAGTGACGTACCAGCACGGTGGTCTTTCATAACCATACAAATATGAAGCCACTGTCGCCCTGTCTCCTAGTTTTCTTTCTAAGTACTAATCCATCCTCGACTTTATTCAGTGGGTCGACTCATTAACATCCAAGATGAAATATCTTGGAGCAACACTTCTCTCGCTCGTCGGCGCTGCCTCGGCCTCAGCTATCAGCTCCTCGAACGTAGCTACTACCCCGTCTGCCATCGCCGCAGACTACCCAAAGACGGATGGGTTGCTTTTCAATATCGATGGGGAGACAAAGTACTTCGCAGGAACGAATAGCTATTGGATCAGCTTCCTGACAAACAATGCGGATGTGGACAAGACTCTTGATGCACTCAGCCAAGCTGGGCATAAGATCTTGCGTGTTTGGGGTTTCAACGACGTGACTTCCCAGCCTGGGGGTGGAACCGTGTACTTCCAATATTTATCTCGCGGGGGTTCGACGATCAACACAGGGGCCAATGGGCTGCAGAGACTGGATTACGTAGTTCAGGCTGCGGAGAAAAGGGGTATTAAGTTGATTATCAACTTCGTGAATAACTGGGGTGATTACGGTGGCATGCCGGCTGTGAGTGAATAATTTCATACCTAAACTCCTATATTCCTTCTCAAGGTACCCAAATTATTTTTTTTTTGAGTGCGTTCTCACATATCCAGTACGTAACCGCCTTCGGAGGTAGCCAAACAACCTGGTACACCAACACGGCCGCGCAGACCCAATACAAAGCGTACATCAAAGCAGTGGTATCAAGATACGCCAACTCCTCAGCGATCTTCGCATGGGAACTCGCCAACGAGCCGCGCTGCAACGGCTGCCAGACCAGCGTCCTGACTAACTGGGCCTCGACCACTTCGGCTTATGTCAAGAGCCTTGATCCGAACCATATGGTGACTCTTGGAGACGAAGGTTTCGGTCTAGCTGGCGATGGAAGCTACCCCTACCAATTTGGGGAGGGCCTTGATTTCGCGGCGAATCTGAAGATTGAGACGTTGGATTTTGGCACCTTCCATTTGTACCCGAGTACTTGGGGCACGGAGTACGAATGGGGTAATGGTTGGGTCGAGGCCCATGGAAAGGCGTGCGAAGCGGCGGGGAAGCCGTGCATGTTTGAGGAATGTGAGTTTACGCCAGCTATCTATCTCCCTATTTACTACTTGAAGTTATATGAGGCTAATTATGTGAGGTAGATGGCTCCACGACTGACCACTGCGGCATCGAGGGTAAATGGCAGAAGACGGCTCTCGCAACCAAAGGCTTAGCGGCGGATTTATTCTGGCAGCTGGGTATGACCCTGAGTACGGGACAGACACATAACGATGGGTTTACTATCTACACTGGCTCGTCGGAGTGGACTTGCTTGGTTACGAATCATGTCGCTGCCATTAAGTAAATAGGGAAGAGTGTACCGCGTGTTGGAGTATGGGTTACATGATATGTCAACACGATTCATTTTTGGAAGCCTGGCCCCGTGTATTGGATGGAGCGTATCTGATATCGCTAACTGCTGATAATAGAACTTTGTTGAGTGATACATTGGGCATGGGGATCTACCTAATGCTTATATCATCATTTAGTGAAGTAATTCGAGATCGTAAATACCAATCAGAACGAAGGTATGTTTCATACTCTTCTATGTTGCATCCAAGCTGCAAGTTCGCCAGCACCGCCTTCAAAATTACGGCTCGGCACGACTATGAGGTCTCCAACTTGGCTTTGGAAACAAAACTCAAAATTTGTGAAAGCATGGATTGTTATTGATCTGATTGGTTTATATACCGAGATGGCTTCTCAGATCTAGTCTCGAGCGAGATCGTGCATGATTATAAAATTCCCGCAGCTGATCCCAAGATTCGCTTTCCAATCAGAAAACTTCTTTGGCAAGTATTCACCGAAATGCAATCCTACTCAACCTGGTACCGAAAAACCACAATGCAGTCGTAAGAAGGCTATGCTACTTACCGAAGCCATTGCTAGCTTCGAAAGCTCAGCTCAACCCTTGCAACTGTTGAGCCTCTCCTCATCCACTTGTCCTGTCCCCCACGCGATCAGCGCCGACTTCTCTTGTGATTATGTAACGAAACGAGAGCTTTGTCAGTATACTGTATATGATAATATTAAAGCCTATTATTCGATTATCGGTTAAGGCGATGGTGGCGTTGAGATTAATAATAACTTATTAACCCATCTTAGTCATAATATATAATGACTAATCGATGTTTACTAAGCATTGCTGTATGTATACTCCGGCCTGCTATCCCTTTTGTAAACCCAAGTGATATCAAAACGCGAACGCCCATAGCCAAAAGACGTCAGCCTCATTACCTCTAATGCCATCGTAACCCGTGGAATTTTCGTTTAACCAAATGCAACTCATCCCACCGTCGCACCATCTCTCTGTCCGGCCGGCGTCCTAGGTCGCAAGCCCAACTTCTGCATGAATTTGAACCTAGCCTTATTCTCCGTACGTCTTAACTCCTCCTTCTCCCTCTCTTTCTCCAGCACCTTCCTCTCCTTAGCCGCGCTCTGGCTCTTATCCCTTTCTTCTTCTTCCCTCCTCTTCGCCTCTTCCGGATCTAGTATCTTCTGCTTCTTCTTCGTCAACTTCTGCATGGCTTCCTTCCCCTTCGTCTTCGTCTTGACGTACGCTTCTAGTCCCACTAGCACAGCGTAGCTTTTGCTGATGCTGACGTGGGACATGTCGACGCCCTCGTCTTCGAGACTGTGCACGAAGGCCCGGAAGTTGGACGCGGGAGGGCGGTAGTGGCCTGAGAGCGGCGATAGGCTTGAGAGCCGGCCATTTTTGATTTTGATGAGACCTGCGGCTGAGATCCGTGATCCCTGGAGGAATGAGCTGTGCTGGAAGGCGCCGCTGTTCTTGATGCCGACGTAAAGGCGGAAGGAGGTGTCGGCTACGAAGATCCACGTATTCTTGCGCACTGTCTTGCGCAGAAGCTTGTTGAAGATGGTTGCCGCTGACACGTGCCGTATCTTGCGAACCCCTTTTGCGTTGTCTAACCCGGGGTTCGCGTACTTGGCTGCCATTGCGGCTTCCAGCTCTGAGTCTCGTGATGAGTTTGAGGTATCTGAACGATCTTGTGGATGAGGTCGTGGGACAGAGTCGGCGGTAGGTTTCTCTTGAATGTGTGATTCGACAACGGGGGAGAAGCTCGGCGTAGGATCGTCCGCCGGTACGACACCGTGGATGCTGTCTTTCCAATTCTCCGTCGTGTCAATTCGCATGCCATTCTTCGCCCAAACTAGTCTTCCTTCTACATCTACCCTCACAAGGTAATATTGCCTTTCCTCCCTGCTTAAGTACCGAACTTGTTCCCGATCTAGTCTTTCCCTAGGACATGCAACCAAGTCTATTTGTCTGCCCTCGCCATGATCTAGCCAGTAAAAGAAATTCTCGTTAGTGTTAGACCTCTTCCATTCCTCGTGGTATACTCTTAAGTTACTTCCGTAACGGTGTTTCAGGTCTACCATTTCTAAGAAATATTGCAAACCCATCATTTGAGCATGTTTCCGTCTCTTAGCTTTAGCTTTCATCCACTTTTTCCTGGCCTCCGCTCTCTTTTCTGCACTCATTCCTTGTAACTCTGTTTCGTCGAGTGATGAAGTGGAACCACTGTCGGAGTGGTTGGAATCCTCGTCACCGCCGGCACGTCGAGCTATTGTCGCGACTTTCATCCAATTTCTCCTCGCTGCAGATCGGCTACTAGTAGGCCTTCCGTCACCATTGATGTCGTCGTCCCCAACACTCAGCATGCTGTTCTGTCGGGCTCGCGGTGTGGTCAGGTTCTTCCACTGAGCATCTTTTATGGCATGGGTCCACCTGGTGCTTGCGTCTAAGCCTAACCCTTGCATTTCTCTGCGCACACGGTATCCGCGATATGTCCGTTGAATCACCGTTGCTGCCTTTGACCTGAGGGAATCTTCCGCACCACTACCTCCATTAGTGGTGACACTCTTGCTGCTTGGTCTGGACCGCGATTTAGAATGCGAAGCCCTGTGTCCGAATAGAGAGCGACGACGCCCCACATGCTCTTCTTCTTCTTCCTCCTCGGCCGCCTTGGATTGCATAAAATCCTGTCTTGCTTCCATGCTCTGCTGTGCGATAACTATGCTTTTGTGACGTAGCTCTTGGCTGCGGCGCTTGTGTTCCTTCTCGCGTTGTTCTTGCAGTTTCGCTAACCTCTGGAATTCTTCTTCGGACGGTGGTTTTAAAGAGTCCAAATACTCTTGATGGCTCTTATGCGACGTGGTGGTAGATCGGTCGGGTGAAGTTACAGAATCTCTATGTATATAAGGCGGTCCAGGTGACGAGGGTGGGGTTAACGGCGGTGATCCAGGTTCTAGGGCGGGATTCTGCGGGGCTTGCGATGACGACGGAGTTGCAGATGGAGACGGGGATGGAGATAAAAAGGACGGCGATCGCCTTTGCGTCGAAGACGGCGTGGGTGACGTATGCAGCGTATGGTCGGTAGGGTCTTTTTCGGGCATTTTGCCACTTGGGTCGGTAGAGATCATCACCAAGAATATGAATAGGATGTCTCTAAAACCCTAATGCTGTAATACAATAGGGGAATGCGGGAATGCCATGTGCGACTATTCATAGGTATAAATTGCCTTCCTATAGGTCCCCGAAGGTCGAGTAATTTTAAGGAATTGAGTTATATAGATGCAGCAGTTGCAGAGTTGCAGGTGTAGGGAGCTTCGCCTTGAATGCCTGATCTTGTTATGTAGCTTTGTTCAGTATGACGCAATAACTTACCAAAGTACCGGTATAAACCAACCGGTTAAGCGGCATGTTGGAATTCGATATGTACACGCCTCAATGCAAGATAAAGTCTGTGTAACAAGCTGACGTTATAGGCTGGAAGGGGATATAAATTTAGGAAACTGCTCTATTCCGCTATTCGGAAACTGCACAGGTGTATCTTTACCGTTGTGCCACATCAAATTCAGCCAATATTTGTAGATAGATGGATTCATTGTCACTGATATACTCGGCATCTTCCAGTCGCAATTCAATCTGAATTCCGAATTGCACAAGAGGTGAATAAGAAGTGCTCCTAAGCTACTAGGTAGGTACCTAAGTATGTCCTAGGAACCGTAAACCTCCGGCTACAACATCAGTCAAAGAAAGATGTTCGACGAAAAAGTGACTGGACTTGGGAAACGTCACTTCGACAGCCCTATGGGATGGTCTCAGCCCGTGCGACGTCAGCAGGTCTAGAGTCTAGACTTGAACGCATCCATGGCTGTTATTATATAAGGTACTCAGGTACATGGGCACCTGCATAACGGTTCTGGGGTACTTAATACATTCTGATATGGTTTGATGACACAGTGCTAATCTGACTCACACAAACCTTGTCCTATTATGGGCAATTAGCGGATAGGAGGCGCAATTTGAGTCGAATGGCAGGTGCCCAGTACTAATCCATAAAGGAGGTACACTGTAGAGCCGGCGCCTACTACCTAGTAGGCACCGCTGCAATAGAGGGAGTAGTGAGTACAAGCGACAAGCGACAAAAGTATCCGTCAATTGATGACAGCAGCGCCCAGAAAGTTTTTGGGTTTGGGAACATTGAAATTTTCTTGCCAGGTGAAGTTTGAATACAACCTATACTTAGTTACCTAGACTACCTAATTCTTCTATGTTAATGTCAAATGTCAATGCGCAATTGAAGGAAATACCATACCTGCCCATACCTGCCCATACCTGCATACAGATCTGTACACAATATCGTATCCCATTCTGCCCATTTCAAGTTGTCAACATCTTCGTCCTGTGCCACCAAGAACCAAGGGATCGCCATGACAATTTCTTGTACATCAAATAATGGCCACCTCTACGCGACGATTTGAATCGCTTCATCGATCGCCTAAACATTATCAGCAACATATGGTTCATCATCCGCGACGCGCCCACCTTCATCAAGATAAACACAGTCACAGTAACTCGGTCGCTGCAAGTCTTGACGCTAATAGCGTGAGTGCTAAACATGCTCATGCCATCGCGACACAAATCAGGACGCGAAATTCGCAAAATATCCTACAACAACCTAGTCCACCACGAATGAAGCGACCACTCGACACCATTGCGAACAACTACGATTCTCACAAGGCTAAGAGAGCTCGAATAACAGTCGAGATTCTAGCCAGACCCATCCCATCCACTAGTCCTCCAAAGACCATCACTGTGAGGCCCCAACCACAACAACCGCCTAACCCTACCACTACCACTACCACTACCACCAACGAACATACCACGACCCCGACCGCTGTCGCAACAACTCAAAAATCACATACTCTCCCTCCTGTTCGACAAAAAGATTCCAAGACGGCGACAACGACAGAACCTCCTTTAAAAAAACACAAGGCGAAGGCTATCAATGGAATTAAACATGAATTGGATAGACTGCAACCAAGTGCAGCTGACACAAGTTCGGCGAGAGAACGGCCCGGTCGCAAATTGAGGTCACAAGAGGCGACTAGATTCAAGAGCGAACTGTCGGCATATTTCCCCGATTATGACGAAGTAATCGGCAATGATCCTAAAGAACAACGTAAGTGCACAATTATCTCGGTACTACCAATAAACCCAATAATACAACAATGCGACATCTCAAAATCCCAATCCTTCTATCGCATTCAATCGCCACCGGTACTGACAATTCTATTATACAGATATCCTCAATCTCGATACCCCAATCATCATCGTCGATACCCATCCCCTCCCTGATACTCGTCAATCACAAGCCCCTATCCCCTCTCCACATTCAGCGCTAGGCTCCTGCGATCAGCCCCACCACGGTACAGTGCGAACATACGGTGATAACTTATTCACCAACTTACACGATGCCCAACGAATTAGCTTTGCCTTTCTCCAGACAAGATATAACGACAAAGATCCCGAAGACCATCTTCCAGATACCTACTTCGAACCTGCACATAAGAAAGCCGAAAGATTAGAAAAGTCCATTCGTAACACGGAGAAAGGCCGTGCACAACATGAGAAAGATCAGATTATCCGATTGCTCAATGAGCTGCAAGGTCACGATTGGCTGAGGACCATGGGCGTTAGTGGCGTTACTGAAAGCCGCAAGAAGACCTTTGAACCTGCTCGAGATCACTTCATCAAGGGCTGTCAAGTAATATTAGAGAAGTTTAGGATATGGAGCCAGGAAGAGAAGAAGAGGAAGCTTATGAAGGAAAAAGCCTTAGCAGAAGAGGCAGAACATAACGAGGAAGCTGACGAAGAGGAAGAGGTCCAAGCAGATGAAGAAGAGGGATCAGAGCATGAAATAGCCATGGCTGATGCCGACGAAGGAGATGATGACGTTTCTGATGATGCTAGCGATGGTGATCCTCCAGATTACAGCGACGTCGATGCATCTGCGAAGCAACTCCTTGATGAGGCATTAGCGCGAGCAAAGTACACAGCCTCCAATACGAAGAGATCCCGAGGTGAACATCCAACATCAGCAGAGCCCCACGTGGTGAAAGAGTTCACCTCCTTCTTCAACAAGAAACATCTGCGCGACGCGGCCCTCAACAAAAGTCGACGAAGAGGTAGAACCGTCGTCGCTTGGGGCCATCCCGTACCAGACATGCCGGAAGGCGAGTTTGAGTTACCAGAGGAGTACCGAGATATGGAAACTCTGAAGGCCCACGAGAGACAAAAGAGGCGAGAGAGACGCCAGCGCCAACATTGATCTGGCGTCTTGAGTTCCAATCCAAGAAGCTGGATGCTTCTCCAAGATTTTATACCGTCCTTGTCTCCGGGACGGTGGTGATAGTTATGGCTCCCAATGGTTGGTTGAGCCGAACGTATACCCGGGTTTATTCATGGTCATGCATACGCATTTGTTAGGGACATTAAACGTGCTACAAATACCCGCGCACCATGGAAGGCACTTAGGTAATCGAACGAATAAATTCATTTAATAATGACCTGATTTTGTTACGTGTGAAGATTTAAATGTATTAAGACGTGCTATGATCTTTTTCCCTCGGCGTATGAAAACTAGGTGAGTATTTTTTCAGACTTTATAGAATGAATGTTGTTTTTTACCCTTTCATTTTTACTTGATACTTATAAAGCTAGATATTACTTTCTTCATCGCCTCCTCGTAGGTTCGCGTGTTCTGTATCATGACTACCCCGATCTTCCGATACCAACATCGTCGCGCTGCCATCGGAACTGGCGTCCGCTATAACCGTCGTCGTTATGGTGCTCATGTCCAACTTTCGTGGGTTGCGGCCGCGCGGGCCCTTCATCCCACTCCGTCCAAATGTCAAGAGACTAGGAGGGCTATTGCCGTTGTTATTTTGATTTTGGTCTTGATTCGGGTTGTTGGACTTTGGACTTAACGTTATGCGGGAGCTTCCGTTTTTGTGGTACATAGCCCGGCGTAGGGCGGGTTGCATAACGGGGAGGGAAACTGTGACAACGCCCTTGTTTAAAGTCACCGTATTAGTAAGAGGTTGTATCTTACTTACTACCGTAGAACTCACCAAAGCAGACTCCGCAATCGACCAAAGTACCAGGTTTACCGAGCCCCAATTGTCATCGGAAGGGTCGAACTGCTTGACGGTAGTGACACGAAGGATGGAGATGGCGAAGATGAAGGAACCGAGGGTGAAGACGAGGGTGAGCTGTAGCTTCCTCCGTAAGTTCGTCTGCAGGCGCCAGATGAGTGGAAGCGGAAGACACAGGACGATAGCGTCCAGGGCGACGTTCACGGAGAGGATGACCAGCAAAGTGTTAATCAGGTAGTCATTGGAACATTTAAGAGAAGCCATGACTCCTTCGCGCTGTGACCGCGCCGGCGTCAGACAGGAGGTTAGGAAAACTAAGATGGCAATGAGGAAGAAGAGGGCGATGAAGGACAGGATTATGTAGTTGACAATGCGGAAGCGCTTGTTCGGGAAGATACGGCGGTACAGGAAAATGGCGGAGGCCTTGACGCAAAAGCCGTTTACGAAGTATATGGCGGTCGCGGCGATAGTTGTCCTAATTAGGGCGTCGAAATCTTCAAACTGCTCGAGAATCATGACGATCTCGTGTCGGCCTACCCCTAGCTTTGTGAGATAGGCTAACAAGCCAACGGAAATAGTAGTAGAGAACTATTACAAGTATATTAGTGGCAGCCTAAGTCAGGCTGTTGAGTGAATATCTATACCGCGGTCAAACTCGTGAAAAGGTCGTCTAATCCCAAGGGCTGCTTTGTGAGGCGCCTGGCGTAGAGGCGTAGCCCCAGTGCAGTGTAGGTAATGACTGTGCACACCGTCATCGTTGCATAGATCTTAGGCCCTTCCGTTTGGTCATATAACGGCGCCTGGGCTTGTATCTCGGCAGGCAGAGCAGCGAGAATCTCTGGTGGGATATTTGTCGAGTTAAAACGCATCTTTGATTGGTACTCCGAAGATTAAGATAGCTTTACGGTAAATATTTTTGTCGGAAATCCGTCTACCGTCTGGACTTTAGCATCGTATAAATAAAAGAAAAGGTACTCAAAGCTTCACTTAATACCAAGGCTGGCACCGCTTTAGCTCGGCTATCGAAGCCCGTTGCCCATGCTGTCGATTGGCCCCCAAGTGTCGTCGGAGACGGCACAGATCATGATGGTTCGGTGCCATTGGGCCTTATTATACTCGCTAGCCATACCATAAAACGTAAACACTTGCGAGTGAAACCACACTTATAGAGATAGGTCAATTGAAAAAGCAGATGTCGGCTACTAACTTAGTGTTAAAAATAAAGCATTGGTATCAGAACAGCATGTAACCCCAGACTGCAACAGCGCTTTGTTGTCGCGTCGTAAGTATGCCATTACCCCTATTTTTATTTTCAAATTAATAAAAAATAACTGAATCGAAGAGCATATTCATACGTATCCGTCTTAAAAACGCGACATTTGTCATCTATGGTGTTAGTTGTGAATAACCAGGTTTAATTCTCTTCTGATTGTTTACAGCCAACGAATCCTAGACGCGATTCCGGAGGTCTCGAGATACCCGTCGCCTAATGTCATAACGGGAAATGGTGTGGTTCAGCCATAACCATATGCCCGTCGAGGGCCGGGTAAGGGGATAAGAGTAAACACGGAGCTAAGGAGAGACTGAATGAGCTATCATGCGTGCCTAGCTCCTCCCTGGTCATGGAAAGAAGCAACCTCCGACCCGGGAAGCACATCATTTTCACCGGCTCTTTTCCATGGCTGGCCACGGCACCTACGCACCTTCCAAGTTTGCCCTCTGCGCTCTTGCCGATGCCCCTGTTATGGAGACTCGCCTGTACCCCGACGTCCCTGTCAAAGTGCACCTAGTCCTGCCTAACTCGATTACTACTGCCGGCTACGAGCGCGAGAAAGAGACTAAGCTGCAAATCATAGTCCGACTTGAGAGTGCTGACAAGCCCCGAGAACCGGAGGACGTCGCTCGCCTGTCCATCGCCGGAATCGAGGGAAGTCACTACTTTTTCACAACGTCGTTCCTGGGCGATCTAATGCTATGAGACGCTATGAGCAATTCGCTGAGGAATAATTGGTTTGTTGAGACGTTGATGGTGTGGTTCGTGCCCTTTATCTTGGCGTTCGTCATGTGGGATATGAATATTCGGGTGTCGTTGTGGGGGAAGAAGACGAAGGAAAAGGAATCAGCGGATTAGTGTATTCCTTTGCTCGAGTTTTTGAAGGTGATTGTGTCGCTAGACTTTTCTCCGTAACACGAGGCCTTGACTACCTTGATTACTTAGTAGGAAGGTAGGAGATATTATTATGTAAAGGGCTGAAAAACTTGATTCGATAATGCCGGAGTTGTTCTATTAAAGTGCGGTTCTTTCCTCGAAAATGATTGAATTGAGATTTTCTTTTCGAGTTTAGAGACGTTTGTAACTAGGGGCGCCTGCGACGAGATAGTCAATATTGTATTAGTGTTTTGAGATCATAGAGATTTAAGTGATAGAGGAAACTAGAAGGAATAGGGTATGATAAAATGGTAAGCCTTTTAGAACAAATCTCGGATTCACTTGAAAAAGAGTAGAGTCCTCTAAAAGGATAGATATAGCGTCTACCTAGGTGGCTCGCTGATGGGGAAAGACATGCATGTGGCGCCCACGGTAACCGGGAACGTGCCGCCCGAATCAAGCCGGTCAAGCTTCGATTTTGGCTTCATATTCATAGGTTAAAGGCGTATAAAAAACCCCAATGTTATGATCATCAACTGTGCAGCTTTGACGGGAGTGACTGCAAAGCTATAGTAGGTAGTTTTCCATGCCATAGTCAATGCTAGTAGCGGGAGGCAAAGCAATTGCCATATAGACACTCTGACTTTCCGGGTGTGAAGGACCATCGAAACAGGTCGATAACGTCGGATACTCCTAGATAGGGATTCGTTTGTCCGTCATCGTTGCGAGCCTCCACTTGGATCTCTCGCTGAGGTCTGCATCGGTTGAGGTGCTTTGAGAAGGGCGCTCCGCCGGGATGGGATTTCAGTTAGTCACACAGGTGAGTTGGTGAAAGCAGCCCTTGACTGCAAACAGAGCAACTGTAAGCACCGCTAAAAATGATCAAGTCATCTGCAACTCGGCCTGTATTTACTAGGTATTTAGTATGTTGCACAACGGTTCATTATTGTTACATGATTAATATGTACCTACCTACTAGGTAGTAAGAGAAATAGGTCCCGTAGGGACTTAAAAAGCATTGAAGCTGGGTGTGAGTTGCTGAGTAATTTAGGTGGGTAGGCGTGCTGTACCTAGCTTGTACAGCTGTACCTGGTAATTTCTGCCCCATATCCGCTGCTACCTAGTACGCACGAACCAATTAGCACTCGATTGGACCCTTGTCCCCGTCTAACACTGGAGGTTACCTGGTACCTACCTAATCATGCCGTATGTAGCCCCGAACCTTAACTGCTAAGGCAGGAGATAGAGCTTTCTCAAGTTTCGAAGGCGGCGCGCGCAAAAGTTGTTTTGGACTTCAAGATTTACAACTTCAACAATATTCCTCGGATTCGCTCGACATCGTGCGGCGGTCTACTTGGAAACCTTGTCTTTCTCACTGTTATTACTAACAATCTTTTATTCTACGCGTGTCATAGCTGCGAATTACAAGTCGCGCTGTAATTCATACCCACATACGCATCCGCTTACGCATAGGTACGATACGATACAATACGATACCGCATTTCTGTATTTCTTCAATTTCCACCATTACCTACGTAAATAGGTACATTTCCTTCCCACGCGCTTTGAACCCTCTGATAGCCACCGATTCGCCTTGCGCCACTGCGATACTCTTATTATCGACTCTATTTCTACGCGAAAAGCCTTCCATCAAGCGATACCACCGATGACCACCAGTACTTGAGAATATACCGGCTTCGCAGACGCCCACCATGCCGGGCATCGTGGAGCCAGAGCGCACTGAGAAGCGCGATTCTCTTGCCGACCCTCCTATCGATGATGTCACACCTCGCTCTTACGTTGTCCTCCAGCAAAAGGTCAACATCGAGATCGACTTTGCTCGACAGCGTGTCCACGGTCAATCCGATATCTACATAGCAACCCTCGAAGACCTTTACGAAGTCTTTATCGACGCCCGCCAATGCGAAATCGATGTATCCCAGATCACAGTCAGTAACTGCAAGGTGGAATCATCCTATTCAGACCCGTGTGATTTACTACAGACGCCGAAGAACTACCGCTTGTCGGCATCGCACTGGGCGATTAAGAAGCGCCGTATGAAGCCGCTATTACACCAACGACGCAAAGAAGTTTCAGCTCTCGATCATGAGCTTAAGTGTTGCACTCCGTTGGATGAGTCGGTCAGAGTTCGACTTCCAACCAAAGATGAAATTATTCAGAAGAATAAACATCTCTCTAAGTCGGAGCTACAAGACCTACATATAACTGATGAACGCGAAGTAGGCTGGTACAAAGTCAGCATACCTTTCAAGGTGAAAAAGACAAACGACAGCTTCCACTTTGTCGGCTGCAACGAGCGAGATACTCGGTATCCGCATGTGTATACGCGTCATTCTCTCGAACCTGGTACGGCGTCCGCCATCTTTCCATGCATCGATGATCCCAACTCTCGAAATTCATGGCAGATCTCCGTTACCTGCCCTCGCACTCTTGGCGATGCCTTTCGCCGGCCACTTTTGACACGGCAACATGGGGGCTTTGGTGATCTTAGTGGAAGTCTCAAGAGGAAGCGTGACGAGGAAGATCCTCAAGACTACGAGAACGATGGAAGCTGGGTCGAATTGTCAGAAGAGGATAAGATGCTAGATATGACAGTGGTCTGCGCGGGATTCCTTAGTGGGGAAGTGACTCATAAGGACGACAACACGAAGAAGACGATGACTTTCGACGTCGAGCGTAACAAAGCGGCAAAACACATCGGCTTCGCTGTTGGTCCTTTCGAACATGTGGATTTGTGGTCGGAATTTCGTCGTGAAGAAGATGATA
The DNA here is from genome assembly GCA_022695765.1 of Annulohypoxylon moriforme. Lineage (NCBI taxonomy): Eukaryota > Fungi > Ascomycota > Sordariomycetes > Xylariales > Hypoxylaceae > Annulohypoxylon > Annulohypoxylon moriforme. The sequence continues at coordinate 147,065 of MU403100.1, forward strand.
CGAAACTTGGTGGCAACGCGGTCAAGGTCCACGGGTATTGTCTTCCAGGTCGTGCTGAGGAGGTCCGGAATACTTGCTGCACTCTCGTCACGGCAATAGACTACTTGATACTCTCGTTCGGTCGGTTTCCCTTCGACAGCTACAAGATATGCTTCGTCGATGACATGATCGAGGATACCGTACCACTGTGTGCGTTCTCTTTATGTAGCAGCAGGCTACTCTACCCTCATGACATCATGGAGAACGAAGTCGAAGTTGCAAGGAAACTGGCGTACTCTCTCTCATGCCAGTGGTTTGGAGTCAACATTGTCCCCAATACCAAAGCAGATATTTGGCTCGTTGTCGGGATCGCATGGTACCTAACGGATCATTTCATGAAATACTTATGTGGTAACAACGAGTTCAGGTTCCGCATGAAGTCAATGGCAGACAGACTTGTTGGACTTGACATCAAACGGCCGTGCTTGCAAGATCTTGGCGAGCATCTTTACCTAGGCGACTTCGAAGTTGATTTTATGAATCTCAAGGCACCTTTGGTCCTATTCATCCTTGACCGACGAATGTCCAAGTCGGCCAATAACATGGGCGTGTATAAGATAATTGGCAGGATGGTCACTAAGGCTAACACATCTGGCTCACCTTCGGATGAGATCTTAGGGGCAGATGCCTTCCGGAGGGCTTGCGAGAAAGCTGGGAATCAAAGGTTGGAGCCATTTTGGAACCAATGGGTCCTTTCGTCAGGCTGCCCTAGATTCGATGTAAATCAACGTTTTAATAAGAAGCGGCTTTGCGTTGAGATGACAATCCAGCAGAAGCAAGACGTCGCTTACCGTACCGTCAAAGCACTAGACAAAGACGACTTCTGGAGAGGTGTCATGGAAGAGAACCATGCTGTCCGCGCTGCTGAATCTCAGCAATCGTTCACTGGGCCGATGACCATTCGAATCCACGAAGCAGATGGTACCCCTTATGAGCATATAGTAGAACTTCGAGAAGATACGGCCAAATCTGTCAAATTTGAGATCCCCTACAACACGAAGTACAAACGGCTAAAGAGGAATCGTCGACAACGCGAAAGGGCATTGGCTAGCAATTCGAAAGCAGCCGATGATGCACCTAGAGAAGTTTATTATTTGGGAGATGTCATGCAGCATCCGGATGAGATGGAATCCTGGGACTTTCGTGAGTGGGACGATGAGACCGAAACAAAGATGGACCAAGAATCCTACGAATGGATTCGCATGGATGCCGACTTTGAGTGGATTTGCGAGATGCATACCAACATGCCTGCTTATATGTACGCGTCCCAATTGCAACAGGATAGAGATGTTGTTGCACAGCAAGATTCAATGTGCTACCTTCATCGAGTCTTCTCTACGGTTGGCCCACACCCTCTTGTGTCAACAATTTTAGCGCGTACCGTCCTAGACGCCAGGTACTACTATGGAATACGCCTAATGGCGGTTGACGAGCTCCCACGCCATTCTACCAAAGAAGACACCAACTGGGGATCCAAACACCTGCTGCGAACCTACCAGCACTTCTTTTGCGATTCCGCGACGCGGACTCCACATCCAAACGACTTCTCGGATAAGCGCCAGTACCTGGTACGATGTGCCATCATAGGAGCCATTGCTCGCGTCCGCGGGGAAGATGGCAAGTGTCCCAAAGAAGTACGAAGGTTCATCCTTGATCAGCTTCTGCATAATGATAACGGATATAATATTTACTCCGATCAGCCTTACATCTGCAGATTAATCGAGGCTTTGGCTATTTCCCAAATTCCCGACGACAAGGCTAAACAGAAAAAGTCTGTTCCTTTCGGTCCCATAGATGGTGACGAGGATGAGGTGATGGCCGAGCCTGTCGACACTGAGCCGGAAGAGTTTCGCGATTTGGTTCTCGAAGAGATTGATCGCTTCCGTAGGATGGATGAGCATTCACCATCGTTCGAGAACTGCTTTACCATCGCCGCTCTTGACGCTTACTGTCGTCTGATGAAGGCAGACGTTATGGAAAGAAACCCAGCCAGGTTCATCGAGTACCTACAGGACCGAAATTTTGATACGGTCCGTATCAAAGCTTGTGAATGCCTTGTGGAAATAGGAATGTTGACCAATAAACATTTCCTTCGAATGTTCCTTCTCCTTGCTAGCACAGACCCTTCGCCATTCGTTCGAGATAGGGTATTCAAAGCCTTGTGTCGCGGACTTGCCAGCATCGCCATTGGAGAGGGTGTGGAGCTAGAGGAGAAGGCGCCAACCCAGCCGGCGGAGGATGGGCTCATTGTCGAACAGGATGACGCAGTCATGGAGGCTAATAAGATCGCGAAAGCTCGCAAGGAAGACCTCTCTGTTGCCCTTGCGGCTTTGAAAGCTGAGACTACCGACAACGAAGACTTGCAGGAAGCCATTTGGAAAGCAATGCACTCGCCCGTTCTTACCACAACAGAACAACTCAAATTCCTCGATCTCTGCTCAGTGTTGTTCAACGAAGACCAGTCGTTAATGATGTGTTTCCCTTATCCCAGTTACTGGAAGGCCGAACGCGGGGAGAGAATTCGGAACAAATGCCTCATGAAGTTCAAGCGACGTTATAGAACAAAGCCGCGCAATCCACGAGTTATTCCCAAACCACCTCCACCTAAACCTGAGCCTAAGCGAACCATTACTTTGAATCTTAACCGGAGTATGAGTATGAGCGCGAAGGCAGCTACACCAACAGCTGAAGCTCCACCATCGATACCTCCTACCGTCCCTGCTCCTAAACCCTCGGAGATTGTTTCTACCCCGAAAGTAACCATTCCATCTTTGAAACAAACCGCGTCCAAAGAAAAACCCTCCATACCTTCTGTGAAAGAACCAGCCGCTCAAGAACCTGCGGCGAAGAAGCTGAAGCACTCTATTAACGCATCTGCGTCTCGAGGTGCTACTCCGTCGGCATCCCAGGATAAACCAAAGGAAAAGTCGAAGGAAAAGCCTAAGCTGGGCGAGTCCCATAGAGATAGTATCTCTGTTCAGACCCCTGTGCGTCCTACCATTGAGTCTCAACAGCCCGAGTCAAAGGCGGCAGTTCCCAAGACCAACGGAAACGCTCACCCAGCACCCGCAAAGGTTCCGAAATCTTCGAAGCCTCTGAAAAGGGCGAGCACTGAGAGCGAAGGTCCTCGGCCAACTAAGTTTGTGAAGCTGAATACTTCCAAAATCCCTAGAAAAGAACTAGAAGATCTCGAGAAGAGACAGAAGGTACAGAAACCGAAGAGATTAGTCACTCTGAAGTTCGCCGCTTGGGATAAACTACAGAAACGAAAGAGCAAGACACCCCAAGCAGGCTCGATTCGAGCTACACCTAAGCACCGTAGACCCGATGACAAGCCTAGCGGTAAAAGTCCTCGCCCCTCTATCGGCGCGGCCTCGCCGGTGCCCAGGATTTCGGAGTCTTCTCAGGCTGGAGCATCTTCGACTGCCGGACCATCATCTCAAAATCCGATTACTACTGCTACTCCCAATAGTTCCTCCAAATCCGCACCACAATCCTCTCAATTAGGTGCAAACAGCGAGAAGAAGCGAAAGCCTCTCCCGGAAATGCGCAAACCCCTTCCGTCGGCAGCACCAACTAACCACCCCACGCCGTCGTCGAAGCAGCCCTCATCCGTCCCAGCTGCGGCGCCCAAGGCGCCCACAAAGCTGAAAATCAAGTTGAAGGCCCCTACTTCTGGGTCTAATTAGGATATGAACACGAGGCGGACTGTGAGCCAGGAAGATTCATACGATCACGGTTGTCTTACTAGCATTCCCTTGTCTGATATACGGCATAGGGTATTAGCCGTAACAACTAGTGGTCAGAAATCACCACATTACTCTACGCCCTTGGTTTTTTTGCCTGATTTTTTTCATGGTTCTTTTTTTCTCTATTACGTCTTTTTTGCATGGCAGGCATGGCATCGGCGTTGGGGAACGGAACGAGAGGATATGACACCCCCAAGGCCGAAAAATGCGTTCTATTTCCTTATTCCCCCTTTTTGTCATCTTTGCGTTTGCGTTGCGTTACGTCATCAAGTCGAGTTTTCAATCCGCCTTCGCTTAGGTAATACCGCTTAGGTAATGGACGGGATGAAGCTTATTAAGCTTATTAAGCTACGGGCGGGGACGAAACGAAGAAATAAGTACGGGATGCAATGGACATACGAGCACCGAGCAAAAACTACGCAAAACCACGACGACTACGTTTCGTCTACTACCTCTTGAGGGCTACGATGAACTACCACCTCACTACTACCTCACCTACTTACTACAATTTGTCTATTGGGTCTATGCGACGGCGACGGAAGGGAGGATCAGTGATGGGAGGAGGACGTCTGGGTTTGGCTGTGGCGTGTGAGGGTGTACGCATAAGGGTAGTGAAATCACATAAAGTCCGTTGAACAAATGAGATTTAAAATATAACTATCCGTAAAATGTGCGAATGTGATGCAATCCTTAGCATTTGGTATTTATCTCTATAGTATGAGACGGCACTAGCTAGTAGGTTTAGTACTACGTGTTTCATGGCAAGTATGACGTGAATACCACTCCATTGATATATCGTAGGTGATATAAGAGAATACCGACAACATAGCAGGGCAACAGCATCAACAACTGGCTACCCCAAATCTGTTCATCCATAAACGCCAGATATACCCGTTTATTTCTCGACCCCGACTCCCAAGCAAGTTCCTAGCCTTCCCATCCAAAACCTAATAGGTAAGCCAAAGAAATGCACGCCCACGTCTACCTTCACTGGAACGTGTCCACGCTAATCGTGTCGTGCTATTAGGGGGCTGGTTAGCAGTTGCTTCTTATTGAACGTAGACACCGACTTACCCCATAGACTAAAAGCCCCTAATAAGCCCCTTCTCCATCGACGAACCTTCCTCACTAAATAGAGAAAAAAGTCCGTCCACGAGAAGCCAAATTACCGTGAAAGCGAAGAGGCCATCATACTCGAGAACTTCATCTCCTATTCCCCCTCCTGACCCCTTCCAATCAGCACTTCCTACTATAAAACCCCAGAAGCAGCGGGAAATACATACGAATCAAAGGGATGAGGACGAAAACGAGCGCGGCCCTACCGCCGTCGCGGACCCCCACCTGCCCCCGCATTCGCCGCCGTCCCGGAAACCCCGATCCGCTCCTCCCTACTCCGCGTCATCATGCGTCCTGGCGCCGGGGCCGGCACGGCTGAGGGCTCGGTGCTTCCTTGTCGACTTGTGGCTGTACGCGTCCTGGTGGCCCCGACTTGTTGCGTGGATCCTGTGATCCGTTGCATCCTGGATGCAGGGGCCGGAGCTGGCGCTGCTGTGGTAGTAGTAGTAGTAGTGAGGTTTTGTTGAGGTTGTGGCTGGGGCTGGAGCTGGGGTTGGGGGGGTTGTTGCTGCTGACTCCTAGTCGCGCGCATCTGCTGCAAGTACGCGGCCCGCGCGGCGCCGGGCGATACTTCGCGGGCTGCGAATCGGCGGGGCGCGGTTATGAAGGGGTCGGTGACGTCGGCGTCGTCGACGTCCACGTCCACGTCTTGCATGTCCTCGTCGTCGCCTGCTGGTGGGGGCGACGGCGTGATGGATGGGGATGTTTCCATGGGTATGGGTTGGGGATGCTGGGAGAATGGCGGGTGCGAGGTCGCGCGGGAGTAGATTTCAGTTTGGGATTGCGATTGGGATTGTTCTTGGGAACCGTAGCGTCGGTCTTCGTAGGACGCTACGTCCTCGGCGGTGAGGGTTAGTGTTGTTGGCGGACGGCGGAGCATCGTTTATGATTTGAGTTGGCAATTTATGTTTTACTACGAGTTATGATAGTAGAGAATGTCTTTGTCCTCTCCTGGTGGTAGGTGTGAGATACTCAAAATGATACCTCGAATGGTGATATTCGAGAATGATACTTGAGTGAGTGAAGATGCGCTAAGGTTGTTTGGGCAATCGATATCAGGTATTGAAATTTTTGGACCGGTTGTTATGCAAGATATCTCAAAAGTGAAGGAGTGACAACGCTCAATGAATACCTTAGTGGTTATCTATATGAACACTAGAATTGGTGTTGAGCTCGGGATATAATGAAGATCAGGTATGAAATTGATGAGACGCGTTTAAACTTCCAACTTTTTAACGCTATCAAGGGCGGCTGCGGGGTTAAGATTTAGCACTATTACAGGTGTAAGCAAGTGGGGTAGTCAAGTAAATTTAGGTAATTCAGCCCTGTTTTAGTGGATACCTACCTGGCAAGTTAGCTTGCTTGAGTGCTATGGTCAGCGATTATAGCGAAGCACCCCAGCTCTAACTTGGAAAGCTATAGGTAGGTAGGTAAGGTCGGCTGATGTAAGTGACCTGCCAAAGAAAAGCCCATGAGTAAAGCTCATAATCGACTAAGGTATATTTAATGTACTAAGTATACCAAGTAGAGGAGACACTGTTCTATATGGACCGATCTACTATAACATAATAGATAGAAATAAGATACAAAATATGGATGACTAATAAACTGCTACAATTCTTACTAAGCACATAGTTGCAATGGGAAAAATGAAAATAGGGTTATGTAATTACTTACTTAGTAATCTCACCCTCCATTAGGTAAGCATCCGGACGGCTTAGTAACCGTTGACTAAGCACTGTTGAACAACTCAAGTATTACTAATATTCTTCATATTCATTCGAAATCCGTAACTCGCATCCTTTATGTTCATCAAGAGTACCTAATCTCTAATACCATTGATATCAACTCAGCTGATGGTCCAGAAATCCATATTCCTTACTTTACGCAATGTCTTCGTCAGGCGGTTGTATATGGGGAGCAATAAGCCGTTTAGGTGGCCATTCAGCCGGTTCAAAGTCGCATTCTAGATTATGAATTCCAGATCCTATGATTTGGCCTTTAACCTCATCACCATAGTCATTCGGGGGGTTTGATGGCAAAATCACTCTTGCGCTAGAGTTAGGAGGGATTGTTAAAGTCATGGAAAACTTCCGGTCATCCAATTTCCAATTGCAGCTTATCAAGCCGTATGGTCCATTAAACGACACGTTGGCGTGGGTGATGTTGCCACCAGGAACAGGACGGACAAGAATTCGTTTCCAGCCCGGCTCATCTGGACTGATACCGCCAACTGTAGCGTGCAACCAGTCTGCTATAGACCCCAATGCATAATGATTAAAGCTAGTCATCGTGCCTGGATTAATGGAACCATCCGGGAGCATGGCATCCCATCTTTCCCAAATAGTGGTGGCGCCCATAGTCACCGGATACAACCAAGACGGATTAGTCTTCTCAAGCAACATACGATAAGCGAGCTGCGATCGATACACTTTTGTGAGGGCGTGGGCGATAATTGGCGTTCCGGCGAAGCCTGTGGCAATATTGAACCTTGCTCTTTGGACCAGCTTCGTAAGATCATGCGCCGCCAAGCTAAATTCTTGAGCATTTCGGTACAACGAAAATTGTATAGCCAGGGAAATGCCCGTTTGCGTGTTTGACATCAGCTTACCGGCGGGTGTGATGTATTTGTGTTGGAATTTGCGCCTTAAATCTTCCGTCTGCAAGCTGTATTTTTCGGCTAGGTCAGCTTTCCCTAAGACTCTACAGATTTGAGAGAAAATCTCAGTGGTGTGGACGAGATACGCATCTGCGACGAGAATTGTATCGGTTGGGCCGTTTGACGGGTCGTTAGGGGGCGCTTTAGGATCAAGCCAATCTCCAAGCTGCCAGTGATCTTCGTCCCAAAGACTATCATTCCCTCGTTTGACGCCATTTTCGAGCCATCGCTGCATACCAACAAATTGACGGGAGAGAATCTGCTCGTCTTTGGAAAATTGGTAGAGCACGTGTGGTGTTAAGACAACGATATCGTCCCAAATGGCCTCGGGCATGTGCGGCCAACCTGACATTGGGATCTCGGGGCATATGAACGGTGGGATTCCGCCCCGTCCTTCTTGCAGTTGCTCTGCTGCAAGATCCTGGAGCCAGTCTTTTAGCATTCCAACCGTATCGAACAGGAAACTGGCTGTTGGGCAAAAGACTTGAATATCTCCCGTCCACCCAAGTCTCTCGTTCCTTTGCGGACAATCCGTAGGGATCGAGAGAAAATTGCCACGCATACTCCAGATAACATTCCGGTATAGTTGGTTGACCAACGCATTGGAACAGGAGAATTCGCCTCTTCGTTTAAGATCTGTGTGCATAACCTGCGCTGTGAAGTTGTCTTTGGAAAGCAGAGGACTGTCTTCCGGCCAGCCATCCACTTGCAAATAACGGAAACCATGGAAAGTGAATTTCGGAGCCCAGTTTTCAATCACTTCGCCAGCTGATATAATTGTATCTGTCGCCTTTGCTAATCGCAGCGGTCGCGTTCCTAGTTCACCATGTTCCATGACTTCGGCATGCTTCAAAATCAAATTGGTGCCCCGTGGAACGTCAATCTTATGCACTTGAACCCTGCCTACAAGATTCTGGCCGAAGTCAATGACAGTATTCCCGCTCTTAGTTTTGAATAGGCCAACCGCTTCTATTGTCTGAGTAATGCGAACAGGGGGCGCATCTGGAGCGACCAAGTCTGCCGATGGCCACGGAACTATAGTTACGGGCGTCCACTCTTTCGCGTTCGACGAAGCAATAGGAGTGTTCCAAGCTCTATCTTCTAGTCGAGCATCATAGACTTCTCCGTCGTATATCTCGCTCAGTTGAATAGGACTCCCAATGCACTGCCAACTTTCGTCAGACAGCACAAGTGAGGATGTGGACTTGTCATCGCTGTAGATTTCGAGCTGAGCTAGCGCAGCTAGTTGATCCCCGTACAGAAACCCAGTGCCTCCTCGAAACCCGAGAGTACCAGCGTACCAACCTTCCGCAACCTCGATAGACACGACGTTCTTTTCGTTTGGATTGAGTAATAAAGTCACGTCGTGAACCCGATAGTTGAGCCTGTGCTTATAACTGGTCCAACCAGGTGCCATTTCCTCATCGCTAGTAGGGTTGCCGTTAATATACGCCTGGCAAACTCCCATCGCAGTCAGGTATAGCCTCGCATGCCACTCCTTGTCTGGCAAAGGCTCCAAGGTAAATTCTTTGCGGAATCGCAGCGGCTGTAATGGCCCGTTCGGTCCAATCCTTGTAGATGAGGTGATAAATGATGCTTTCCAGTCATCGCGGTCAAGAAACCCAGCTTCGACTTTACTGATGCGAGACCAGTCCGTCTGAGATACCGAACCATTTGAGCATTTGCCATGGCTACGGACTCTGACTGCCGCACTTTCTCTCGACTTAAGTGGTCTTGCTGGCCATGGGACAAGCATCGATTCCTTTGAAAATGATGTGAATTGTTCTATTTTTTGGTCGGCCGACCAAGTAATTTCAATCTCATATCTTTTCTGAATCCATCCTGCTGGTGTGTTAGGGGCTGCTACAAACTGCCATGAAATTCGAGGTTTTGAGTAGCCAAGGCCGAATCCACTATGGTGATGTTCAAAAGTTGGGGTAGTTAAGCCAGGGGCCGACATTATGTCTATACTGTTTTCATACTAAAACCACCACATCCATAGATCATAAAAAGCCCTTATTATTGAATTTTATACTTAACATGACCAAGTAAAATGATGTCGGGGATAGTTTTGTTGCTCCCCCGATTCACCATCTAGAATAGGTCGTCTAGGACGCTTCCTACGACCTCGGCTTGATTTATCACCGAAATTTGGGGTCATCTCCTAGCTGCCAAGATGCCCTAAAAAGTTTCCTGGGGTCAGTGTTGCGGAGATCCTGGAGAACACTGCGCGTCTCAATACAAGTCTTCGCTCGGCTTCCCATCTACAACCCTGCAGCTGAATATGTTTCTCGCTAAGCTTGGGGATCTATCGATTATTAGGGGATGGATGGAGACATTATCTCGGGCCAGAGGTGCCCGCAAGAGCACGTCAACGGCCTCGGGCACTGTCCCTCGTCGTCGAAGGACAAAAAGCTCGAAATTTCCAACATGGATCTAAGCAATTGATTCCTAATTTTTGTTGATCAGAAAACACCTCCTTAACTTACCTATCATCATGGCGCGCTTGCTCATCATTGGTATCGCATTGATTGCCGCCTTAGGGGGGCTCATCTACGGCATAGATAGCGGTGAGCATCACTTCTCTAATCGTAATACTAATATCGGACACGGGCTGATAGACTATAATAGGTATCATTGGTACGACTCTAGGTCAAGATAGCTTCAAGCTTTACATGTTCGGGCCATCCAAAGCGAACTCGGCACTCTCCGGTAACTAGCCTCCCCTATTTGAAGCTCAAATTTCATCGACTCAATGGTTATCTAGGTGCCATCGTCTCTTGTTACAATGCCGGTCAAGCTCTTGGGAGTGCATCTGCAGGCTATCTCGCCGACAGGTTCAGCAGGAAGTATACGATCCTTATGGCCGCAGTTCTTGGTGAGTTGTCTGCTTGGTGATAGTAGCTACGGGACCAGACTAACACATTGTTAGCCTCGGCAAGTGCAGCCATACAAGCTGGTGCTGTTAACATTGGAATGATGATCGCTGGCCGTGCCATCGCCGGTTTTGCTTGCGGGGAGATATTGAGTGTTGTACCGGTCTACATTGCTGAGATCTCCCCTCCAAAGCAACGAGGTTTTGTTGTTGGTTTGCAAGGAATGGCTATTGCTTGCGGGTTTGCTATTGCCAACTGGATAGGTTATGGAGGATCCTATGCCTCGGGTAATGCTCAATGGAGAATCACTCTATCCATGCAGATACCGGCCGCTGTCAGTCTGGCTGTTGGAATCTTATTCGTTCCCTTCTCTCCTCGATGGCGTAAGTTCCTCAGACGGATAACCTCGACAGGCGTGCGCGAATATACTAATAAGTTATCTATTAGTGATTCAAAAGGATCGCTTTGAAGAAGCAAAACAAGGTGTGTACCTTTCACTACGCCCAATCAATACCCACCTAAGTACCTAATTAACTAACAACTATTCAAAGTCCTGGTAAGACTTCATGAAGCAGAAGATAACCACGACATCGTCAACCAAGAGATGATCCAGATACGAGAACAAATCAATCTCGAGAAAATGCAAAATGATTCGTCTTGGTTCTCAGCAATCGCCCAACTCTTCTCTCGGCAATACATACGACGCACAATAACTGCCTCGTTCATCCTCGCGATGACCCAGCTCAGCGGCTCGCAAATCATCCAGAACTTCCAGAACATCTTCTACGCCACGGCAGGTTTCAAGGGCCAGCAAGCCCTCTTGATTTCCGGCGTGTATGGGATGATGGGCGTCATCGGCCAGATCATCTACCTCGTTTTCGTGGCCGACAAGTGGCCGCGCGCGAGGACTATGTGGACCGGATCCCTGGTCTTGTGCGTGATGATATCCATCTGCATGGCTCTCAGCGCAGTCTACGGCCAGAGCAGCGGCAACCTTTCCGGCGCGAGGGGCGCCATTGCGTTTATCTTCCTGTACTCGATGGCGTACGCCGTGTTTTTCAACGCCATAGTCTGGGTCCTTAGCTCAGAACTGTTCCCATTCTTCCTCCGCTCAAAGGGAGTTGCCGTAGCTGTCTTCGTCAAGGCCGTTGTGGCTATTGTGCTGTCTCAGATCACACCGCTAGCTATTGCGGCTGTGAGTTGGAGGTACTACTCCCTCTTCATCGCGACGAACTTCGCTGCCGCGGTTGTCTATTTCTTCTTCTTGCCCGAGACGTCGGGGAAGTCGCTTGAGGAGATTGCGGAGTTATTTGGTGATACGCTGGCTACGGGACATATTGGGGAGATTGATGTTGATGCGAAGGGGATTGAGTTGGGTGAGCCGATTGCTGAGACGAGGAGTAGGGTTTAAATATATGTCTCTGATGAGGTTTGACTATATAAAAATGATCATATTATGAACTACATGATTTTAGGAATCTATAAATTTATTGAAACATTGAGAAAAAGGAGAATTCTCATCTTCGACGATAGCTACAACATCCGCCATCCCGCCAAATCATTTCAAGATATGCGACTAATGTGAGTTTTGTGATGTATATATGAATATTAATTATTCATTAAATAAGATATTTGAACTTAAAAAAAGAAAATGCTTACTAATCTAGTGATTATATACCTGATAGATACATATTTTTAATTGATTTGGCGGGATGGCGGATTTTACGCCTATCGTCGTTATCAACGATTAGAATAGGTCCACTAAAATTTTCCCATCCTCTTTAACTTTCAACAGAGCAAAACTCATCCACAATACGGAAATGCAGCATGCATTGAAATAAACTCCGCTCCACCCCAATCCCTCATATACCGTGTCTGCAAGCATCTCTACATATACGCGACCGACTATCGTCCCTCAAATGAACGCGCACGCTCTCCTGACTGCCCAAGGGTGGCGGGGCACCGGGCACTCCCTACATCCAACAAACGACGATACGGGGCTGAAGCACCACCTGCTGATCAAGCGCAACGATGACGGGCGCGGACTGGGCAGCAAGAAGGACCACAAGCAGGAAGCATGGTGGCTCAACGCCTTCGACCAGGCCCTCAAGGGCATTGATACCAAGACCGGCACCATGAAACAGACCCTACGCGGCGGCGCGCTGGAGAAGATCACAGCGAAGGGCGCGGCTAGCAAGTATACCGGTACGAGGGGCTTATATTCGTCGTTTGTGAAAGGCGGTATGATGGAAGGGACGGTCGGCACGAACTTGGTTACGGGATTACCGACGCCGCCAGACAGTGGGGTGGGTACGCCAGCTGCTGCGAATAGTACGGATGGTGACGAGAAAGAGGGGAAGCAAGAGACGAAGGAAGAAAGACGAGCGAGAAGGGAGGCTAAGAGGTTGAGAAAGGCGGAGAAGCAAGCGAGCAAAGAGGCTGAAGAACGGGCTGCGAGGAAGGTCGAGAAGAAGAAGGCGAAGAAGGCCGAGCGGGAACAAATTAAGGCTAGGGAGACTAAGGAAGAGAGGCGCGCGAGGAGAGATGCGAGGAGGAAAAGGAAAGAGGAGAAGAGGAGGTTGAAGGCGAAATCTGGCGGATGAGAAGGCTGCCATGTCTAAGGATACATCTATGATCTTTCTAGATCCTCCATCGAAAGCACCTCTGCTGCTGCGGTCTTCAACCGACGAGCTCCTTCCTTCGAGGATAAAAGCTCTATGCTGGGCGACTATACGATCGAAATACATGCCGGGAGCTATACGGGTTGATGTCGATTTAGATCGTTACTCGCCTCCAGGGATGAACAGCTCGCTTAGTGTAGTTCGTGCTCCTCGGTGGTAGCCGGCGTTCCAAAATACCTCTGGTATTCGAACAACACCACTACATATAGGATTATAATAGAAGCCAGCGATAGCATGACAATAGCAATGATTTTAGAGGTGTTTTGATCCACATCTTGCCCGCTTCGCTTGGGGGAATTTGCGTCTTCCATCGTCGTTCAATTAACTCGTCCTTAGGGAGTTTACATACAAATGTCTAGGATGATTTAAATTTGGTATAACAAGATAATGTGCAAGTTTAAGGATTTTTATTACGTCTCTTTGGGGGTCGTCCCAGGTTTGTTGGATAACAGCCAAGGTCGTCTCTCCCAGAAGTCATCTTTTATAATGTCTACATGATCGACTAACACTCTCGCTTTGGCCCGACGCTTCTTATTGTTATCTTCTTGTGTCTTGGACTGTTTCACAGGCTCTCCCAGCTGATCAACAGCGTTTGCCACGTCATGGCTGCCTGGCTCGACGAGTTCGTACTATCATCTACTGTCAGCGTGTGGTCATGCCAAGGATTTTCGAAGGCGAAACCAACATCTCGATATACTACACTCCCTTTCTTAAAGATCTCGGGCTCGTTATTGTAGTTGATCTGGAATCTCGAGAATAATATCTCGTTCTTATCGGCCGCGAGGGTGCCCTAGACACTAGTCAGCCAGGGTCTGACTTTTCTACAAAAGAAAGAGTCCTACCGATAGCAACTTCTCTGCGTCCTTCGCATTGATGCCTCCTATTTGTACAAGCGACCAAAATGTGGTGTTGTATAGATTATTGATGTGGCCTTACAGTTAGTTAGCGTCTGTTATTTGGTAAAATACGTACAGGGACTCACAATCTACCTGGCGCCAGCTCATATAGTCGCGTAGGTTCTGTACGTTTGGGTAGCAAACGGCTCGACCATCAAAGCTAGGCAGGGGAGGAGACAACGGCGTGTCTGGGAAATAGGTTGCCCAGAGATGGATATAATAGGCAGTGAATGTTGAGACGATGGTCGAAACTATCTTGCTGTATATTTCGAATAAGTCACTTCGGTGTTTTCAAATATTATGACCCCTGAGGAACTCACCTGGATCTCCTTTCAAATAGAGTGCATGACTTGTGGAAAACGAAGCTGCTAACCTCAGCACTGATATTTTTCTCTAGGATATAAGTATGGAGAATATGATATTACCTGTATTCGTCACTGACACCGTATGCGATAGTGATGTCATGAATCTCACTCACAACTGCTTTGGCAGCAGCGTTCATCAAGTCAAGGGCTCTACGATCATTGGGTTTTTCGAAATTATATTTGGCGCATAGTCTACCTCACATGACATATCAGAATAGAATCGAAAAAGTAAGATTATTATATAGGGGTGTTACTTTGTGAAGCCTCTACCGTCTATTCTGACCACGACCCAAGTATTGGGCAGTAAGTTGTCGATTTGCTCGAATTGTTTGACATATTCGAACCTAAGCTTGAAATGTTAGGTGCTATAATTACATCTGGAGGTTGATCTGAAGGGCATAACCTGCCTTGAATTCGCCATCGTATTTGTGTATTCGTAGACAACTGATAATGAACGATATGATATGAAATTTGGTCAGTCAGATGAATTGAAAATTGTGTTTCTCAGTTAACAACCCGATGAATTATATATGAAATGTCTAATGGTCTAATGTATCGGCGTAAGTAACGGGGTACTCTGAAAGTACCTGCTTCAGCTGGCTTAAGGCTTGTGTTTGACTTTATAGCGGGGAACTAGCGGGGATTCCCTGCCTAAATCCCTGCAAAAAAGTACGGTATCTGCAAGGCTATCAAGGTACCTCCCACCTACTGCCGCATATTTA
The DNA here is from genome assembly GCA_022695765.1 of Annulohypoxylon moriforme. Classification (NCBI taxonomy): domain Eukaryota; kingdom Fungi; phylum Ascomycota; class Sordariomycetes; order Xylariales; family Hypoxylaceae; genus Annulohypoxylon; species Annulohypoxylon moriforme. The sequence continues at coordinate 162,168 of MU403100.1, forward strand.
ATGGGAAGCAGCATCTGGTAATAATATTGATTCAAACAAGTGCTTGAAATCGTCATTATTTGAAACGTACATGCAATTCGATTCACATACAAACGATTAACGCGCTACAATCACGATTACTCCTCCTTCCGAGTCACAAAACATGATCGCGCCAACATGAATCTGCTACTTTCCGACGATTACCTACTCCAGGATTATCCCGAGAATATCACCAACACAATCCGATCAGGCCATACAACATGCCTACGATTCAATCGAAATGGCGACTACCTAGCTTCGGGTCGCGTCGATGGCACCGTCGTAGTTTGGGATTTAGAGACCATGGGTGTGGCGCGAAAGTTGAGGGGTCATAGAGCGGCTATAACTTCACTTAGCTGGTCTCGATGTGGTCGTTACTTGCTGTCCGCCTGCCAAGGATGGAGAGCAGTTCTGTGGGATCTACAAGATGGGACTAGATTTCGAGAGGTGCGATTTCGTGCGCCCATTTACACGGCAGATTTACATCCTTGGAACCAGTAAGTATAATCTAGAAGTTATCATACCATTTCTGCGATCACTAACCACAACGCTAAAACAGCCTGATGTTCGTGGCATCCATATTCGACGAACCCCCATCGCTAATCGACATGAGCGGTCCGATCGACGTCAAACACACGCTTCCCTCCGCGCCGAAACGTACTAATACCGACGCCGACGCAGCGACTAAAGAGAAACAAGCGAAAGAAGATGCAAAACAGATGACTACAGCGACAGTATGGACGGCCACTGGAGGTCATATCCTTGCGGGGACCAACAAAGGCCGTTTCAACATTATAGACGCTACATCTCGCGAAATTATATGGTCAGAGAAGATATGTAGCTCTGTGGTAACCACACTGCGGTTGACAGGATCCGGGCGCGAATTACTGGTCAATTCTCAAGATCGTATCATCAGGACTTTCCACCTACCAAATCTCGCAGCAGAAGACCTCGATCCCGATACGATACAAATGCCGCTCGAGCACAAATTCCAGGATGTCGTAAACAGACTCTCCTGGAACCATGTCACCTTCAGTGCGACCGGAGAATACGTCGCAGCGTCTACATACAACAATCACGAATTATATATATGGGAGCGAAATCACGGTAGTCTAGTCCGAATGCTAGAAGGTCCCAAGGAAGAACAAGGTGTTATCGAGTGGCATCCGCACAGGGCTTTACTGACGGCCTGCGGGCTCGAAACCGGTCGTATCTACATTTGGTCGGTGACCACGCCGCAACGCTGGTCGGCACTAGCACCGGACTTCGTCGAAGTCGAGGAAAACGTCGAGTACATAGAGAAGGAGGACGAATTCGACATACACCCTCAAGAGGAGATCAATAAGCGCAGGTTGGACCAGGAGGACGAGGATATTGACGTATTGACTCTAGACCCGAGTAAAGGGTACGACGAGGATATCGACGGCGCGGGATTTCGTATGCCCGTATTATTTAATCTTGGCGAGAGCGATAGCGAGGAGGAGTTCGTAACAGTATCGACGGGTACCGTACGTCGTAGGAGTCTAGGCGAGGGGCAGGAGGGCGAAGTTCCTGACGAAGAGAAAACAGCTGGAGGTAAGAAGACAGCTGCAAAAGGTACAAGAGGTAGGAAGAAGTAGAGTAATAGTAGTCTCTTAATACTACCATATGTACCTTTAATCATAATGAAACACGTCGTGAGAACCTCCTCAGTGATCTCTATAATTATTGTGATTTTACAAAGATTCGATATTTCAAGACGTACCTATTTAAGTACCTAGGTAGTACCTGCTACTTAGCCTTATATGCAATATGCTGATCAGCGCGGTCCGCGGCATACAATAGCACTTGCCAATTGACTCGTCGGCTATTGCGTAGTTGATAAGGCAGGTAGTTGCACTGTTGCACCGGATGCTGGCTCTGGCGTTGATTTTCGGGTGCGGGGAGGTACTAGGTACGTACCTTACTAAAACTCGAAGTGCATTGAATGTATTAAATCAGCCGCATGGATAAACTTACTTCCGGAATCTTATTGTTCCTAAAGCGGTTAGTGCTTCTTGTGGCGATCTTCTGCCTCACTTCTAATCCTCCCCGACTCTTTCTAAGGCCACAGCCATTCAAACCATAACAACTTTTTCACCATTAACGCAAGAACGCAACGCGCACCGGATTTCGCATCAGTTTTCTTCTCGCGACATTCCGGGATCGTTTACGGTATTGAGATAGTGGTTTTTTAATAATCGCGATTGTTTCTTCGACGTTGACGCGCGCTGGATTGATTTTATTCATTTCCCTCGGGCCTTGGGCCTGGTTGGTAACTACCCTCCAGCGCCATCCGACGCGTCTGCATTGACGAACAATTCTTCCATCATTCTTTGCACAGTTTTTAGAGTGTCGCTCTTCTGCTTTTCTTTTTATCGACCGAAGACTCACGTTACGAATCACGAACCGACCTTCACATCGCGCTCATTTACCACATAACTTGGCCCTTTGTCTCCGAGACACCAACCTACACTCTTTTACTTCGCGCATCGACTAAAATTTCCCTCTGCGACATTCATCGGCACTCTAACGCCACCTCTTGATTTCATACACTACGAACCTATACACTTAAAGTAATAATCATCGACCGAAAAAATCCTTCAAGATGGCGAACCTTTACTTTGCGCACTCTGATGCGCCTCTCAAAACTATCAAAGAGATAGTATTCAGCATTCCATCTCCCAAGGAGATCAAGGACCAAAGTGTCGTACAAATTATTCATCCTGAGACTATGGATGAGACCCGAACGAAGCCAAGAACTCAGGGTTTGAATGACCCTCGCCTTGGTTCTCTGGACCGTCAGTACAAATGTGCGACCTGCTTGGAAGGTATGAATGAGTGCCCTGGCCATTGGGGTCATACCGAGTTAGCTGTACCCGTGTTCCATCCGGGATACTTGAAGAAAGTCAAGAGGATCCTGGAGACCGTGTGCCATTCTTGTAGTAAAGTACTAGACGACAGAGTCAGTTTTGTCTTTATTCTCAGGTTGAGCTGAATTTTTTGGTGCTAACTAGCTACAGAGCAATCCTGAGTTTGAGGCTGCGGTCAGCTCGCGGGATCCCAAGAAACGCTTTAATGCTGTTTGGACCGTCTGCAAAAAGAAGAAGTGGTGTAGTAATGAGCAACCCAAGGAAGATGAAGACAAGGAGTACGAGCCTGGTGCTAAGCCAAAGGGACAAATTCACGGTGGTTGTGGTAATCACCAACCTGTGATTCGCCAGACAGCTCTACAGCTCTGGTGTCACGCCAAAACCGTCTCCGAAGACGGTGTTAAGGGCACTACCAAAGAGTTATTGACTCCTGCCAAAGCCTTGACTATCCTCAGGAGAATTTCTTTGGAGGATATGCGGGACATGGGTCTCAACCCCGACTATTCTCGACCTGAGCATATGATCCTCACCGTGCTGCCCATCCCACCGCCCGCGGTTCGACCAAGTATTTCAATGGATGGAACTGGTCAAGGTCTAAGGAACGAGGATGACTTAACGTACAAGCTGAGTGACATTATTCGTGCCAACAGCAATGTGCATGAGGCCATCCGAACAGCTGCTCCTAAGCATATTCAAGATGAGTTCGAGCAGCTTCTCCAGTACCACGTTGCTACCATGATGGACAACGATATCGCTGGCCAGCCTCAAGCTCTTCAAAAGAGCGGTCGTCCCGTCAAATCTATTCGAGCTCGTCTAAAGGGAAAGGAAGGGCGACTACGTGGTAACTTGATGGGAAAGCGTGTTGATTTCTCCGCGCGTACTGTTATCACTGGTGATGCCAACATCTCGCTTGACGAGGTTGGTGTGCCCAGAACCATAGCCAAAACGCTGACGTACCCTGAAACGGTTACGCCATACAACATCTCTCGATTACACAAACTCGTTCAGAATGGGCCCAACGAGCACCCCGGTGCCAAATATGTTGTTCGGACAGACGGTTCGAGAATTGATCTACGACACCACAAGCGCGCCGGCCAAATCAATCTCGAGTATGGTTGGAAGGTTGAACGACATCTTCAAGACGGTGATTATATCATTTTCAACCGTCAGCCTTCACTTCACAAGGAATCCATGATGGGTCACAGAGTGAGGGTGATGCCCTACTCCACTTTCCGCCTGAATCTTTCGGTCACTTCACCGTATAACGCCGATTTTGATGGTGATGAGATGAATCTTCACGTGCCCCAGACTGAAGAAACACGAGCTGAAATCCGTGAGCTCTGTATGGTTCCGTTGAACATCGTGTCTCCCCAGCGCAACGGACCGTTAATGGGTATCGTCCAAGACACCTTGGCTGGCGTGTACAAGATGTGTCGCCGCGACGTATTCCTGACCCGAGAGCAGGTCTACAATATCATGCTGTGGGTCCCTGACTGGGATGGTATCATTCCCCTGCCTGCCATTGTCAAGCCACGACCTCGTTGGACGGGAAAACAGATCGTGAGCATGATTATCCCCAAGGAGATTAGTCTCTACACCAAGCCAGGGTTGAACCGACCTGTCAAATTCGAAAACAACCAATGGAACCCCGCAGAAGACGAGGGTTTGCTGATCCAGTCTGGACAGCTTCTCATAGGCCTTCTAACAAAGAAGAATGTTGGTGCTGCAAGTGGCGGTATTATACATCTTTGTTACAATGAGCTCGGCCCTGAGGGTGCGATGGCTTTTCTTAATGGTTGCCAGCGCGTTATCAATTACTGGCTCCTACACAATGGACACAGTATCGGTATTGGTGATACTATTCCAGACAAGGTCACGATTGCCAAGGTTCAGCATGAAATCGATCAACAGAAAGCCGAGGTGGCGGAGTTGACACTCCAAGCAACAGCGAACCAGTTGGAAGCTTTGCCTGGTATGAATGTCCGAGAGACTTTCGAGAGCAAGGTTTCCAAGGCCCTGAACTCTGCACGAGACAAGGCTGGAACAGTTACGGAGAACAGTCTCAAAGACGTCAACAATGCTGTTGTCATGGCCCGCTCTGGTTCGAAGGGTTCATCTATCAACATTTCGCAGATGACTGCTCTTGTCGGCCAACAAATTGTTGAAGGCAAACGTATTCCTTTCGGTTTCAAGTATCGAACACTTCCGCATTTTACCAAGGACGACTACTCTCCCGAAGCCCGTGGTTTCGTCGAGAACTCTTACCTGCGTGGTCTAACCCCTTCGGAGTTTTTCTTCCACGCTATGGCTGGTCGTGAAGGTTTAATTGATACAGCCGTCAAGACGGCCGAGACTGGGTACATTCAACGTCGTCTCGTCAAGGCTCTCGAAGACGTATGTGCGCGTTACGACGGAACAGTTCGTAATTCGCTTGGTGATGTCCTCCAATTCGTCTACGGCGAAGATGGACTGGATGCTATGTTTATTGAGAAACAGCCGATGGACCACTGGGTCTTGAAGCAATCCGATTTCGAGGACCGCTACCGCCTCGACGTCATGGAGGGTATCCGTGCACCCGTGCTTGACGCATTAGAATATGGCCAAGATCTCATTGGCGACATGCATGTGCAAGAGCTTCTCGACATGGAATGGGAAGCTCTTTGCCGTGACCGTGAATACCTTCGAGACCTGAAGAAGAACTCTGAGAAACTGGAGGATATGTTCCAGCTTCCTCTCAACATTGGTCGGCTAATTGAGTCATCCAAGAAGCTCCTCAAGGTTGATGATGCCAAACGAAGCGATCTATCCCCGCAGGATGTTATCCCTGTTGTGAAGGGTTTATTGGATCGGCTGATTATGGTTCGCGGTACCGATGACGTTTCAGTAGAAGCTAATGATAACGCAACAAAGCTTTTCAAAGCCCTGCTACGTTCACGATTGGCTTTCAAGCGTCTTGCGGTCCAGCATAGGCTCAGCAAGTTGGCTTTCCGACATATCATGGGTGAATTAGAAACGCGTTGGTCTAAGTCAATGGTGAGCCCTGGTGAGATGGTTGGTGTGTTAGCTGCGCAGTCGATTGGTGAGCCTGCAACACAGATGACGCTTAACACGTTCCATTTCACCGGTATTTCGTCTAAGAACGTCACCCTTGGTGTTCCACGTCTGAAGGAAATCCTCAACGTTGCCCGTAACATCAAAACACCTTCGATGATGGTATATCTAGACGGTTCTACATCTCAGGAACATGCGAAGACACTTCGTAGTGTGGTCGAGCATACTAATCTTCGTTCCGTTACTGCAATGTCAGAAATCTACTATGATCCTGAGATTGATTCGACGCAGATTCCGGAAGACGAAGATTTTGTGACGTCATACTTCCTGTTACCTGATGATAGCATGCCAGATCAGGATAGACAGTCACGATGGCTGCTTCGATTCGTCCTGGATCGACAAAAGATGCTCGATAAAGGTCTCACTGTGGAGGATGTTGCTATCCGTCTTCGGGAAGAATATCCTAGTGATCTGGCGGTTATTTGCAGTGATAACAACGCGGATCATCAAGTAATTCGTATCCGTCCAATGCCTGAGGACAAAGACGATGCTGAGAAGGCTATCGAAGACGATGTTATGCTCAAGCGATTAGGCGAGCATCTTCTAGAGAACCTTACTTTACGTGGAATTAGGGGTATTGAACGAGCCTTTTTAAACAAGGGAACTCGCATCGCAATCGACAAGCATGGAGCCATGGTCCAGGCCAAGGATACTCCACTATGCGAGGAATGGTACCTTGATACTCAGGGCACAGCTCTACGTGAAGTCCTTGCAATTCCTGGAGTAGATTCTAGACGCACCATCACGAACGACTTATGGCAAACCGTCGAAGTGTTTGGAATTGAAGCTGCACGACTTGCGCTCCTGAACGAATTGAGGCGAGTGTTGGCCTTCGACGGTTCATACGTCAATGAACGTCATCTTACTCTGTTGGTCGATGTCATGACATACAGAGGTAGCATCGCTGCGGTTACCCGTCATGGTATAAACAGGGCGGACACGGGCGCGTTGATGAGGTGTTCCTTTGAAGAGACAGTTGAGATTCTCTTAGACGCCGCTGCTAATGGTGAAACGGATGACTGTAGGGGTATATCTGAGAACGTCATGTTGGGACAACTGGCGCCTATGGGTACCGGTCACTTAGACGTTTTCCTCGATCCTAAGATGCTCGAAACCGTCATCTCAGATAATTCTAGAATGGGCTTGATGCCTGGCATGACTATGAAAGGAAGCCCAATGGAAGGTGCAGCGACTCCATACGACACTGGATCACCAATGGCAGACTCTGGTTACGGAATCTCTCTCGCTTCACCATCAATGGGTGCCGGCAATTTCTCACCCATCGTTGGAGCCGGCTCCGATTCGCCTTCAGGCTTCGGCACAGAATATGGTGGGTTTGGTAGTGCGAGCCCGTATGGTGGCCGAAGCCCTGGTGCCACCAGTCCATTCTCCGGCGGTGCATCGCCCACATCGCCGTTTAGCAGCTATGGCGGTGGAGGTTACTCGCCTACTTCACCTGGTGGTAGTTATTCACCTACATCACCGATGATGGGAACTCGTTATGACAGTTCACCACGGTTCAACCCATCGTCACCCTCTTTCTCGCCAAGTTCACCCCAATTCAGAGGTGCCGGCGCGACAAGTCCTTCCTACAGCCCTACGTCACCTACTTATTCACCCACATCGCCTACGTCTCCAAGGCATTACTCTCCCACGTCTCCCAGCATGAATTCGCCCACGTCTCCGAATTATTCACCACAAAGTCCCACATACAGTCCGACATCACCTAATAATCACCCGGGAGCTACGTCGCCTACTTTCTCACCTGTTTCGCCTAATTATTCTCCCACTTCGCCTATGAGCTACTCCCCAACAAGTCCACACTACGCACCTGGGAGAACACAGCAATCCCCAACGAGTCCCTTGTACTCGCCTACGGTTAGTCACATTTTCCCACTACCCTGATTTGCGCTATTTGCTAATATCAAATACAGTCTCCTACATGGTCTCCTAAGGAGCCTGGTGCTGGCGGTAGTACTAGTCCGAAGTAGTACGTATCAGCATCTGTTACATGAGTTCATGACAATACTAACTAACTACTCTAGCTCCCCTACTTCCCCTAAGAACGATTAGTTCTAATTTGCATATTATACATCTGGCGTCATACGTCTTCACATTCGCATTTAGGAGTTCTCGTTCCTTTCCCCTTTTTAGTTGACCTCTACAAGAGGCCTAATGCATCATCAAGGAAGGAGACTCATTCACCTTTGGCATCGACATAAGACTAGAGAGAAAAACTACAATTCCCGAAAAGTTCTAGGCGAAAAGGCAATGGGTTTTTTGTTTCTTATTTCTCTGGTTTACGTTGTACACTACTATCAGAGGCAGGATTGATTTACACGTTCTTGTTTTCTAGTTGATTTACAACCCACCCGACGCGAACGAAGGGCGGCAGATTGACATTCCGCCGGAGGCTAGTTTTTCTTTATTCGTCTAGGGAGGGCTCAGTGGAGACGATGACGAGACGAGAACTTACGAAGTGGGTTGAGTCGTTGTGATGGGGCAGGCGATAGGGGCAGCAGTTACACTCCAGATAGTGAAATGCGAGGCCAGATTTTTCCCGAAATGAAGGTTTGTTCATGTGTAATAATACCCTCGTGCTATGCGGGCGTAGTTCACGTAGTTCGGCCATTCCCCTCTACATAATGACTTGAGGGGGGTTAATTAAGTCGAATTAATAGGGTAAAATAATGGCAATTAAAAATGCCCGGTACGATAGTAATAAAAGTATTCAATTTACACCCATTTGTAAGGCGGACTATAGTTTGATGTTTGGTGCTTTAAGATTACTCAGGCGTTATCCGCCTCCTATACATGTATCAGGTAAGGCCTATCTTCCTACCTACCTACTCTAGGTAGGTAATCTAACATGACAAATTTTCGAAAAGCGCGTAATTACGGCCCTTGTCTACGGTATCTCCAGGGAGTTTTCGGAGTTGTGTGCGCCACGCACGTACATCACACACAGGTTTCGCGAATTACCTTACTAGGTACTGTACGTGCACTATCTAACTTACATGACGGCGTCGTATTCCGAGATGATGTCACCGCGGTCGAACTTCAGGTTGGGGCCGCTCTTGTTTCAAAAGTTCGAGCTAGGAAAGGGTTGTAAGACTCCTCCTCTCACGACGCATGGGTTTGTTTACATGTATGTATGTAGTCAGTTGTTTTCCGAAGTTTAAAGCTTTTTTTTTTCTTTTTTCGCGCCGCCTGCTTACAGTTCAGCTGCGGGAAATTCCAGCTGCGGAGATTTTGCGGAGTGGCGACTTCTTGATTATTACCTTTTTTTTTCCTTATCCCGCTTTCTATTTCCCTTTTTCTTTCTTATGGCCCCGCGCCGGTCTTAAGAATGGGTCAAGGCTCCGGGGTTTAGTCAGAAGTCAGAAGGGCGGTTGAGAGACAGAGAGCGGAAACTATTCTCTTTCTGTGTGCGCTGAGCGAGCTTTCGCATGTTTCAAGACTTTTTTTTTCTCCCTTCGGTCCCCGGTTCAGAGCTCGGAAGAGCCAATAAAGTGGGCGGTAAGGGAAATGGCAATGTATGTCATATTAAGTACCTAGACTAATAAGGCATGGAATGGAAGGCCGATATGTAGGGTAAGACGTGGGTGGCGGCCGGCGCCTAAAGGTCCCTTTTCACGGGTCCTGGTCCTGGAATAATGTACCTAAGGTACGGGTGTGTATACGCGCAGCTTACTTACATACAGCCCTAGAAGGCACATGCTTCTGCCACATGGCGTACCACGTGAGCGTGGGAATCGCCTACCGCTGTCGTGCGACAGGAACCTTGTTCAAAAAGGAAAGGAGAGAAAAAAGAATGCCATGCGATTTCCGGTTTGTCACATGGCAGATCGCATCCTACTCCTTTTCGGGGGCTTGGGGGGGAAGAGATCACATTTTCCGGCCCCCAAAATCGTGATGGAGCCACCCGCGGACCCAAAAGCTTGCTTTGCGGTCTTGGCGTTCCTTAACGTAAGACGCGCTGAGACGCGTCCGGATTGGCCACGAGATTTTGGGATCTGGGGTCGTAAGGCTGGAAAGGTGGTGTGGTCGGGATTCCGATCCCTCGACGGTAGTTGCGATGGCCCTACGCGATGCCTGTCAGTGGCTTGGGAAGCGAGACCCATTGTACAACGCCATCTGCATTCGTATCGAGTGTCAGTTTGTCCCAACAGCCAGGATCGATCGCAGAGGTCGATCTAGCTTGAGTATAATTATAGAATCCCGTGACTAAGTCGCCCATTACGTTAGCCAAGTCAGCTAATGAATCACGTTTCGACAGGAAGCAATATTCTTTCGGTAGCCAGCTAGCTGGGTTTGTATATTAGATTCGAAGATTGTTTTTCTTAGTAGATTTGTTGGTGGAAGGCCCGCTAATGTGGTTAAGCTCCTCCTGGCTTATATTATATCAAGAAATTACCTTGGGGGAAATTTACTGGCATAGGTGCGATGTTGCGCTCATGAGGTGCGCCAGAAATTAAGTGAAATATCATATTTTCCACGATGAGCGGACGCCGGACCTATGCATGATGCTGATCTAGATCTGGGGTCGTCACTCTAAATCTCTCCTTCATACATTGAGTCATTTAACTTAGTACGTGCACTGTGTTCCTTAAGACGCAAAATTGATCGGCGGCGTAGCGGTAGTGAGGCACGTGTAGGAGGATTTAACCTGCAGAAGTATCGCTACCTACCTAGTAGGCTCCTAGGGTATCTCTAGGCATGAACATACTAAGAACGCACGTCAGCTAGGGTTTATCGTTGGTGACGAGGAAATAAGAAGATAAAACAAACCGATGATTCTCGTGAATCCTTCTTTGTCGATGTTTATATCGGTATATCCTTTCGCAGAGCATCGGGTAGATTGATATCGCCATGAGAGTATTGTTGATCCTCTACCTCCGCGATTGGCGTTTAATCGGCTCGGAGATACGTCCAAAGGTTAGGACTTCGTAGTCAGCAACACAGAACGATTACATGTGGCGTTGAATGTTTTAACCTTCTTCCATGCAGTGAGGTCCTGCACCTAAATCCTTAATAGGCTCGATATGGGAGTAGAATGCCTGCGTATAGGACAGCTGCGGTTGCGGCTGAGAGAAAGGATTGCTCTGATCTTCAGAGATCCTTCTTTGTTTTTGAGATCTACGGGCGTAGCTTATTTCTAGTTTAACAACAGTTAAAGAAAACAGATTAGTAAATCGCCTTTAACATTAGGTTGTCTAAAGGATCGTTAGCCGCCCATGCAAACGAAGAATCTCACTAACTTCACATACAATAGGCGACCCAAACAATGAATAGCCATCGCATCGAAATCCTTGCATCGGCGTTTTAGCTGATTAATACGCGTTTGGATTAACATCTTGTGTTGGAATATATTCGAATATCTACTGGGATTGGCGATCATGCTCGGTATAAACCATACAGTTGGCGATAGAACTACGGGATGATTACTATGCTCATTAGCCCACACGTCCAATCTAGCTAGAGACATAGGTGAATATTAGATTAGGACGGTCGAAACGACCGACGCTGCTTACCACCACGTAGGCCAAACGGCCTCATAGGCGCGCGCTTTTCCGGAGACTACCTTGCGTGAGCCTCGATAATTTATCCGTAAGGAAATTCGTACGAGTGGGCCGCCACACGGAAATTGCTGAAGGGGCATGGCGAAGATACGAGGGCGAGACATAGAATCCAAACAATGTGATTTCTCAAGGGTTCATTTCCCGACAATCGCAGGTAAACGAACATGAGAAAAAAGAAATCTAAAATATTTCCTTCGGAAATATGCCAAATTCCAAGTCGGTCGACAATAAGGGAACCATACTTAGCAGGGACAGCTATGAGGACTGAGCTACGACACGCTGGACGGCTCCGCAAGATAATGCGTACGGTTTGAATACCATGTGCTGTCATAGTAACACATGAAGAGAATCCACTTGGTTGGCCATAATGACTCGAAAAGATAGGAAGGTTTTTGGACAATGAAGTCACCCTGACACTTCATGGGCAAACTCGGTAGGAACACTGAAGCTCGCCAAGAAGACTTAATATGAAACTCAAATGGCTACGAAATTCGTTGAAAGCACCTTGTCTTCCGATGGGTTTAGCAAGGCGAACGTACGCTATGTAACTTCGGGAGTGGTGAAAGCATAAGAGCAAATATCTAGCGGCTGTTGTCAGACCGTAGGCGAGAGATTCTGCCTTATTCAATACTATGCCAAGCAGAGTCACGACGTCGTGTCAAAATGCAGTTGTGCTTCGACACGACGCCGTAGCAAGATTATGCGGTAGGATATCGTCGGCCATCAAAATACCATGTATGCCATGTTGGTAAACCAAGAGACGCCAAAGACGGCCCGAAATAAATGGCAGGATCGTTAGCAAAGAGACCGTTGTCTCATATGGTTTCGGTTATCTAGTTTTTGATTTGAAAAAATACCGCGCCGTATAGTTGACTCATTCGGTGGCTTGAAGTCGATATGGCGGTATGGCGGTATGGTAAGATTGATAGAGTAATCAAATAGGTTGACAGGTGTCGATCACTGATGAGGTCGTTGTGGAACTTGCACGTTTCTAAGCACCCCGGTTCTCTTGGCCCCCTGACCCCTGTTCCTCTGCCTAGATGCACGAGGGAAAGAGAACTTCCCCGGGTGTCTGGGTGCAGCCCTAAAGCTAAATTGGAAAGCGTGGTTTTCGGTTGGTCGCCCTACAGCTTTTGATACAAGGCTGACAGGGCGAGGTCGATGAGCTTAGATTATAGGGGGGAAGCCTAATGTGACTTCACGTAGTGCAGTCGACCAATCCGCAACTTCATCTACTACTTATCCGCAGCTCCTATAAAATTAATCTGCAGATTGATGTGACTTGAGCGGTGTAGGGCTTTCGACTACACGTTAGTTATCTATATGTCAGAATTTAGTCTTAACTTATCGCCCTGAAAGTAAAGTCGCGCGCTTATGTTGGTGGACTAACGAGTTCTTCCAGTTGGAACTATCGTGAAAGCCTCAAGATGATTCCAGGGGGTTTAACCGCCTTGGAGGATCTCATTGGTGGCCGAGACGCCCTAGCCGCCGGACACGTTTTGACCGCTTCCCTTGGTAGGTAGTATTCTAAGGCTGCATGGTTGGCACATGAGATGACGGTAAATGCAGGGATATTGGCAGCTTTTTTCTCATCGGGATAGGTTACCAGGTTCAACGGGAAGGAACCCGCTCTAGCCGATCTATGACGGAAGCACCGTTGGTACTTAGTAATAACAGATTGCTTAAGGTATCCGTTACCTTCGTTACAAAGAATTTCTATGCCGGAATAGAGGTATAGGATCAGTAAAGTAAACGATGCTCCTTGCTTAACTTACATACGCAACACTGCTTCAAAGGCTACTATTTTCGACAGCCCCCGATGTTGGTGGTTAAGACCGATAGTCTTTTTGGGCTACACCGGAGACTAGTGGATGTGTAAGCTATGCGCTCACGGAGGAAAATCGAAGATGAAACTACTATTACTTGTCAGCTATTGATTTGCCGATTTACCTACTTCGACTAGACTAAGCCGATAGAACATTTTAATCGTTAGGTAACTGTTGGTTTGATATTTCACACCGTTCGGTGAGTATATTGCGATTACGCCAATTGAGTTCGTTGACGCAACTTTCCATAATGATACTAGTCTTGGGTTTAAAAGTACCTAGTTAAATAGTAGTAACGCTAAGTTGCATGAGCAGTAATGAGGGCTGAAGGTGAGAGTAGTACAGCGTTGGCAACGGAATGAGAGAGATACTAGACGGAAGAGGAAAAGGCCAAGGGAAGATAGGTGTAGGTTGCCTCGGGAAAGGAAACTAAAAAGCTCGTAAAATGCTGTGTAATCCAGGGTTGTATGTATGCTGCTAGAACACGATAAATGCGTTATATCGTATTTGTCGGGATCGGGCCGCGCAGCGGGCCAACGCGCATTTGACGATGGCGCGGCTCAAAGCTAGTACAGTATAGTACAGTACAGAGCCAGAGCAGACCTGTGTTAGCCGTGAGCCCTCCCCCCAAGCTCCACCGGCTGCAACCCGATCTGGGGAGGTTGACAAATTGTATATACTTACAAAATGCAGCAGACTTGTACATAGGTAATGAAATGAGATAGCAACGAGATGGAAAAGAGCATCAAATTAGGCGGCCGTCGGCCCGAGGCACATGCTTGATGGCGAAGTCATGTTGCTAAGCGCGATATCCATAGGGTTGGTGCCGGCGTAGGATTGCCATTGGTTCACGATCCGCGATGTGCGAGAGCCGTGCTAAATACGTGACTACCAATCCGAATGCGGATTGCGGATGATGAGTCTGGCCGAATTAGTGATCTGAAGACCTTCATTTCCAGGGGGCCGAAAACATGTCCGATGCGTGGACTGGTGAATGAAGGGTGGATGTGTGGTTGTGTGGGGTGGATGCAAGTCAATCATTGACCCAAGAAACGTAGATGAAAAGAATTAGGAGAAATAAATTCTGGACGGACCAGCCGACGACCCCTAATCCTATTTACATATCCCTCTAAGCGTGTCGGTAGGCACCATGCTTACATAAATACATAATGTCTCAAATCTTTCTTCTTTTACAGTAATACATGTATAGATTTAATTGAATTACTTAAATTACTCAAGTACATGTTGACGTATGGAGGTAGCTTTCGCGCCTTTAAGTAGAGAGTGGTACCATCTTCTACATACACGCTGATTACCTGAGTGTACCTAGTACTTAATATATGCAACTGCCGATTATTAGGTTTAGGCAGGAACGCAAGGGATACGCTACTGAGCAATTAGAACTGCCCGATCTAGGTTAATGATTGGTCGACGCCCGACGAAGAAGTAGCAATCGCTCTCAATGGCTAACCATCTTTTTTTTTCTTAAAAAAAGAATCCCTTTAACCTTTTCTCCTATCCCCTCACACCTCAATAATCACATGATAAAAGATAGCTGCGAGTAGGTTCTCGTTATCTGCAATTCAGTTTAAAGAAACCGTAGGATTTCTTCGAATGCGGCGCAATTCTTCGCGACGTCAGCTCCTATCATATAGGATCTTCTCATTTCAAAGCGATCCGGTTCGTGTTGGCCGCCAACGATATTTCTGTTAGTTTCATAGTTCCATGGCCCTGAGAGCATGGTCCCGCGCACATTTGGAATGATACCTGCTCTGCCTTGCATTGATTACCCGTGCCTACGGGTAGATGCTTCTGACCGCGGAAGTGGCCGCTCAGCTTCCTTTCCGTATGCCACCGCACATATGCCAGGTTGCCAGGTTGAGTCGTGTCACGTATGACCGGGCTACCACAACTTAATCCGATGTAGTCAGCCGCTTTTTGCCATGCCATTCGACGCAAGTTTCGGTGTACACCTGCTAGAAAATACCATCAAATAGAATGGAAAATAGTAATTCAATTGGAAGAAGATCAAAGGCTGTCTGAGTCTATCCCGCCGCCAAACGCACCGTAGCCTTCCAAATCCCCTCTAGATCCCATCACGAACCTGTCCTCTCCCAATCCCTGTATCATGGCTTCCGAATCGAATTATTCCCGAATAGACAAAGAAAGAGCGTGCGCACTACCGTGAATCCTGACTCCAGGCCAGAATTTTAAAAGTTGAGATGACATAAAAAATTGAGGTATCGATGCGATTGCTCGCAAAACGCTCTTCCACCCTACACCCCATAGTCGCTTACTAATCGTATATCCTTTACTCATGTTTGGACAACCTCGTAATCAGATATGTGCCTAGATAGACGTGCAAGTTAGCAAAGCGTGAATTGTAATGGCCAAACCCGAACAACGTGTGCTTTATCGCTTACCTTTCGGCTAGGCGCATTTATCACATGGGCCGTTGTACGGCTCCTGTCGATGCTCGACTCCTTTACCACATTCTCCAAATTCGTTCGGCGATTCAGCGCAAGGGGCTGGGCGGTCCTCTTTGCAACCGCATGAGTACTCGACGTGGTAGATCTTGCACATTTTGAGTGTCTTTGGTGATGATGGGAGGAAGTTGAATGTTCGTTTCGAAGATATGATCTTATAGTCTTCAGCGTTAGTAGACGTTCGTAATAGTTTATGCGGTACGAACGAACCGATATTCTCGATCTTAAGAAGTTGCGATGGAGTAATTGATACTGCGCAGGGGAAGTCGTGACTATGAGTCGGTTAAGAAGGTAGAGGTAGATGTAGTTGAAGTGTGTGATGATGAGGAGGAATAAGTTTGGATATCGTAGTGGGTGGAAGGGAGTAATTTATAGATGTAGGGCAGGCTCGCGAACTACCTTTGATAGATGAGTAAACGGATATATCTGTGATGTGCCTTGCTTGTCACGATGACTGACCGCGCTGAATGTAAGCGGCTTTTGGCGCAGTAGATCAGTTGGTAAACTTCTCTGAAATCGAGTGATGACACTGTTGGGAAAAGGATATATCTTCTCGGACTAGAGTAACGTGGGTGTGTCTAGATGGGCGTCCGTCATCAGACCATTATGGAAGGCATCATCCTATTGCCAACGTGTAGTATCTGGAGGGCTGAAGAGAAAAAGGGGGAAATGGGAGCCTTGACCTGCGGTTGGACGGCTGGATATGCGGCCGTCGACACGCGTGGGAGCTGCTTAATGCGTGAAAGTAGGTGGGGAACTTGGAGTCGACGCTCGAACGAACTATTAGACGTACACATGAACGTCATCTAGGGTGTAGAGAAGTACTATAGTACTTGACCTGTCCGGCCTGTATCTTCTTCATCCACGCAGCCCCAGACCCACCCGTGTTAGGGTCTGGCTACCGATGGACAGGCAGGGGTTCTTTGCGGCGTCCCGATCCAGAAGGGCAAAGTAGAGACCCGGTGGAGATAATTATAAAATGAGTTGAATCGAACTTGAACCAGTGGGTGGGTGTTGGATCCGGATGCAAGGTAGTTTAAAAGGTTTTCGATCCCATCTACCCAGCCAATCTAGCCAATCCGACTAGACAATTGGGAGCAGCCTCTTTTTCTAGTAGCAAGGCATGCAGAAGATCCCTAATTTCTTGCGTATGCTAGGTTGTTCCTCTTATTGTAACTGTTGGCTTGGTTTATCTCATCATTATACTTAGTTATTATCATGTGCTACCATAGGTAAGCAAGTGTCGCCGCTAAGTATCGGGCAGCCGTGAGTATCCTAGCAATAGCTTATACTCCTGCCTAGGACCTAAGGATTTTTGTAAAACCCTTCACGAATTGCAGAGGACAAGGTCATCGAGGCTTGTTCGAATGTTAGTTCTACCAAGGGACGCCACACGAGTAGAAGTAGATGTTTGCAACAAGTATTAATCGGGTCCGATGCTTTATTTGGGGTGAAGAATTACGTACTTAATGGTACACCCTTTTCCGCTCTGCTTGCCTGTCTTAAACTCCAAGGGTCAAGTGGGCGGAAAGTCCAAGATACGGAGTGTAGATTGGTCCATCTCAGACGAACAGGGTTAAACAGAAAAGGAATAGAAAATAGTAATGATAAAATAGAAAAAAATTGTTTGGGCGGAAGTACCTCCATGGAAATCCTTCCCGTTGGGACTAACTGCATACCTGCAGTGGCATACTGTAGGTACAAAAGCAGGTATGCGGCAGGTGTCAATAAGTTCATATCCCTACCCCTGGCATCCATCATGCCTACCTAGTAGAGATATTATGTACATGGCCCATGAGATGCCACTAGTCACGTTGGTGTGGTTATAACAAGCCATAGCTAACAATCTTGGAACCCGACAACACACGTAGAAAAAAAAGACGAAATTGATGTGAGATGAAAAAGAGATAAAGTGGAAATCTAACTGGGGGCAAGGGGGCTTTTTCATTTTTTAGCTTTTCAGTCTTGGTTTCGGAGCACAAGCATCTGGGCAGTAAGTACCTGACTACTAAAAGTAGGTGGGTAGGTACTTCATGGTAGTACAAGTATCCACTATTCCAATTGGAGGGGCAGGAGGAGAGACAAGGTACATAGTTACAAGCTGTGGGGTGCCAATTCTCGTCAACCTTTTTTCTAAGGTCATCATCCTGCAACCTACTTACATTTTTCAATGGCAGGAGGTAAAGATACAAACAATTGGGTTCCCACGCCTTGTGCCACGCGAAAAGGTAGATTGCATGAGCCGGGAGATAAAAGAGAAAGAGAGGGAAAAAATTACCCGACAGTAACACGGCCATGGTACATTGGGTACAGATGATACGCAGGTACCTTTTCCCTCATACTTCATCCTACGAGCCTAGTACGAGGTCATCGTCCGCATCTGTGTCTGCGTCTTGCGTCTCGCATCTCGACTGCTGCGTCCGGAAGCATATCGTTCATACAAAGAACATTCGCTCATCCAGTTTTTCGCAACATCAGGAATCGGGAATCGGGGTCTAAAAACAAACGATTCCAGAAAAATTCTCAGGGCCGTTGCCAGATGGCCACCCCTTATGCCATGACCATGGTCTCATCATCCCTACCTCTAGATAGGTACCGATCTGTGTACCTAATGTACCGACCACCGCTAGCTAAGAAATTACTTACTTACCTACCTTTCTCATTGCAGGAAACCAACCGTACCTCTCCCTACTTTACGTACACATCTACGTATAGATACTGCAGGGCATATCTAACTAGCCGAATGGGACGGGCCGGTTGCCGTCTCTCATCTGCTAGGATGGCATACTACCTAGAGAACGAGCATCCAAACTCCAGATTCTCATATCCAACGTCTTTGTTCTCTAGACTAAGTGTGTATCGAGGAAGACGCAATGTCATCGAAAAGATGGCACATACATAATCCATCATCCCATCATGAAAATCTAACCAGATGCAGAACAGCCCTGCATGAAGCAAGGGACAACATGCGTTGAACGGGAATCTACGGCACGCACGCTCTTTTAGCTCGGCGTCACTTGACAATTTTCACTGGTTAACTAAGAAGTCTTGCCTATTTAAACCCAAGATACCTAGGTAATGAGTGGATGGTGGCCGTTGACACCCAACTTGATTGTCGGACGCCGATCTTAGTCTGGCCATATCTACCTAGTACTTTGGTATGAACTAACCGCTCTAACTCCCTACTTAACTAGGGACACGTTTGGATGCCATTATAATAGAATTTGCCCACCTACCTCTCCTGATCAGTGTGGACCCCTAATAGAAAACTCCACCGGTCCATTACGCCGCGGATAGGGAGGCAAACATCGAAGCGCATCCAACCTCTTACGCGTCAATCGGCATGTAACACTGCGAAGTTACCGACTAGTGAGTCAGATAACTCGAGGTTCACCGTATGGATGATCTCTCTATTTTAGAAAGTGTCATAGGGAAGGGGATTAAAAGTAGTATATACTTCCAACCAACGTCAATTAGAACAGCCTTACGGCCCACGGCTCATGCAGCCATCTCTCCTCAACTGGGAAAGAATGTGTGTAGGTAGGTCACTGCCTCGTCGGACTGCGGCCCCAAAAGCGACCCAACTCGACCAACTGGCTGGATATACCACCTCACCAACGTCAAGCTCGTTTTTAATCTGCAGAAATCTTATATCAAGTGACCCTTTAATCTTTATGCTAACCGAAGTTATTATCGAAGACCTATACTGCAACCATGAGGCTGAATCCTCTTTCACCTGAATGCTTCAGGCGAGGCCGTCGGATCTGGTTGCTGAAGAAAGGAGTCATAACGTACTGCCGGCCCTCAAGCTCCTCACAGGTTATAATACGGGCATACTCGCAAATGCATTTTGGCGTCTGCTTTGAAGTACAGGAGAACCCAATTCGGGACCGACAGCCAAGTTCGGTCTCCCCTTGACCGACTGAGATCGGGGCGGTCAATGCCTGTCTTCTTGGGGAAGCCGAACTATCTCTACGACCACTGGCGTAGCCAACCGCCAAGTGTGACTCGCTGCTTCAAACCCCTTAAATCTCGCGCAGAATTAGGCGCAGAGGCTTCTTCAAGTCCTATCACATTCCCTTTCCGCGGATGTCACTCCCTCACGGCGAATTGAACCGTGTGATTACGGGGGTTGGAAGCGGCATTGTAGCTCTTAGCCCTTTAGCCTAGAATTTGCCACTACTCAGGAAGCCCTATCAGGTTTCGCTTTCAAGTAAACGAATATAATGACGGCTGAGTTACTGAAGTCACTCAAGCAGTGTACATACACTTATGCTTGGCGCGCCAGGATCGAGCAGGATAGAGCGGCACTAGACGTTCCAGTCCGGACAGTCAGAGGACTACGCAACACTTAACTTTTCCAGACTCCTTCAGGAATTTTTATCTCCGTTCAATTCAGAGTAACTTCTAGGAATGAAGTGTTTATGGCGGTTGTGCGCGAAATATAGCCAATCAGTGGCCTAAATAAGCGCCTGTTCTTTGCGCGCCATTGTGCCGGGTCGCTTATTTTTATCATCATCATTACTCCAAGTATATATACTATCTCCAAGTCCTCAGTCAAAGACTCAAGTACATGACGAATTGAACAATTGTATCCAATAAGGGAATACAAGCAGCCTTCTGGGCTTGTTGGTGTGTTACCTACTCAGCGGAAGACGGCTAGTCTACCCTTGGATATAGAACATGGCGAAAAAAAAAATATGCGCGGAGGCCAACCAACTTCGATATTGACGGACTAGCGCAGATATCATGCGTGCGTATGCTTAGTGAGGCTCTTATGGGTATAGAGTCATGGGTACGGATGCAGTTCGTTTAACACCCACTCATGAAGCCGAGGGTTCTGAACATGAATAGTCAGGGGGTCCCTATTCACGTTAGCCACCAACAACTTTTACACGATCCTTCTTTGGGGGCAACGAACTTCCCTTCGTGTTGCTCCTGATCTCGGCCCGACCCTTCCACGGCTATCTATATCGACGTACTAACTGTTTCTCATGTGATGTCGACGGACGACTGAGAAGAACTATGCTCTAACTTGATATGGTTGAAGGGACAGTTAACTACAGCAATACATGTCTAAGATACCATCAATCACCTGCATTCATTCCATCCTAGTCTCAAAGTTGCGTTACGTAGTTTGAATTTAACTTGATGAACTTAGAAAATATGTGTCAGCTTCCCCGGCCTGAGTACAGGATACGGCACCGCGATATCCCAGATTGAGATAGTAGCATGTATAAGAGCCTAAGACCCTGTCGTGATCGTCTTAAAGTACTCGTAGCCTTTGTGTGATCACGGCACGGAAAGAAGCCGGAGTTCCATGAAACATTGAATGACAAGGCCTGTGTAGGGCGAACGTACAATAGGGGTGTAATAGCTATGCATATTATCACTCGTTCCAACGGGTTGCTACAACTGGTTCCTAGAAACCTGCAAAAACTACACATTCATCCTTCACATGCAACCGAAGGCATTTCACATTAACCAATGGGCCGACGTCGCTTCCATCTTCTTCGGGCACCACTATGTCCCTCCATGGCATAATCCTACTCCCATGGAAACAAGAACGCGTGATGGCTCCAAGACCCCATGATTCGGGTCTAAAATATCCTGGGTAGCACAATCGAAGCGAATTCTTTTCTGGGAATATCTTCCTGCTTCGTCACCATTTGCCCATGGTATTGCATATGTGATCATGAGTACATGATAGTAGAACTCGCTGGATGGGATGTGTCAAGTGTCACAAACTACTACCTTACCAAATATGGACCAACTACCTTGAACGGCTCTCGCGAATCACGTTCGTAATCTTGGTCATCACAAGATTATGAGTCCAAATCAAGATGAGCCATTATTGATGATATGCTACTTAATGGGAGCCTTGCCGGGAAACCAGTGGCTTGTTCCGGCGGGCGAATGGGATGGGGAGGAATACCATAGAGGACGTGTTGCGTAATACTATCGTGCCCCTTTTTACGGTAGCTCACTAGGAGGTAGCGTGTAGATTCCTCGTTTCCCTACGGACACCTTTGGGATATGAACATTACAATCGGATTCATATCACTCTATCGCAAAAAATTATCGTCACCTCTACCGTTACTACCAACACGTAGTTACACTACTGTTCTGGACACCGAGGCCACAGCCAGAAGCTTCAAGGCGGTTAAGCCGAGTAGAATTGTGATATTCTATTTCGCCGCTCAATCGGACCTGAAGTCTAAAGACATCCTTCCAGACCCTACCCCTCGAGCACAAGACACCAGACTCCTGTGACTAGTTTTAGACATGGCGACTTTTGAACTTTCCGTCTATTTTTATCATATTATTTATAGGGCAGAGACAAGGTAAGGGAGAAGTCGCACATGAGATTTCCCAAACCAACACAGCATTACGAAGTTGTCAAGCCACTATATATCCAGGTTAAATTAACATAGATTATTTTCTAACAGAATGAGCTTTCTCACAAGTTATACTAGTATATAATACGAGCCAGGAATATATACGAGTGGAGGGAACCTACGACCATCAATCGCAGAAGATATTAATTCGTACTGGAGTTCAAAGAGCTCCCGTCGCTCCCATACCCCTTACCATCCGTGCAGAATGCCCCCATAGAACACATACGGGGATATTCTGTAAAACCCCCCTCCATTCGATCATATCTCGGTATTCCGTACATGTCATTAAGTATTCTATTCGGACTTTCCTTCTTGTCGACCGAAGACCGGGGCGCGGAATGCGACGAATCGAGAGGCTCAATTTATCACAATGTATGAAAGCATCGGCGTAACAATGGAAAAGACCGGGAGGCAACAGACGCGCCACATCAATGCTGTGGGACGTTATATATGTTCCTTCTAATGGAGACTTACTACAAATCCTCTTGACAGGATACCATATGTCATGCACCCACGGGCCACACCCCTACGGGCCACTTATTTCCTATCAAAATATCGTAACTTTACTTATACCGATTTTTTTGAATATACAAAATCGCTACACGATTTTTGGCACACCGATACTTTCGAAAACGGGCTACATAATACCGTTGTTTATTTTCAAATTGGTAAGGTATTAGCGAAGTTATTTAAGGGTAAAAAAGGAAGTAAAATAAAGTTTTTATTAATTATTAAACTATTTTTACTTTTTAATATATAATTTAATATAATATTAAAATATTTATTAATTATTAATATATTTAAATATATTAAAATTATTATATTTAAAGTTATAATTAAAATTTTTAAAAATAATTTATTTATTTATAAAATTATTAAAAAATTCGAAATTTTTTATGTTATTTTAATTACTTAAATTAACGGTTAATTCGTTTTAAAATAATTTTATACGCTTTTAAAATTAATTATTAAATAAAAAAAAAAATTAATTAATTAAATTATAAAATAAAAATTTATTAAATTTATTTTTATATATAATATTATATAAATTATAATTTAATATTATTTAAAAATTAATAATTAACGTTTTTTTATAAAAAAAAATTAAATTAAAAATTTTATAAAATAAAACGATAAAATTAATATTAAAATTAATTAAAAAATCGAAACTAAAAAATTTAATAATTTTATTTTAAAAGTTATAAATTAATATTTTAACGTTAAAAAAAAAATTTATAATTTAATAAATTTTAATTTTATTTTTAATATTAATAAAAATAATATAATAAATAATTAAAATATAATTTTTAATTTAATTATATTAATTAATTAATTTAATATTTTAATATATTAAAACTTAATAAATTAATTATAAAATTTTTTAAAATAAAAAAAAACTTTATAAAAAATTTTTAAAATTAAAAATAATTTTTTTTTATTAAATATATTAATATTATTAATAAAATTTTTAATTTAAAAATTATATTTAAAAAAAAAATTTATAAATTAATTAATTTAAATTTAAATTCGTGAAATTTATTAATTAATATTTTATTATATTAAAAAAAAATTAAATTAATAATTTAATAATTATTAAATAATTAAATAATTATTTCATTTTATAACTTAATAATATTCGTTTTAATTTTAAAAAATAAATTTTAATAATATTTAATAATTATAAAAATTATATAATAATAAAATTAATTATTTTTTTACGTTTTTAATTTATTTTTATATTTTTATAATTTTTTTATAATTTTTAATTATTAATTATAATTAACCTTTTTTTAAATTAAAATAAATTTATAAAAATTTATTATTTTAATAATATTTTATTATATTTTTTTTTAATATATATATTATATAATTTATAATTTTTAAATAATAAACTTTTTAATATTATAAAAACTTTTTATTAAAAACATTTATTTTATTTAAATAATTTTATTAATATAATTTTTATAAATAAATTAAAATTTATTTAATATTATAATTAAATTAAAAAAAAAAATTTAATTAAAAAAAATATCGTAATAAAATTTAAAATAATAAAAAATTAATTAATTAATAAACTAAAAACATTAACACATTTTAAAATATAATAAAATAAAAATAAAATTTTATAATTATTTTTTAATAATAAAATTAATAATAAAAACTTTATAAAATTAAATTATTTTATTTAATTTTTTAACGTATTAAATAAAATTTAAACTTTAATAATTATAAAATTTTTTAATATTTAATTAATTTTTAAATTAATATTATAAATTTTTATTAATATTAAATTTAAAATAACTTTATAAAACGAAAAAATTAAATCTTTAAAAATTAAATTAAAAATTATAAAACTTAAAAAATATAAAAAAATTTTTAATCCGAATAAAAAATTTATATTAATAAATAAAATATTAAAAAAAAATATTAAAAAAATTTTTAAAATATATAAAATTATTTTAATAAATAATTCAAATAAAAAAAATAATTAAAATAATAATAAAAATAATAATTAATTTAAAATAATAAATAAAATTATTTTAATAAAAATTTATATATAATTAAAAAAAATTATTAAGTTATTAAATAAATATATAAATTAAATTTTAAATAATCTTTTAATTAATATTACTTTTATAATTTTACCATTTTTATTTAATTAAATATAAATATTTAAAAATAAGATATTTTAATAAGAAATAAGTGGCCCGTAAGGGTGTGGCCCGTAAGTACATAACATATGGTACTGGGTCTTTCGAAGCGGCTGTTCGTCCATCCGAGTACTAGGATATTCCCTCTTTCATTTCGCGATCCCTCTTCAGCTTCACTGTTTCCGTGTTCCAAAAGGAAACGTCGCGTCTATCAGCTGGATAGTACGAAATACGAAGCGCCAATACTACGTCATCCGTATTGTTACCAGGGCCAAACCAACAAAGGATTTCTATTCCGTGCTGACGATGGAGCACCGCCTAGGTAGGTAGCTACAACGTAGAAATAAATTTATCCTCGTTACAGGAGGCTCTACTTGTTACCACACGAGCAATTGGAGGTATTTTGCATAAGTCCCCTGCGTCGCGCATTCTGCAACGGTACAATGACCAGGAACAGCCGCGGGACAGCCCTGGGATCTGCTGCCAGGGTTATCCTACATATTGTCTTTAGCGAGCTGATATAACCGTGCCAGCCGGAAAGGCCGTGCGGTTCTTCCCGTCATATTTGGCCGAAAGTCTTTGAGATTTAATATGTTGGCTGTGGTTCACCGATGTTCATGAGGGACTGGCCGGAGCATCGGGCTACGAATGAATATCGTAGGATGAAACGGAGAGAAGATGACAAAATGGAGCTTAACACTAGGAAATAAACTTACTATATATCAAACATCTCTAATTTAATATAAAATCCTCATAGAAAATGCCTTATGTTGGTTAGTAACATGCGACAACTTCTGCCGATACAGTATCCATCAATGATACCTGACATTTCCAAATCCAGAACTCCCCAATATTTGACTGCCGGAACCAACAACAAGCTGGAAATAATCCTGGAAACTATAATAATTCTGTTTCCGATTTAGAAAACGTGAGGCTATCGTATATAGGGCAATGGAAGCACTGGAGTGGAACGAGCAACTCAATATCTATCACACATCTGCCTCAATTTTCAATTCATATGCGGCCGTCTTGATCATCACCGTTAGTAAACCTTTAAAATTTTAAAATTTCTAGAAAGTAACTTCTAGATGATCAGTCTTTTTTTCCTATTATACATAGGTAGGTATCTTTACGAAGAAAAGACTTACCCCTATTCTCCGATGGCTCACCTTTTAGCGTAAATAGGCTTGTAATTGCATAAAATTCAACAACCCAATTGATTACTAAGCTTCCCTTTCCCTCAATATGTCCTTTTGACTGCATACAATAAGACTTAGCTGGTCATATCAAACAATAGGGTATTACGTGTTAAAAGAGCATGTAGCGTTTTAGGAAGACCGATATCTCCGGGTCGTCCCTGCGTGGCCTGTTCGATCTCAGCAGCTGCCCTCCGAACAATCCCGTTAGCGGCTTGGCCTACCCAATGGCAGTGTGTTCAACCTCCGAACTCTGAGCCGTTCTTGCCCAATTCTCGCCGTGATGGCCCGGGGCGACCGGGTGTCGTTGCTGTTGATTTAAAGTCAAAAGGAGCCGCATCTCTCTTCTCCACACCTTCTCGTTCATTATCATATGTTGTCGGCATACCTGACCTTTAAGAGGGCCGCAGACGACTTCTCGTCCGCCTGTCCGCCCGATACACCGCTGGGAGCCGAGGTTTGTACCAACTTTACCAATTCCACTAATCCCTAATAGGATCGGATCGATAAGCCGGAAAACAGATTCCAGACCTCGGATATAAGATAACGAAGATAACGAGGGTCCTTTGTTCGAAGTTGCGTGCTTGTGTCCCGGCTACTTCGATTGCCTTATGCCTAACTATTCGTTGCCAATTGTGCACCCCACGTGTGCGTGCGCGTTTTCTCCCTTTTGTGCTATGCGCTCATAGCCGGACATGGGCACTATGTCCGTGGCGACGGCCGTCACGCCCAATCAGCACGGTAATGGGGGGATTGATAGCCACTAGCAAGCCCACAAACCCCGGCCTAACACACACTCCGTCGAACCGGGATTGGAGTTCTCAGGATTCTGGATTTCTGGACCGCGGGCGCGGACTTTGCCTGCTGAAACCATACGCAACCTTGCGGTACAAAAAATTATTAAAAACCACTATTACGGCAAGTCTTGGCGACTCAGTACTAGAAACGCACACGATGGGTCCATGACTGTTCAAAGCGCGCCTGGTATCGGTGTATGTATGCGAGAAAAGAGGGTGTGGGGGACACAAACCTTGGCGGGTCTTGCGCTCACCCTTCCAACACTCAGTAGGGCCTAGGTATTTGTCTATAAAGGACGCATCCCATTCTCTCTACTCTTCGTTCTGCTCAAGTCACTCTTCATTCTACAAAGACAACAACTCAGACAAAGCAAGAAACTTAACTGAGCACTTCAAAGTTTTTTAAAGCACAAAGAAACTTATCACCAACGAAAGCCTATCTTTGCCTACCTCACGTACGCAACCAGACCTTATACTCAAAGCCAACTACTTTACACTAGTCAAAATGCCTGCCCAAAACATCGCTCAACAGGCCCGCAAGAGCCAGCCTCAGATGTTTCTATCTCTCGCTCCCACAACCTCTGCCTCGTACCCCACTGTCGAGAGCATCAAGCCCGCCACCCACCCCCGTCGCAGCTCCAGCCAAAGCAGCTCTGCTAGCTCCGGCAGCCTGCGCTTCCTAAAGCTCGGCCCCGTCCACTACGGCGAGCACCCAGACGAGCACAAGGAGGACTACCACGAGGTCGCGGTGACCGAGTAAATTCGACAAAAAATCTTGGACAGGCTTTCCAACTTTTTCGTCTCATCATTTCACTCTTTTTTCTTCATAAGCACTAGAGAAAAGCTGAAAAAAAGTTTGGCGCTTTTCATGGCTTGAACCTTAACGACATGACCGACTACTACTTCTAAAAGTGTTACGATACCGATCTGCACAGTACTAGCATGCAACTAAATGGAGGGAGGCTTGTTTCTTTGGCTCCTGTTCTTTTGATTTCCGTGGCGTTCTGAGGGTCTTAGGTGGGCAACGGGAAACTGGGCTTGGGAAATGGCTGGATGGATGGGACGGGATAGGTTTACCTGAATTACATACTTTCCATATAACATTATGGTACACACCTTAAGGGTGCGACTTCGAATCTTGGGTTTCTTGGCGGCTATCTGCGGGAAATTGATTCCTATCTCTACCTTGGAATGGCGGGAAAGGTTTTTGGGATCGTGCCGTTCTACATAGCAGTCTAGCTCGAATAGTATACTGTATTCCAGAATTCGAAATAGAACGGTTCGGTTTTCACATGCGGGACAGCAGAAAACGTGTGTTTCCATAGCTCTTCCTATGCCTGTTCCTCATTTGCGCGAATATGTGTGGTACAACCTATACGCAGTTGCAGTCAGCGACCCAGTCAGCCATGCGCACTAGTGTAATAGTTGAGGCCTGTATGTATGTCCAGGGCATAAGTCACATCCCTCTTACATCCCTCCTTTCCTTTGACGTGTTCCAGCTTAGCTGCCTACAGGATAGCGGGATGGGCACCGCATACAACATCCTCAAATAGTAAGAGCGAGAGTCGAAGACCATACAATCGATCACCTTGTGCATTTTGCGCATCGCGTAATTCGCTCTAATTGGTCTCAGCGCAACTCCTGATTGGCTAGGAGTGACAAGCCTACCTGCCCCTCCCTTGCTTTTCGAAACACAACGCGGACCTTTCTAGACAACTATACGATGAAGACGAAAGAGTGTGGACAGATCTACCTATGAATGACATCCAAATTATTCATCACACATACCCGGCGCTGGCCGTGTCGTCAGCCCAGTCATACTATATAGTGTGGTTTATGATCAAGAACGGCCAAGAAAATCAATAATATGACATTCCGTACCAAGACGGACTGTTGCGAGCGAGACGTTCTTCGAGGGGCTTGGCGGGGGGGTTGAGCAGGCACCGGAATAGAGGGACCAACGATGACATAGATATTATTATTAGCAGTAACTGGCAGTATAGCGGATACGGAGTTAGCTACATTTCCCCTTTTGCCAATCAAATGCCGTTTTCGACCAGGACCCTTATCCGTCCTTGCAACAACGGGATGACCACCCCGCCGATCAGATAACTTAGCTTTTTTTTGCGTTTCCATGGTCCACGAGATGTATGGGTTGTGCAACACTTCAAGGGCCACTTACGCCACCTACTATAACAATCCTAGCTCATAGGCAGAGCAAGGACCCTGGAGCTTACAGCTTACCAAGCCGGGGAGCAAACCGCCCCAGTATATCACAAGCTTTTTTTTTTCTTTCCTTCTATTCTTTCTTCTCTGATCTCTGACCTCAGTTCTGAAACCAAACATCTAATCTTTGATTTCCAAGCTGCCAAGCTACCGAATAGCGCTTGGCAGTACCGGTTTGTTTTATTTACTTCCATTTTTAAAACCGAAGAGGCGGATCTATGTTTCAATAGTAGCTAAAATAGCGTCTTTTTCTCTTATTCTTACTACATGTATTACTGTTATACATGGCCTGCACAGCATAATGAAAGTACTGCCAACTTACCCGATCGACATAAGAGGCTGAGATGTATAATGAAGTCCACCGACATTTTTGAGCAACACTGGCCTCCTATCAAGCGAGTTGGCGGACCTGGCTGGCTGGAATATGCATAATATCACCTGGGTACATGCGATATACATGCTGCATATCTAAGGACATCTAGATTTATGTAGGATGTACAATTAATACCGGCATATATGTTGCAGTGCAAGCTTTATGGCTGACTTTAGTGTCTGACGTCCATGCTCGCTACCTTAACCACGGCCTTGGGATAGCGCCGGCTGAACCCTCAGACCCTCCAACTTCTATTCCTCGCCCCCCGCGCCCTACCAAACTTTCAACCATACCATTCCAGCCTTTTTTACTACACCCTATGACTCCTACAAGCAAACCTACATAAACTTGGTAGCAATAGTCGATGACGCCGCAGGAGCGAAGAGAAATGTGACTTATTCTGACCATAGAAAACCGAAGGACGTCCGGTCCAATTACAGTACATCTACCTACCATTTCCACCACCCTAATCCAATATCCCCTTCATTCTCTTCCTTTCCCACAGAATCCCTCTTTTTCCACGGAAAGGTAGTATGGCATCCAATAAAGCCCGTAAACCCGACCCTACCACCACGCTATTAACCATTACGAACGCGGGTCTACCTACCTAGACCTCTAGGTACATATCTAGCGCCAGCTCGGCTGTGTGCCGAGACGCCCCCGGGACGCGGGCACGTGGACCATTTGGCTCGACGGGAGCAGCGAAAAAGGGTGTGGGAAGGAAGAACCTGGCAGGCTGGGTGATGCGACGTGAGGGAGAGATCGCGTCGAGGCCCTTGAGGCCCGTTGCACCCATCCGTCTTACGATAGATTGGGGCTTGCATACGCAATCTATCTGGGTTACCTACAGCGCGCAGCACGTAGAGCACGGAGGGAGTTCTCCTCGAACCTATGTAAGGCGGCGAACCAAACATACGCGATTTATATTGCTTGTATCCCTGGACACGTAACGTACCTACTGAGTACCTTAGTAAGTAAATATGCCTTTTTGAAATCATGATCGTGTTAAATAAACCAGATATGTAAGTTCATGCCGTATATAGTAAATCCGCGCGAGCTTTTTATGTCCGAGTTTGCTACAGATACAGATTTAGATCCTTACCTACATGCTACATTAGTCCTCGGTACGTAACGCCAGCCGCCAAGTGCCAAGTTTCGAAGTAATGAAGATCTATCTATTCTGTACAGATGTAATATGTACATATCTGTTCAATTAGAGCCCTGCGGGATTTTTATATGAAAAAGAGGCTGTGAGATAAACTATGCCAACACGCAATAGGCCAAACGAATGAGATCAACGGAATTATGACGTTTGCCCTGTCATCACAGGAATGTGCACTAAATTGTCTCGCAAAAAGTTGGGGGAGGGCTTCTAGCACGGTCTTCGATCCCGTGGCACAGCTGCACGGACTTGATGAAAGAACGACAAAGCGTAAATTGAGATGATATCAGATATTGATTTGTGTCTAAATCCAACTTGTAGATCGGATTTTAGTGTTCAAATAGTATGCATTTCTAGGTATTCTTAGCGGCGTAAATCGGCAAAGAAAGAAAATCCCAAGCGGTTGGTAACTCAGATCATCATTGCCCAGTGCCTTGATAACAGCGGAATATGACGTACGTGCTTATTAATATGAGCTGGGTATCGACAGGCATTCCCCAGACCCCGAACAGGCTGGACTCAAGTTGGATCTCATACTAAAAAGCAAGCACGATAAGATTGATTACTCTAGTCAGGGCGACAACTGTAAGCGAATCATCATTAATTCCCAGTATTTGCCACTTCTAACTGAAACTAGAAAGGGATATCGACGAGCCGAGGCTGATCAGGTCAATGTATAAATCTGCCCAATGTGGATTTATTCAAAATCCCACTCAACAATTCACGGAGTGAAAAGTACTTGGTATGTACGTATCCTCAACGATCTCTTGGCGCACGTAGAACCATCCTACAGGATTGCAGATAGGGTATTACTGTATTCGGAGATACCAGGCATTGAGATGCCTAGGCTTCGGTGTTACGCGTATTGCAAACCGCGTAATGAAGCCGAGGTTCTAGACTACCAAAAATATGGCATCCAATAATACGTAGCCAATATTAAGCTTCGTCAACATGGATTTTGCACGCCCACGATCTAGAGGACAAATGTCGAATAGCCCGTACATAGAGTCGTTTCGTCGATAGGGCATGGAGCTACCGCGGCGGAAATTTAGGCTTGCCGCAGGAGGCTTCTCTCGGCGGAGCGAAATCCGCGGTACACCGCTCGACGGAGAATGCGCCAAGCTCATACCAAGAGTACACGATACGGTGCTACGCAAGTCATACAAAAAACCTGCAGCTGCGCCATCTGCATGATCTGACTCCTTTGTCCTTTCTGTCCTCTCTGCCCTCTCCGCTAGCCTTCATATGGGTATACCAAAGATGATCATGCCTGCTCGTCATTTTCGAGATTTAATGATATCCTATCATAACCACTGGGAGACGTTCCGTTCGATTCGGACGAAGGTATCGTAGACGATGTGTTCAACTCGCCAAGCTTCTAGGCCTAGACTGAAGTGAGACATGGCGCAGTGGCGTGCTTGAGAGCTGGAGTTAAAGTTTCACAGATGTTAACTGCGGGTGATCGACAGGGACTTCATCTAGCTTTTGGCTAAAGGAATGCCGAAGCTAGAGAGTCACTTGGCAATCTTGGCCGCATATACTATGGGCGCCGAATCTTCTTGGCCATCTATCTTGAGGGATATGTGGAATTGCGTTGTGTTTTTGCCAAGAGATTCCGATGAGATTGGGCATTGCGAAAGTCCGAGGCCGCCACATGGCGTAATGATAGGTGTTGATAGGGTTCGTTGAGATGTGGAATAATCGACGCCGGAGTTCGTGAGGTTCTCGTGGCTTGGGCCACTGCCGCTTCTTACAGGACGTGGCAGAGCAACGTGACGATCCATGTTATTGGAATCTAATCTGCGTGAGTAACCTCTGAGATTCAGGGTGATCGCTAAGCATGCTTTTAGTGTCATTACATAGTATAGTCTAACGTGAGTCGGTTATCGATGTCGTCGGATTTAAAACAGGCCCACGAAAATTTCTGGAAGCGGAGTGTTATCAGTCCTTGCGAGGCTCCGAGTCTGGATTATTCAAGCTGAGCCGTAATAAGGCGTTTCTCTTATCGAAACCCCTGTAGTGCTTACACTTGTCGACTCTCAATAGTTTCTGTCGCCAATCCTCACAATCGTTTGTCCCGGTGCATAAACTTCAACCATAGCTCTCCAATCTAGTTCAATCCAACCAGAACTATTCCGTAGAATGGCGGTACCTTGGCTATCAACCGATTCGGAATCCATCCTCGTCGACGTATTTACTTTTCCGTGAAATGGACAAAATACAGTCAAGTGAGCCTTCCAAGCCAATAATTTAACACTTTCTAAGTACGGGTCGGCTAGCAACCTCAGTAGTGCCTGAAATGGAGGCCGTTGCACCATATCGGGGTCGGGCATTCGATTCGCGCCAAGTGAGCTAGGCGGTCCTAGGCGCAGCACAAGGTCTCTTAAGCTTCCGTTCAAAACCATGTCTGAAAGAGCAGGTCCTATGACACGCTCAAATTCACCGCCTACCCTTGTGAGGTACAGCGTCAAGCTGCGCACACGTCTCCGGGCGTCCTGCCCCTCTTCACTAAGGAACCCCCCTCGACTAGTTAGGTGAGCAGGCAGGCGATGGCTGTGTGCGTTTAAGGTAAAGCGGTTTTGAGAGTAGAAGACGGCTGATGCCTCTTGGTACATCTGCATATTGACGAGGAAGACATTTGTGAAGTTCCAATTCCCTGGAGAAGGTAGAGTGAAGAAGGTTGTATCGTGGAGTATGATATTTTCATCTGAGACGAGGAGTTGGGAGAAAATAGCCCCTCTTAGTTCAGGAGGTAGGTCGAAAAATCGAAATGCCCTATCTGTTGCCATTATCATATATAGTCTTTCTACAGACTGATTTTCGATAGAAATGGCCGTGATATGCTTGTATAATTCCTTACGAATCCATTTCTGGTAACTTTGCCGGCGATGCTTATGAGATTATGTATGATTACTGAGCTGAAGAAAATGCAACTTTAGTTGTTTAGAAAGGCGGGAAGGTTTATTAATGATGGATGGATGTTACTAAGAGACTTCAAATTGTTGCGTTTCGTTACATGTCCAGTAACTTACAATGTTGAGAACCTCTCAGGAAGTGAGATCTTGATGAGGTTGTCCGAATGTCGCAGCTCCAAGTTGCATTACTTTGAGCTTACCTCATCTTTATCTAAACGATTTAGAGGCTTAAAGTTAGCACACTCCACTTTTGCATATGAAATCGATGATAAGTTCATAGTTGTGTTAGACAGATTATACTAATATATGCATAAGTGCATACATTGATCGTTTAACGTGTTATCTTATCTGAAACCTTGTTCGCAGCTGCACCGTAGACATTGAACATAGCTCAGATCCTTAGCGCGTTTTGAGCTCCCAACGGTAAATATGGATATGGCAATGGCGTATCGAAGATTGCTGTAACTACAACTTCATTTCTTCGCGTTGCGCCAACCTTGTCCCTTCTTAACGCGGCACTTGAAATGAGGAAACGAGGTTCACGATGCAGTGCTATACGGAGTTGACGCCACCTACGGCTGTCACGCATTCCTTATGCCTCCCTTTTATTAATGCGCAAAGCAATAATCTCATTGTCGCAAGAGCCTCTCTTCTACAAATATTCACCACCAAATCCGTCTCTGCTGAATTAGATAAGGCTCAGAATGCCCAATTACAATCTTTTAGATCGACCGAACACTACGATTCCAGAATTAACGACGATGAAGGCCTCGAGGCCTCTTTCCTTGGCGGCGATTCCGTCCTCGTCAGATCCGACCGTTCTAACTACACGAAATTGGTACTCATCGCCGAGTTTCCCTTAGCTGGAACTATCACAGGACTCGCCCGTATCAAGTCGAAGACAACTGCCTCCGGTGGAGAGGCCCTCTTATTGGCGCTAAAAGATGCAAAACTTAGCATGGTTGAGTGGGATCCAGAGAAGAATTCAATAAACACTACATCAATACACTACTATGAGCAAGAAGATCTACAAGGAGCCCCATGGGCTGCTCCCCTTAGCCACTATGTCAATTTTCTAGCGGCTGACCCGGGCAGTCGATGCGCTGCTTTGAAATTTGGCTCGCGCAGTCTTGCCATCGTCCAGTTTAAAACTGCAGAGGAAGACATAGATATGGATGACTGGGACGAGGAGTTAGATGGACCGAAGCCTGTCAAAGAGCTATCTACTACGCTCGCAAATGGAACTAGCAGCAATGAAGAGACACCATATTCAACCTCATTTGTCCTTCGACTGCCCAATCTTGATCCTAGTCTCATCCATCCTGTGCACCTAGCCTTTCTTCACGAATACAGAGAACCCACATTTGGCATTCTTTCCTCCACCACCTCGCCATCCTTAGTACTAGGTCGAAAAGACCAGCTTACGTATATGGTGTTTACCTTGGATCTCCAACAAAAAGCTTCCACGACCATCCTGTCAGTGACGGGCCTCCCACAAGATCTATTTCGAGTCATTGCGTTGCCTGCCCCTGTCGGTGGCGCCCTTTTAGTTGGTACAAATGAACTTATACACATCGACCAATCTGGAAAGTCACATGGTGTAGGTGTCAACCAATTTGCGAAGCAAACTACTTCGTTTAGCTTAACCGATCAAGCCGAGCTTGAGCTGAAGCTGGAAGGTTGTGAAATCGAAGTCTTGTCAGCTGAGAGCGGCGAGTTCCTGATGGTTCTGCGAGACGGCCGTCTAGCAGTGATCACGTTCAGAGTCGACGGCAGGATAGTATCTGGGTTAAGTCTTCGATTAATTGCGCCGGAGGCCGGTGGGTCTATTATACCAACTGGTGTTGCGACCCTGAGCAAACTGAACAAGACTTGCATACTTGCCGGCAGCGAGGGAGCTGATTCGTTAGTCATTGGCTGGACACGTAAACAGGGCCAATCTGGGAAGAGAAAGGCTCGTCTTCAGGATCCATCTCTAGACGATATTGACATGGACGATGAAGATATGGAAGGCTTGGAAGATGAAGATGATCTGTATGGGGAAGATTATGTGCCGGCCAAGCAGTCGTCAAACTCTACCAACACCTCAGGTGGTAAGACGGGAGAACTTGTTTTTCGAGTACACGATCGACTTGTCAGCATTGCAGCTATCAAAGACTTCGCGGTTGGTCAGGTAACTTCGTCTACCAAGGATGACCAAGCGAATCAAATTGGTGTTAAAAGTGATCTCGGCTTTGTCTGCGCATGTGGCGAAGGTAGTGCAGGCTCGATCGCTGTAATCAATCGAGAAATACAACCTAAGGTCATCGGCCACTTCGAGTTCCCCGAAGCGAGGGGATTCTGGACGATGGCTGCACAGAAACCTATACCGAAAGCATTGCAAGGTGATAAGGGGGCCACGGCGATAGGCGGAGAGTACGAAACATCTGCGCAGTATGACCGTTACATGATTGTTCCCAAGGTTGATCTAGACGGATATGAGACATCAGATGTATACGCTTTAACAGGCGCTGGATTCGAGGCTTTGACCGGGACGGAGTTCGAGCCGGCTGCTGGCCTTACCATCGAAGCCGGAACTATGGGCAATCATATGAGAATAATTCAAGTTCTCAAAACTGCCGTCCACTGTTACGACGGAGGTAAGTTTGTCCCTATAATACTTATCAGATATGTGCTAATATACTATACTAGATTTTGGACTTACACAGATTTTGCCGATGCTGGACGAAGAGACGGGCGCGGAACCCAGAGCTGATAGTGCCAGCATAGCCGATCCTTTTATCTTGCTAGTACGAGACGACGCTAGCATCTTCATCGCAAAGATTTTCAAGAACCTAGAACTTGAAGAACTAGAAAAGGAGGATTCGGTACTTACTTCGACAAAATGGGCTACCGGTTGCCTATACGAGGATCGGTCTGGCATATTTGCTGGAGCCCAAAGTGACAAAGGTGCGAAGGCTGACGAAAACATTATGATGTTTCTACTTAGCAAGGCCGGAGCACTACATGTAAGGAATTATTCAAGATTTTGGATTTTAGTGACATTACTAACAGCCATAGGTGTATGCTCTACCCGACCTATCGAAACCCGTTTATGTCGCAGAGGGATTACCCTTTGTACCACCGCTCCTTTCCGCCAATTATGCAGCAAGGCGGGGTACTGCCAAAGAAGTCATCAAGGAGATATTGGTGGCTGATCTTGGGGACATGACATCCTCATACCCGTATTTGATTGTAAGTGGTCCCGAGTTCCTACTTGCGATTTCAGAATAACTCACAGATGCTAGGTTCGACATGATAATGATGATGTAACAATATATCAACCTTTCCGTATACCTTCAACCACAACCCAGGAACTGTCCACAACTCTTCACTTCCAAAAGCTACCCAATCCTATTATAGCAGATCCTCCAGAGCCTCCAGCAGATGATGACGAAGATGAAGTGAGACGACCGACTCCGATGCGACGTTGTGACAACATAGCTGGATATAAGACAGTTTTTCTCCCAGGCGATTCTCCAAGCTTTATCCTAAGATCATCAAAGACTCTACCTAAGATTGTCGGATTACAAGGCGGCGGCGTTCGAGGAATGAGCTCATTCCACACCGAAGGATGCGAGCGTGGATTTATATACGCGGACTCCAAAGGTATCGCACGAGTGTCCCAAATCCCGATTCGTAATACTACATACGCCGACATAGGCATGTCTCTTAAGAAAATATCCCTTAATTCCGAAATACACTCTATCACCCATCACCCTCCATCCGGAACTTATGTTTTGGGCTGCGACACGCGTGAGCCCTTTGAGCTACCAAAAGAAGACGATTATCATAAAGAGTGGCAGCATGAGAAAGACCTTGTCTTTAAGCCTACGATAGGCCATGGTAGTATTAAACTCGTTAACCCCAGCACATGGACCGTTATCGATACTATTGAGCTCGAACCTTGCGAAATAGTGATGTGCCTTGAGACACTTAACCTTGAAGTCTCGGAGTCAACTAATGAGCGGAAACACTTAATCACGGTTGGCACAGCCGTATCTCGTGGCGAAGACCTTCCCATCAGGGGGAGAGTTCTCGTATATGAGATCGTGACGGTCATTCCTGAACCAGGGAAGCCCGAAACGGACAAGAAGCTCAAACTAGTAGCAAATGAGGATATTCCTCGTGGCGCAGTCACAGCTCTTTCAGAGATAGGTACACAGGGTCTCATGCTGGTTGCCCAGGGCCAGAAGTGTATGGTCCGTGGTCTGAAGGAAGATGGGACCCTGCTCCCCGTCGCGTTCATGGATATGAGCTGCTACGTAACGACGGTTCGCGAGTTGAAGGGAACAGGTCTCTGCTTGATGGCCGACGCGGTAAAGGGGGTTTGGTTTACGGGCTACACGGAAGAACCCTATAGAATGGTGCTCTTCGGGAAGAGCTCTACCAAGCTGGAAATCCTAACGGTAGATTTCCTACCAGATGGAGACGAGTTGTTTATCGTAGCCTGCGATTCGGATGGTGGGATCCATATTCTTCAGTTCGATCCTGATCGTAGGTACCCATTTTCGTTATTATATATATCCCTATATCAAGACTAAGAATCATTGCTAACCATCCATGCAAACAGATCCCAAGTCCCTTCAAGGCCACCTGCTCCTCCACCGCACAACCTTCTCCGCCGGCGCGCACCCCCCAACACGCAGCATGCTACTCCCACGCACCCTCCCCGCAGAC
Source organism: Annulohypoxylon moriforme (assembly GCA_022695765.1). Lineage (NCBI taxonomy): Eukaryota > Fungi > Ascomycota > Sordariomycetes > Xylariales > Hypoxylaceae > Annulohypoxylon > Annulohypoxylon moriforme. Next base: position 200,519 of record MU403100.1, read on the forward strand.
TCGGAATACCTCGCCCAGCACATCAACAACAGCACCGCCGCCAACGGATCCGATTCTGACTCTCCCCCCGCCCCTCCTTCCTTAATCCTATTCTCCTCACCTACAGGAGCTCTCTCATGTCTAGCAGCCCTGTCGGAACCGCAGTACCGTCGCCTCTCGTTCCTAACAGGCCAAGTCCTTTCCTCGCTCCCGCACTACGCGGGCCTGAACCCAAAAGATTACCGCTCGCCCGCTTCATCCGGCGTCGTGGGCCGGTTCCCCCCTGCTGTCGACGCGGGGATGGGTCGGAGTATCGTTGACGGAGCGCTGTTGGCTAGGTGGAATGAGCTTGGTGCTGGGAGACGAGCGGAGATTGCCGGACGCGTGGGATTTGCGGGGGTAGATGAGGTGAGGGATACGTTGAGGGAGGTGCTTGGAGCGGCTGGTTTGGGGTATTTGTAAGGGGAGAGTTGGGGGATGAAGGGATGGGGACGAGATAAGGACGTTGTGGGTGGAATCTGGGACTTCTAGCAGCAGTGGGCAACTACACGCCTACCTAGGTTAGCTGATAATTAGCAAGAATCTTGAGGTTAGCACAGGTCAATTAAAGTATAGTGAAGTTCATCTTGCTTAAGCCTGTCTCCTCACATGGTGTACTAACAAGATTAATTTTTTCATAGGTGGATGGAATAAATGGTCATTAATTAAGGGCATTTGCCCCTTTTCGAGTTCATGCTGTCTGTGAGCGATTTTGCAAGGAGCTATCTGAAAACGAGAAAGTCCTCCCGTTACGGTTTATTCGTACACTCATTCATTTTACCAGCCGATGTTCTCCTGTCCTTCCAAAATACCTATCTGGCAAGGTTCATAGAATGGCTTCGTTGCTTGCTATGCTTCGCCGTGCGTGATGTGAGCGATTAAAGAGAATTAATTCGACGAATACCACCCGCCCTTGCTTGCTCATTCATACAGTTCCAATTCAATCGTAAAGGGTCTTAAACGCCATTGCTAAAACGTCCCGATTATATAACGCGGGCTCTTCGAAATGTCTAGTAGAGACTTCTTCAAACCTCGTCGTGTCTGCGACGGAGACTACCGATTCGTCGCTTGATGCCGTCGCTCAGACGCTTCCCCCTCGGACTAGAAGGGCCGGAAGAGTCGAGGCTGGCGCTGCGGTGGATAGTGGTGACGTTGGTGGCGTCCTTATCGCTACGGCCGGTGGCGCGCGCGGTAGGCTGCATCTCGTAATCTCCGCTTGGCTTTAGGGAGTGTCTCTGCATGCGCTTCTGCCTCTTGCGGTCTTCCTCGATGGTGTAGGATGGTTCCCCCTTGCCCTTGAGGTCGTCTGGGTGGTATTGCTAGTGACATGTTAGTTCGATACCATTGATAGTGATTGGCTAAGTCTCTAGGGTCGAAGATTAAGTGGACTTTCCGGGAGTTCTGGAATGAGGTACATAGGACAGTGGCTGTGCAATGATCGGAAATACTAGGCACTTACGATATGGTCCCATCTTTTGTAAGCGCCTCCGGGCGCATCGTCTTCTCTCATTAAATCCGCTCCCTCCTCGTAGTCCATTACGCGGCCGCTTAAGTCTCTGTGCCCGGGAGGGATGACGGCAGTGCCTTGCAGGGGTACGTGTCGTTCGAGGGAGTCGATGACCATCTCACGAGGTGTTGCTTTCAGAGCTTCTGCATTGCCGTACTTGACGGCCTCGACTGGAGCATATCGCTTGTCGCGATTTCGGGAAGCCAGAGTTGCGTCATATGGTCCGTCGTGGTGATAAGCTCCGCCGAAGCCGGTGTTATCGAGAACATCGATCGTGTCAGCACCAGCAATGTTCTTCCTTCGGAGATGAGGGGCGCGGTTGGCGGCTTTGTTCGCACGCTTGATAGCTTCTAATGGTCGTTCAGACATAGTCGTGGTTGCTAATGAAGGTGGAAATTATTATATGTGATAGTTGAGTGTCTTTCTTCTATATCAAGATGGAATGGGATGGTAGTCTGCTAGTCTGCAAGTCTGCGACGGATGTACTGTTTATTTTCTTAGGAATGCAGAGCAGAAAGCTAAAAGAATTGCTTGTAGGGTTGAGATATATAAAGGTCCCCTAAGAAACCCTAAAGAGATAACCTATTAAAGTTCGACGTTAGTGGACGGAAGCTGCCAACTCAGGGACCTGCACACGCGTTCAATACACTGCGATGATGTAACCCGTTACCCACTAAAGCCGAACCCGTACGAGCCGTACTTTCCACTATTACGGGGGCTGTGGGATACCCTTACGTCTCTCATCGCCCCGCCAATCGCCAATCGAAAATTGGATCTGACAATGACGTAATGAGAACAGGGTAGCTCGGGTAGCTCAGCTACATCATTGATAACGAACTGGGACAAGGACAAAAGCTCCGGCGATCAAGATCGACAGGAACAGGTTAGACATTCCCACCAGAAAGGTCTCGTATATTAATTGATAAAGAAAAATGAATTAGCGTACTGCAGGGATTGGTGGTATACATGTGCTTAGGATTGATGTGGTAAAGGAGTTGTTTGCACTACACAGATAATTAAACACAACCCGGATTATGTAATCATCCATATTCATCGATATGGATAGGAACATGAATATGGATGAGGGAACGGTTGATTAAGAAGGGGAATTTCTAAGAGATAAGACTTACGAATTGGCAACTCTTGTAGGGCGAAAGTATCATAAGCCTTTAATAGTAAGGCGCATAGAAGACGACATAGGGGTTATGATCTCGGCAGAGACTGATAATAGATGCGAGGACCTGAATAAGGCGCGCAATGACTGGATTGGAGTAACACTTGGTAAAGTAGATGCTGCAACAGTGGCGATCCATGGTTTCGTTGCTGAGTGAATATGGAGACTGAATAGAAACGATGCCGGTTGCTATTGAGAATTTAATAGTATTCGTGTGACAAGTTGTTAGCCCTAATTGATGCGGAAAAAAGATAAGAGGAGGCAATCATGGTTTGATAGAGGCAAACACGAAGGGCGGAAAAGGGGATGACGAAAGAAAAAAGGAAAGAATGTTAAGTGTAAGTTTGTGAATTTTGGTGGTATGAAGTTCTTGTGAAGTTAACTGACGATGTTGGTAGCCTAGGCAGCACAGGTTACTGTCTGTACTGTTGAGGCACGATCACCAATATTTTTATATCCTTATAATTAACTAGAATCGAGACCGTTCCTGTCTTTTTCTAATGCCTCGAGTCCTGATCTTCTTCCAAAGAAATGTTCTCCACCATATTTAATGACTTGTGGTCTGTAACTTGAGATCTGGTATATCACCATGTGCAAATATTCTCAAGCTACCTAGGTAGTGACCTAATGTACGGAATGCCCCGACCTCTATTGTAGACGATAAATGCTTAGAGCCACACAACTTTCTTGAGAGACATTGATATTGCCTGTGTGCTATCACTGTTATTAGATCATGTTCATGGATAGACTCAGGGAGTGGACTTAGCTAGGTTCCTAACAGTCATCCATTGCGTGTTGGAAACAGCTTTTCTGAATGAATCTGGACAAGCATATGCATTGAATTAAAGGAGGTGTTGAGTATATACGATCTTGCCGTCTAGGAAGCCACGTTGCCGAGTACTTAACATATAGACAAGGATAGGAACAATTCTATCATCCACACAACGCAACTCTCCTCTTTCAACCTAATGGTCGTGTTGGTACGGCACGGCGCTTTGGAAGCTGTGTCCAAGGTTCGATTCCTCTGACGATCACTTCTTTTTACCCCCTTCGAGCTCATACTAGCTATCCATGGATGAGCTTAACTGTGTAATTGAAACATCTATTTCCAAATCCTATTCACAATTCTTGATATTATTAACCCATCGGGACACAGCATATTACTTATATATACGCCGTTCTAAGGAGTCACGGATAGAAGAGGTTATACACGGATACCCGACTTGACACGGGATTGGTCGTCTTCAGCCCTACGGGTCATGCCGCCACTAATGCGGACCGGGTACCACCTGTGCCTGTCCGGATGTTATAAAAAAGGAAACTAATGCCGAACCTGCACCTTTAAGACATCCCATCTTAAATCTTGAAACATCGCAAGGATCTAGCTACGTCAAAACTCGCCATCTATTGGTTTCAGCTGTAATCGGGTATCAAGCTTATCTAGATCTAAGGTTCCAATCCCGATCTCTCGAACGCATGCGGGTTACCAGGGTAAAAGCGACGAGCAAATACCGCTGTTTTGCTGTGGCGGTATGCGGGCAAGTTGATGGCGCTTGTAGATTATTCCTCCTCGGACTCCGAATCCGCGGACGAAGAAGCGGAATCAGTTTCTGCAGCAGCGAAAAAGCACAAGACTTCTCATGCTGAAACCCCTGTAGACAATGAGTCTAAATCAACCGCGCTCCCACCGCTCCCCGCCGCCTTCCACGACCTCTACGCGTCAACCGTCCGGGTCAGCACCACCGACGACCCGACGCTGCACCAAGGCCGCAAGAGAGTGAACCCGCACAAGCCGGGTAACTGGCCAAGCCACCTATACATCGAATGGCACCCTACGTCCCCTCAATTACATACCCTCAGCTCCTTTCTCGCTGACCTACAACCAGCCCTCTCCCCGCTCTCCGTGGACTTGAAATCGTTCTTAACCTCCGACCTGGGCACCCCACAACCGCTGCACATCAGTCTATCGCGCCCAATAGTGTTGAGCACAGGCCAAAAGGACGGATTCCTAGAAACCCTCGTGTCCCGAATCGCAGGATGCGGCATCGCGCCATTCGACCTAGCGCCGGTGGGGCTGGAATGGCATCGCACGCGCGAGTCCGAGAGGTCTTTCCTCGTGCTGCGGGTTGCAGCTGCTAGTTCTACATCCCCTTCCTCTCCCGCTTCCGCGCCTCAGCTGGAAGCCCAGACGCCACCCCCCTCAAATAGGCAGCAAAACCCCCACCTAACAACCCTCCTAAAGTGGTGCAACGCCCTCGTGCAAGAGTACTCCCAACCCGCCCTCTACGCCTTCAAAGCCGACAACGGCGACACCGCCTTCCACATCTCCATCGCATGGACCTTCGCGCCTCCCAGTCCGGAAGTACGGCGGCGCACCGAGGAGGTATTTTCGCGGCACGCGAAGCAGGATGAGATCCGTGGTCTGCGTGTACGGGTCGATGGTATCAAGGCTAAGATCGGGAATGTAGTTACACAGGTACCGCTTCCGGGGCGTGGGAGGAAGAGGGGACGGGAAGATGCATGATGGGGTGGGTATGGAAGATTTGAATTAGATAGTACGGAGATAAGACCGAGTTACTTGGATGAGGATCATAATCAGAGCAGCCAGCCATGGATAGATGTATCGTCGCACAGAAGGGTATAATACCATAAATGAGACAGAATGGTACGTAGTAGGTATGTACTAACCGTCCTCCATTATCTCGACGGTAGGGTATAGTACGCTATCAGACACGCACACAATAAAAACACATCACAATTTTAAGGGTTTGCCAATCCGTCCTCCCTAGTATTAAAACGCCCGAAACTCCGCCCATGTATGCTTGCTTGACGCTCGTGCAAGTGATTTAGGTATACAAAACGCATCATGATAGTCTAGTTCAACCCCGCAGCCCAACGAAAATCTTCAGTATCCCAAGAGCAATTCTATAGCTCGTCGAGGCTGGGCCGATGGAATTCCCAGGTACGAGGCGTGATAGGCAGGCCGATATAGAACTCCCAGAGGCGTTGCAATTCTAAAATGAGGATATGCAGGCTATTATGTTCATTAGTATTCAGATAGTAAACTTAGATCAAATGGGCTCGAACTCACAAAGTCTTCGGGAAGGCAATCCAGTTTCCTACAACAATCTTTGTCGCCTTGATTACCCTAGCAAGTTCGTCGTTGAAGATTTCACCCGCCGTTTCGGGTTGGCGGCGCTCTCGTTTGGGTGGTACATCGCCTTCTTCCTTGTCCCAACCGTCCTCAAGTTCTGACTTGGTATCGGTTGGCAATGGTCTCGGTGAGACGCTGACTGCATGTGGCTTTTTTGCTCGGTCAGGAATGACGTTTTGCTTGGGCTTCTCTTCAGCCTCAACCATGCCTCTGAAACCAACAATAGCTCTCATTGAGCTGCTTAGTCTTGCGTAAGTGTTGAAAAGGGCTACAAGTTCGGTTCGCTTGAGCACTGGAATTTCATTACTTTCGTTGTCGAACTCGAACAGCACCTTCAATGCTGCGCCGTACCCTGCGGTCTGTAACTTGCCCCAAAGTCTGCACTTGTCGCAACCAACGCAGTCCATAACACGGCTGACATTCCGGAATCGGTTCTTAAAATCCTCTTTCAGGGATGGGCCCTCACCGTTCTTAAACATGAGGCCCTCATCGAAGATTTGAGGTACAGATGCCGCTCCTTGCGTTACAGCGAGAACCTTAGCTTTCGTAGCGGCATCCTGGTCCGGATCCCCCGTACAGAAGGTGTAGTCCTGTAGATGTGGGCCGATCTTCGCGACTGCACGGGTGAGAAGTGCATAGTTGAAGTATAAGTTGGAAATCCGATCAGGGTGTGTGTGCAGGCGGCCCTTGTAGCAGCCCACATTGGGTTGCCATTCACCTGTGGTCTGGTTCAAGAAGTCCCAGCAAAGGTGTGTGCTGATACTCGCATGCATACCGGATACAACGCGGTAGAATACGCGCTTCTCCAAACAATCGCCTTCGCCCTCTAACCCAGCCTGTGCGAATATAGTGTTTGGATCTTGTTGGTGTTGCTGTAGAATCTGCTGGCGCTCCGCATCTTGGAGAACGTTCCGGAAGTCTTGCGCAGCTGGTCCCTTGGCTACAGGGCTGACCCCAAGAGAGGCCGACTGGGGGAACGAAGACCTCTGGAAACAGTTCTCTCTGTAGATAGCATCCCATACCATCTTGGCACCTTCACCGGCGTATCCTGTGAATCGTTCGGGGTTGTGGACTAAGCTGACATAGTCGCCCTTCGCGCTTGCGCTTTCATCCTCTGGCACACAGTAATCTCGCTCGTCACACTCGTCGTCGTACTCCACGATACAGCTTTCGCCAACATTCTCTCCTAATATGCCTTGTAATGGCTTCTTCGGTCGTTCTTTCTGTACTGTCTTCCCAGGATGTTTCGCAGACGGCCCCTCCAGCTTACTTAACTCGCTCGCTCTCCAAATCTTAGGTATATCTTCCTCGTTGTCTATCGTGTTCACAGCACAAGCTATGTTGCCACACATGGCATTTTCGTCGTTCCAGAACGGGCATTTTTTATTAAACAGATTCAGACGGTAGTAGGAGAAGAAGTCGGTTTCTTGAGTTAACTCGTCTAGAACGGGCTTGACTTTCTGGTTCAGTTTTTCGAGCGTAGAGTAGGAGGCACATGCGTCAGATACGATTGCGCGGGGAGAAATCTGGAAGGTTTCATTTGGGTTAGAGATTAATAATTGATATTGCGACGGGGTCGCTGCCAGAGAACTGGCTGTGAGGTAGAGGTAGATAACTATGCTGTACAACGAAGGCGACATACTGCGCATGATTCATCTTGAGTTTCTTTGCCCTTACATTGCCCAGGTGTTCCCCAAAGTGCAAAGAGCGTCAGGTAGAAGAGCTTCGCGGATTTCATAGCGGGCGACAGGGTGTGCCCCGGATATATAGGAGGAGGGATGGACACCTAATTATTATTAGATTGAGAGGAGAGACAAGACTAAGCCGTTCTCCCCCCTTCGGTATTTCCAAGGTCGGTACTGAGAATACAACGTAATAGAAGGATACGTATGTACTAAGGATGTAGGTGCGAAGTAGGAAGGGATTCGTAGGAACAAGCGATTGCTACCACGGTTAAATTCCAAAGAAATTGACTAGAGCAGCTAGGGATATGTACATATGCATAATTGAAATGTATTGATGTACTAATGCACCTTCTTCATTCTCGGGTTTCAATGTTTTCCAAATAGTAATCGAGATCCAACCCTGGAAAGTTTGGAATGGACATATGAAGTTGTATTAACTTTAAATGTTTATTGCTGATTATTGTCAACGTGTTCACTTTTCAAAAAGAATGAAGCATTATAAATCCCGACGTCATATGGTCATACGATTATGGGATGTGGTTACTCCTCTAGTTCCCATGTTTTCCCCATGTTCCTTCGAAATACGGATAATGGAATGTTGCCAGCTTGCACCTGCGGCGCCCTCAGGGTTCATTTATTAAGTGATACACTAGGCATGTACCTAAGTACATTTCCATCTCATGTAGTGCGTCTCGCCTATCAGAGTGCGACCAGCTAACCTAATTGGCAACTCCCGAGTGGATAAGATCCATTGCGGGAAGTTCTAGAAACACCCTGTAAACGGGAAGCTACCATACGCCTGGTCGGCCTGGATTTAGCAAGTCGCAAGTGCGGTTTCCTCGTACCTGGTAACGCAGAATTTGAATGGAGCGATAGAATGATACCCAGGTACCTACAAACAGGATCTAAGAGAAAGGAAGAAAACTTCGATATTAGAATATTGCCATCCCGTATATGTTTACAAACGCCTGTCGCCCCTTATGTGATTATGTGATTGTGTGACTGGTTGAATTTTGTCATTGCAGAATCGTATGTTGAATAGATTAAACTATTTTATTAATCATCAATCTCTTTCCGTTTTTATGGTTCAACCTTCTTCTCGGAGACTACCGCCCTGCATTCTACTGTACATCTTACTGGTCTAGGCAGGTAGGTGTCCAGATCTTGGCTACCTCGCAGCTAGGTTTGTGATCATGGGTGAACCAACCAGATCCTGCAGATAAAAATAAATATCCGGGGTTGACAGGTTGACGAAAATTGAGCCTGTCTAGTCTCATCCTAGTAGGTTGCACATCTCGATATGCCAGTCGGACATTTATATATTTGTATTTCTGCAAGCGTAGTCACACATATAAGATATCAAAAATCACTCAAGACGTTAGGGGTGCTCATATCATGACGCTCTTTTCCATTCGAATTTCTATGGATCTCAATAAACCAAAGGTAACTGGTTAATGTGCGACCATCCATGTCCTATGAAAATAGAAGCTTGGGCTCATGACAGACATCCCCGCCCTTCCAACTCCGTAGAATCCCGTTCTCCTTGCTACTGAGTTGCTCGAGTCCTTCTCATGCTCTAGAACAAACGCAAATGACTGCCATCCCCTTCCGTATATGCTGATGTTCTAGGTTGAAATCTGCTGTATAAGCTTACGGACAACCTCGATGAGGAGACCGTAACGCGCCCTCTCGACGGATCAAGCTGGAAATCAGATGTGTGAAAAGAGTTATACTGATTAGGAACGGCCATAAATCGTCGCAAAGCATTATTCCCTAATAAATGCAGACGTCGCTATGCAGTAGTGGGGCGTATCAAGAGTAATCTACAAGGATGGTGAAGCCTGGATAGGCTGGTAGGTCATTGTATTTTTGGGTTGATTTACTCGCTCATTGATCACTGTTGAGGTGCTTGATAATTGAGCGGGCGCCTAAAGTATGGTCAGCGTACCGTTGAACCGCTAGAGAATGTTGCACGCTTACTTAAAGAGCAGAATATGTGGCTCCGGCTCGTGGACTTCATAGTGCTCCCAACCCAAGCTCTACAGTTTTCAGAATCTGTTAGTCGTTTCTATACCGCTACTATGGCGTGTCGTACTTGGGTACCGGGGTAGCTTACCTGAGTGATACCGATCGCACGCCACTCATCTTCCCATAGCAGCTTCAACGTGCCCTTAGACGGGTCATGGTAGTCTTTGGGAATGGCCTTGAGCATAGCCTTCGGTAGTTGGACGTGTCGGTATTCGTATTCGCTATCGGAATAACTAATTTGTCGAGTTAGTAACATTCCGTACGCTCCCAACACTGGGACAGCTAGAGTGTGTAACCGTACCGAGCAGAATAGTGGATAGAGTCGATAAACTCCTCAAGACGTGCTCGCTCATCGTCGCTGAGAGGGCGAGGCACCTTGTTGCGCCGAGTCATATCGATGTCTAGGGGCATTGTGTTTGGTTGGGCAACAGAATGTAATCTTCGGGGTCGAAATAATAACGACCTCTTTACGGTATAGTGGTATTAGGGCAATCTGTGGCGCAAATCCCTAGCGATTCGATTTTCGGAACCTAGAGAGGAAATTTGCGGCCGGTTGTTGGTTGGCAGAGAATTTATGTTGTCGCGTGAGGAGGGGAAGCAGAATGATGATAGCCTCGATTTCTAAAGATGGATCGCCCTCTACTGTAGCGCAAGGGTGTAAGAGATTGATAACCGGTAACTATGAATCGTTTAAAGTAATATAAATAATGTCCTACAGTCGGTTGGCAAGGAGAAGAGAAAGAAGTCACGAATTGAAGTTTGTAGGTTTACAAATATTGAGAAGACGGGAGGAGCGCGTTTCTTCTTAAAAGTTGAAGTTGCGGTGCCCCCAAAAATTAATCGCATATTGTTATGTACTGTGTAGAGAAGTAAACAGTGCTAAAGGTGGGGACGTTCATTGCACAAGCCACATTATTCACCTTATCTGAGGGGCATAGCAACAAATAACGGACGGAACGGGCAACAAAGCTGTGTATGACATAACTTCAGAGCCTATAGTGCACTGCCATTTGTGGCGCATTAGGGAGTATCATTCCCTGTAGCTATTAAATGTAGCACGGGAAGGTGGTAAGGTGGGTAGGCTAGAAGTGGAACTAATTGGTTGATTGAAAATCGTTACCTACCCCTGTCCGGAAGGTACCACAAACCTAACGACCTATCCTACACCTTCCTCAAGCTGGTCAGCTGTTCGCCCTCATAACTTAATCAATCTTTTGCACCAAAAACTTTCTCCATATTTCGTTGCATGCATCGACGAGCTTCACTAAAAATCGCCTTACGAAAACTAACCTACACTTGTGCATTTTAATGATATTCCATTCTTAGTGCATTTTTCTTCACTCAAGAAATTTACCCTCTTTCGCGTTGATTCGACCGTTATAATTCCGCACGAGCTACTGTAAAAGGGTTAAACGGTCGTCCCCTACAACACTACAATAGCGGTACTAGCCAGCCGCGTCCAGCAACCCACAAATCACCATTACCATCGCATTCGCATCGCATCGCGTCAAAGTCCTGCGACCCCCGTACCCATCATTTTGACGACCATATTTCGCAACATTGAATTCCCCATTCCCCATTGACTGCACGGCATACCAGACAATAGGCTGTGGTCTGTCAGCTCGGCCCTGCATGCGCCTACGATCATTTTTCCACCGCAGCCATGGAGAATAAGAGGAAAGCAAGCGGCGTCAACGGTCTTGAGCCATCAGCAAATGATCCTAATGATCGTGCTGCGAAGCGTCGCAGACTGCAGGAGGTAAGCTATCATCCACTATCATCCACACCTTAAATATTTACTTCACATTCCACAACATTGCGCGCAAGCCTTGCCACGACCCAGTTCCCAGTCACCTTTACCTGCTAGGTCAGGTGTCGTGCGTCGCAGCTGCGATGCGAACGTGTTTATGGATGAAGTTGGATTTGGGGCCAGAACCTAGTCGATGCTGCTGAAGAAACGCAATGCCAAATATTGTCGGCTTGTCTTTCAAAGACCGGTCCCCATCTTTCTCCATACGTACCATGTACTTCACAACGTCGAACCTCCAAAATCCTGCAATTTTGAAGCTCTTCGTGTTCTCTTCAACTAGGCATTTACCTATTGCTAACCCGACCTGCCATTATAGGAATTCGGAGACCTTTCAAATGGCGAGACTGCTGAATCGACTACAGCATACGGATTGAACATCTTAGAGTCAATCAGAGCCACGACGGATAAGAAGTATGTCTAGGCCATTTTCCATTACAATATACAAACACGTTTCTTGCGACTTCTCGCTCTACTAACAACCCCGTCTCGTGCATTGTTCGCCGAGTATTACTTTTTATTCTTATTTTCCAATAACACGACTAATTATCTTTCTGTTGTAGTGGCCGTTCAGTTTCACCGTATTTTGAGGCCCTCCCTACTCGAAGCGAAGATCCGGAGTATTACAAGAAGATCAGATTGCCACTCTCACTAGAATTGATCGAACGCAAACTGAAGAACCATGAGTACACCAAGCTCTCTATTCTAGAGAGTGACTTCAAACGTCTGGTTTCAAATGCGAAAGAGATCAACGAGCGCTCCTCTGTAGCTTTCGGCGATGCAGAAAGAGTGCGGAAAGCAGTTAGTAACTTGATGGTGAAGTACAATCCTGCATACAAGTCCGGCAATTATCAGGCTGTGGCTACCCCCTTGCCCCCCACTCCCGAACCCGATGACAACGTAGAGGACGAGGCTGCAGAAGACGAAGAGGATAAGAAAGAATCCAACACTGAAGAAGTGCAGCCAGAAGAGAATCACGTTGTAGAGGAACCGGTCGAGGAAGAGGACGAAGTCGAAGCTGAGGAAGAGGTAGAGGCCGGTATTGAAGAGGAGGAAGATGGCGAGGGAGAGGAAGAGGAGGAAGAAGAGGAGGAAGAGGAGGAGGAGGATGAAGAAGAAGACGAAGACGAAGATGATGGTGAGCCGAGTCCTGTGGCTCGAAAACGACGACGACCTGGCCGTCCGCCTAAGAACCCTACGACGCATACTCGGAAGGCCGCAACACGCGGACCTACTCCATCCAAGGCCGATAGCCATTACGAGAACCAGTCGTATAAAGGCCTGACTTTTCAGCAGGCACAGGAAAAGATCGTCGAGGAGATGCTTCGAAAGAAAGATGAAAGGTTAGTGGACACTGTCCCCGTGTGATTCTATATATGACTTACAATCGCGTCCAGTGGTGAATACCCATACTTTGAGCCATTTATCTATCTGCCACCTCGAACCCTCAAGGACTACTATGAGATCATTGCCGAGCCCTTGTCGCTCAAAGCATTGCAAAAGCAAGTTCGAGGTCAGCATGGAAGAGGAGGAGCAACCTACGTTAGCGACTTCAAGCACTGGGCCGCATTTGAAGACCAGGCCAGTTTGATCTGGAAAAATGCATACCACTACAACGAGGATGGAAGTGAAATTTCTCTTATGGCCCAAGAACTCGAGGTAAGCTACCGCATACCATTAGGTTAACTTAGTTTGAAATCGGTTTAGTATCTAACTATCATAGCAATTATTCCATGAACAACTGAAAGAAGCCAAGCAACATGTTCCGGAACCGCCTCAACCGAAGATAAAGCTTAAGATGCCATCTAACTCGGAAACAGCGGTTCATCCTAAGAAGATAACGATCCATGTTGGTGGTAAGACGAGCGCGACGGGATCGCCAGCTCCCGTAACAAGTCAGTCCGGGGAAGGAGAGGCCACAGGTAGCAACGGCAGCAACGGTACTCCTATTAGCAGGAACCCATTTGGCGGATCGACAGGAACCTCGATCAACTTAAGCCAACTCGAGAAGGCAAGAAGTCTGTCAGCTTCTGTTGGCCCTCCGAGCCCGGCAGCAGGAGTTACGAAGTCCGAAGATGTTGTTCGACCATCGCCCGGATTCACCAATCACCAGCAGTTTGCACCTCCGGTGATGCCGCCCTCGAACGTTGTTCCGAATGGTACGATTCCACCACCTCCTGCTCCCAAGCAATCGGCCATAGATATTCTTGAGGCACAAAAATACCGACCCCATCCAATCAGTAAGTGTCTTCTTTTGGATTACCATCTTGTGTATTACTAACCCTGTTTCAGAGGAATCAGAGGCTATTCTACCTAAACTTGTCCTGTCATCTCACCCTAGCCTTCAACTCGAGAATCAATTTACAGCCGTTTTTTACGCCAGTCCCACCGAGTTTCAGCAGGAGCTTGTTTTTAACGCTCCAGCAACCCATTTCCGCATGCTCCTCAAGCCGCACGTAGCGCCATTCCTAGAAGAGCAGCAACGTGAGTGGAAGCTGAACGTATTCCACGATACCTTGCGTTTGTTCCCCGTATCCGCGCCGTTCGATAAACGAAGCGAGCCAGTCTTTGACACCACCTTCCATTTTGGCGTCAATCGACTCGAGATATCCTTAGTGGCTGCCCTTCCTCGGGGTGAGAAGGCGCCCAACGGGTTAAACATGGAGATGGAGAAGTTCGTGGTTCATTTCAACTTGCTCCGGCATTCGTAGCGAGTCGATTTGACATTTATCGTCGATATTGGTTGACATGGTGTTAGTCAGCTGGTTGGGGGAAGTCACTAGCCTGCACCTCTGGTTTCATGTGTTGTCGGATTTGTACTTAATGGAAACTATAGAGAGAGCTCTAGCTATGCTCGTTCCGTGCAGGGAATGATTTGCTTCGACAAAAGCATTTGTACAAGTACTCTACTACTATGGCTTATAGCTAAGACATCTGGACGGGTAGATATCTAGGTAGCTAATGGCTTAGTAGTTATATAAAATAAGTCTCGATAATTACGAATGAGTGATATGAATCTGGGGGTTTCTTTTAAAGCACTTGAGTACCTAACTAAGAACTATTAAATTCGTACAGCATAGAACAACTTCTATTCGGAGTGTCCGCGGGCTTCCTCTCTCGCCCGGTATGTCCTTGCATGTAAATATACTTATATATGTCGAACTACATTTTAGTGAATGTTTGAATGTTAAATAAAAAGTGCTAGACTCGACACACGATTCAATGTTTGGCTTTTAAAAGCTTTGAAGCTGGTGGGGTTGCGCTTAACAATCGATGCCAAGAGGCTGGACCCTGGATCTTGAGGTCCGATTCTGGGTACGTACCTCGTAGCGGTTCGTGCCTACCTGGTAGTAATTGTAGGTACCCTAGGACGCTAAACCGGATTTAAGATGGTCCCAGCGGCAAAGGTGGGCTAGGGTGGGAAAGAAAAAAAAATTAAGATTTTGAATTATTTTTCACCGCCCGCATAAAAAATTTAGTGAAATTTTCCCCTCCATAAACCCGTCAACCATCCCTCCATACCTCCATACCTACTTCCTCCGAACCATTTCCTTTCCTTCTGGACAATCTTTTTCTTCCACGCAACATCAATCCTTCCTGTGGACTTGTTCAGTTGAACGTAAATTCTCATAATGGCGGAAGAAGTCTACGACGGTGCCATCGGTATCGATCTGGGTATGTCGCAAAAATTAACCCCGCGCCCACAGATCGTCGCATTGCGGGCCATTAAAAAATATTCAAAAAAAATTCGATATTGCGATTACAATTTGCTGACCACGTCCAAATAATTAGGTACCACCTACTCTTGTGTCGCCATATACGAGGGTAACAATGTCGAAATCATCGCCAACGAACAGGGTTCCTTCACAACCCCTTCATACGTCTCTTTCAACGAGAAGGAGCGATTAATTGGTGAAGCCGCCAAGAACCAGGCTGCTATGAACCCACGAAACACCATCTTCGATGTCAAGTACGTTTCGATCAAGCCCCACAACCTTTTAATATTTGGTACTGTATTACTGACTTCCTTTGCGACAGGCGTTTGATTGGCCGACCCTTCAACGACCCCATCGTGAAGAAGGATATCGAATCATGGCCCTTCAAGGTCGTCGAGCAGGGCGCCAACCCTCTCGTCCAGGTCGAGTATCTAGGAGAGACCAAGACCTTCTCTCCTCAGGAAATCTCTGCTATGGTCCTAACCAAGGTAAGCAACGATAACCCCCACTATAGTTAATATGTTTTTTCGCTTCTAACGCACAATCTACTTATAGATGAAGGAGATTGCCGAAGTCAAGCTCGGCAAGAAGATTGAGAAGGCTGTCATCACTGTCCCCGCCTACTTCAACGACAACCAACGTCAAGCCACTAAGGATGCTGGTTCCATCTCTGGCTTAAATGTTCTCCGTATCATCAACGAGCCTACAGCCGCTGCCATCGCTTACGGCTTGGGCTCCAACAAGAGCAACAAGGAGCGTAACGTCCTGATCTACGATCTTGGTGGTGGTACTTTCGATGTATCTCTCCTTAACATCCAGGGCGGTGTTTTCACCGTTAAGGCCACCGCTGGTGATACCCATCTTGGTGGTCAGGATTTCGATACCAACTTGCTAGACCACTGCAAGAAGGAGTTCCAGCGAAAGACCAAGAAGGACATCTCCGGTGACCCGCGTGCTCTCCGAAGACTCCGAACTGCTTGCGAGCGTGCCAAGCGTACCCTCTCCAACGGTGCCCAGACCACTATCGAGATCGACTCGCTCTTCGATGGCGATGACTTCTTCCTCCAGATCACTCGTGCCCGTTTCGAGGACCTGAACGCTAAGGCGTTCAACGGTACCTTGGAGCCTGTTGCTCAGGTCCTAAAGGATGCTGCTGTCGAGAAGAGCGCCGTCGACGAGATCGTGTTGGTTGGTGGTTCTACCCGTATCCCTAAGATCCAGAAACTCCTCAGCGATTTCTTCGATGGCAAGAAGCTTGAGAAGAGCATCAACCCCGACGAGGCCGTCGCCTACGGTGCTGCTGTTCAGGCTGGTATTCTCTCCGGCAAGGCCACCTCTGCCGATACCTCCGACCTCCTCTTACTGGATGTCGTTCCTCTTTCCCTTGGTGTTGCCATGGAGGGTAACATCTTCGCTCCTGTCGTTACTCGAGGTCAGACCGTCCCCACTATCAAGAAGCGTACTTTCACCACTGTTGCCGACAACCAGCAGACCGTTCAGTTCCCCGTCTACCAGGGTGAGCGTGTCAACTGCGAGGACAACACTTCTTTGGGAGAGTTCACCTTGGCACCCATCCCCCCCATGCGTGCCGGTGAAGCCGTTCTCGAGGTCGTCTTCGAGGTCGACGTTAACGGTATCCTAAAGGTCACTGCTACGGAAAAGACCTCTGGCCGCAGTGCCAACATCACCATCTCCAACTCTGTTGGCAAACTCTCATCTACTGAAATCGAGAGCATGATCAACGGTTCGTTCTAGTCCTAGCCATATTGCATTAAAACAAAACTAATATTTAGTCTACAGACGCCGAGAAGTTCAAGAACAGCGACGAGGCCTTCAGCAAGCGATTCGAGGCGAAGCAACAACTCGAGTCATACATCAGCCGCGTTGAGGAGATCATCTCCGACCCGACCATGTCTCTCAAGTTCAAGCGTGGCCAGAAGGATAAGATCGAGCAATCCCTCAGCGACGCTATGGCTCAGCTTGAGATCGAAGACTCCAACGCTGATGACTTAAAGAAGAAGGAGCTTGCCCTGAAGAGACTGGTCACCAAGGCCATGTCATCCCGATAAGCGCTTCTCTCTCTTCGTTTGGCGAATATAGGTCATGGATTATAGATGGGCGGGCGGCTAGGTTCCCTTAAGTCTTGCGGGTGCCCTTGATGCCCATCTACGCGAAGGAATTAGGATTGGCATTGAAAGGGGAGGGTAATGTCTCGCTTAGTAACTGCGAGGCAGGAGGGAAACAAAAAAGTCTTTCGGGTTGGTTTCTACTCTACCAGGCTCTTGTTATACTCCACGTCACCGTCCTCTTACGAATACTTTACAACCACATGGTGGTTGGCGGCGCATTTGCATGTAGACTAGGGAAAAAAGTGACCCAGCAGGGATGAACTCGACGAATTTAATTTTTTCTCACGTTATTATATCCTGGCTCTATCGAGTGCAATCCATATAGATGCCATTCTTCTTCGGTGCCTTTGTTAAATATTGTTCTTTTGAGGTTAGGTAAGCATCGTAGGGTATGTCGTGATAAAGAGTCCCCGCAACTCTCGGCACTAGTTGACGCGATTCTCCAAGTCCGGGGTCCCGCATCTCAGGTCGCCCAATGGGGGGTGACGTATATGTAATTACTTGAAAGACGAGGGAAACTTGGGGATATCGTGACTTGTACTTGTAATTCATGAAATTTCTATCGTGGAATTAAGTTAGAATGTCGTCGACGGCCCAAGACAATGCTAAAACCGGGGAGGAACCGCAAACGACGGAGGACCAGCCCACCACCAACCTCCAGGACTACGACCTCAACCTCCCCCTCGACACCAGCCGGGGAATGCGCACTGGTCTCACGTCGTACGGAGACGCGCACTTCTCGCTGTTCCTACGGAAGGTATTCATCAAGGCTTTAGGGTACTCCGAGGACGCGCTTTCGCGGCCCATCGTGGGAATCGTGAATACGTACTCGGCGTTTAACCCGTGCCATGCCAACGTGCCGCAGTTGATCGAGGCGGTTAAGAGGGGGGCGCAGTTAAACGGCGGGTTGGCGATTGAGTTCCCGACGATTAGTTTGCATGAGAGTTTTGCGGCGCCGACGAGTATGTATTTGAGGAATTTGATGAGTATGGATACTGAGGAGATGATTGGCGCGCAGCCGGTTGATGGGGTTGTGCTTATTGGGGGTATGTACCTACCTATGCTGGGGTTGGAGACGGGAAGGGGGGAGGGGAAGGGAATACTGGAAGGGCGTTTGCTGATGGTGAATAGGATGCGATAAGACAACGCCGGCGCAATTGATGGGTGGGATCTCGGCGAATAAGCCGATATTGCATCTTGTTACGGGGCCCATGATGCCGGGGAGTCACAGGGGTGTTCGGTTAGGTGCTTGTACTGATTGTCGGAATAATTGGGCGAGTTATCGGGCGGGGGTTATTGATATCGAGGAAATTGCGGCGTTGAATGAGGAGCTGGCGCCGACAGTGAGTATTTGAACTACGTAGAAACCCTTAGAGGGCTTGATAAACGAAATTATGCTAAGTGGGAAGTAGGCCGGCACGTGTGGCGTTATGGGCACTGCGAGTACAAGTAAGGATATTTTGAATTTTCTTATTGCCCCTTTTCCTGCATTCTTATTAATAGGAGAACTACTGACATGCTCCTCTCATAGTGGCGTGTATCCTAGTTGGACTTGGTCTCATGCCATTTAAAGGAGCAACAGCACCGGCTGTATCATCAGCACGACTACGAATCGCCGAAGAAACAGGCGCCAACGCCGTAAAAGTCATCGCAGCCGGAGAAAAACTCAAGCCTCAAGCTTTATTATCACGGGAATCATTCATTAACGCCATAACCGTCCTCCAAGCCATCGGCGGTTCAACAAACGCAGTCGTGCACATAATGGCCATCATAAACCGACACCCGAAGCTCGCCGGCACAATAGACCTCGATACCTTCGATGAAATCGGGCGCCACACCCCCTTACTCGTAGACCTCAAACCCAGCGGTGCGAATTACATGTCCGACTTCCACAACTCAGGGGGCATGACCGCTCTCTTGCAAGAATTAAAACCGATTCTCCATCTCGACGCTTTGACAATCACAGGCAAGACACTAGGGGAGGCTCTAGACAGCGAGCGCATCATCCCAGTTCCCCAGCACCTCCGGTGCATTCAACCCTTCGACGCGCCGCTGTATCCACGCTCCTCGCTCGTCGTGCTACACGGAAACCTAGCCCCTGGAGGCGCCGTCATGAAGGCCAGTGCGTCGAAAGATCGGAAACTGCTACGCCACTCCGGACCTGCGGTCGTGTTCGCCGGGTCAGCGGACCTAGCGCGACGGATCGACGACGAAAATCTAGACGTTACACCAGATAGTGTGCTAGTACTACAGAACATCGGGCCCGTAGGAAATCCCGGGATGCCGGAAGCCGGGCTAGTTCCGATCCCGCGGAAGCTGGCTGCTAAGGGAATCACCGATATGCTCCGGGTTTCAGACGGGCGGATGAGCGGGACGGCGGGTGGGACGATTGTCTTGCATGTTTCTCCCGAGGCGGCGGATCCGGAGAGCGTGTTGGGGGTTGTGAGGGATGGGGATATCGTGACGTGCGATGTGGAGAGGAGGGTGTTGAGGGTGGAGATTAGTGATGAGGAGATTGAGCGCAGGAAGGGGGAGAGGAGGGGGGAGGTGGTGAAAGAGGGGTCTGAACACCCGTGGAAGAAGAGGGAGCGGATGAGGGGGTATAGGGGCTTGTATATGAGAGAGGTGAATCAGGCAGATCAGGGGGCGGATTTTGACTTTTTGAGGGCTGGGTTTGGGGGTTGATTATATATGGAATCGTATATATACGGAATATTGTTAAAATAACAGTACGGATTATGTTGACAAGCCATATAAATATGAATACATTACTGAAATACTTGATTATTTGAAACTGGTGGCATCATGAGTCTTTGATTACAATAGGGGGCTTCCCAACTTCTTTGGCCTCTCCGTTCAGGGCATCGATCTCAGCTTGCACTAAAGGAATTCCCGTTTTCTCTCTTTCTTCCTGGGTCAATTGCTCAATTTCACCGGGGAAGTATATCCTCTCAACACCGGCAGCCTTATCTGAGCCAACAACTCGTTGGTAAAGGACATCCATTCGTTTTCGGAAGTCTTCAAGACTCATAAATAAGTCGGGCTTGATGGTTACGAGGAAATGGCCGACATCTGATGGTTTGCTTGGATCGTATGGGCCTGTAACGCCGCCTGCGAATTCAGAGCCTGTATGTTCCTGATTTAGTAGAAAATAGGCGGTGCCTACGATTTATAGTGGAATTCTTACCTGAAAGAACCCCTGAAAATACATCCATCATAATCGCTAACGCAGAACCCTTAGGCCCTCCCATGGGCAACATAACTCCCCCCAAAGCAGCAGTCGGGTCATCCGTAGGTTTTCCTTCCGCATCTAAAGCCCAGTCCAATGGAATCTTCTCCCCCCTCCTCTTTGCTTTATAGATCTTGCCCCTCGCCGCCACAGAGGGCGCCATGTCTAGGATAAACGGCTTCTCTTGGCCGCCCGGAGCGCCACATGCAATGGGCGAGACCCCCATCAACTTACTCTTCCCACCGAAAACCGGCAGCGCCGGACTTGAGTTGGTAAACACAAGGCTCATCATTCCCGCATCGATAGCCTGCTGGACGATCCAGGCGCTCATGCCAAAATGGTTTGAGTGCTTGATGCTCACCATTCCAATCCCGAACTCGCGCGCCATGTCGCATGCTTCCTTCATACCCAAGGAAGCAGCTAAGAACCCGAAGCCATTGCGCCCGTCTACTTGGGCGACGACCGGTGTGGTTTTAGATAGAGTGGGGGTGGCGGCGCTATCTAGGACGCCTGCGCGCACCCGCGCCATGTACGACGGTATCCGATTGATGCCGTGTGTGTCGACGCCCCGTAGGTCAGCAGCTACGAGACATTTAGCTATCACAGCTGCATTGGAGGTTGGAACTCCATTTCCGGTTAGTACGGCCTCGATGAATTTACGGGCTTCAGAGGCTTCGACATAGAGCTTTGTATCAGGGGGTGATTGGGATGCTGAAGTTTCGGCCATTTTTTACCGATAAAAGGGGATCAATTGATAACCATAAAAGGAGTAATTTGAAGAGTGGGTTACCAATAACCTCTTTGTTGGATTATAATGATCTTATTCGTGATAAGGTGTGGAATATTTAAGTCGGCGTACTTACCCGGACACCTGCAGCCGGAGACTTATCCGATCGATTCCTAGTCCGAACTCGGACCCGGTCCCGTTGCCGATACTCCAACTCCAACGGGCCTATGCCGAGGTTTTCCGCCCCTATGAGTTTCTGCTGTCGGGATATCTCCGACTGATTATTTTACTTAATTGTAATATAGCTTTATCATTTTCGGTGACTATAATGAGTTTATGTCTAATTGAAGACGCACGCTTGATTTAAAGGTTATAGTTTGCATCTAGAAGCATGAGTCATGGCAAAATATGTACATAATAGTATGGTGTGACTCTTACTGTAAAACGTTTAGATTGTCTCTAAATAGTAGGATTAAATGAGTAGTTAGTCGTTAATCTAGAGTCAGTGGCCTGTATAGGTAGCAACAGTACAAGAACACAAACATTGAGGCATTGATAGGGGCATTATATATAGATGACTTGAGTCGCTTGGATAGAATAATCCACCCGACGGAAGAATAGGTAGTAAATAGGGGAAGCATTTATCGTCCGTTGGCCCATTAGGAAATGACACACTTAACGCTTCATATAGTTGAGTGGGAACTCTACCCGCGCCGTCTCCTTATCTACCTTCACGAAAAGGGGATCCTTAAATCAAAGCATATTACCATAAATGACTGTGCTTCGTTTATGGGCACCCGCTTGATGAGGCCAGTACCTTCTCTGGAACTGCCACATGGGAAGTATATCGGGCAGGCCGCAGCGATCATGGAATATTTCGAAGACATATGTGACAACCCTCAGGAGCAATGGCAGAAGGAAATTGCGGCTCTCGCTAAATATACCATGAGAGGACATGACTCCCTTGAGAGGGTTGAGATAAGGGGTATCCTCTCATTGATCGAAGAGGCATCAGTTCTTTTTAGTTTTGCTGCCCTTAGAGGTACCAAGCGTCACCGCGCAGGCGATCCGTTAAACTGCACAATAGCACAAATGATGTTGAAGTCAACGAAGAAAAGCTTGGAAGGAATCCAGGGTTATTATTTCAAACGGTTCAAGGAGAACTTCGACGACCACGACTATGGTGGAGATATTAACATCGCAGATATCGCTCTATTCGCACTCTTAGAGTTCGCCCAGGAATTCCACGGCCAAAATCTAGTACCTGATCTATTGAGTCTGAAGGGATTCTATACTGCCTTCAGTGCAAGGAAGAGCGCTCAGAGACCGCAAGGATTTTATCCCGCCGATATCATGTTGTTCGCTCATGATTGGAGCTAAGGGGCTGTTAAAGATTAAACCCCCTGAAAACGTAACAGCATTAAAAAAATCTGTAAACAAACGATCAGAGTGTTATCTAGGTACCATAGATACCCATAATGTAGTAGTCAGTTGTAATCTAGACGACTGCTTCTTGAATAGGTAAATACTTGTAATGATAGTGACCCTAGTAAGAACCTTCAGCGATATATGAAGCGAGTAAAAACTATCAAAACGCTTCAGTAGCTTGAGTAAAATGATCGAGTACCTAACCCCAGGTTTAGTGATACGATTTAGTTATTATTGTTGTAATTATCGGAGGTTATCTGCGCTGATCATGTCAACTTACCCATTTTATTGGGCTGGACTACGACCAAGCCACAATGCAAATACGATATGGAATTAAAGGCGATTTTAGCTGAGATCGAGCGAACTCGTTCCATATCACCTTGGCTTTAAGTGGCACAGTAGAGCTCGCCAGGGCCATGTATCCTTTTTCAGGGGAATTTCAAGAATATCAACACCCATAATTGGTCGGTCCAATATCGCACGAGCCATCCATGCAGCCTTGCCTGTGAACCATGGATACTCGAAAGTCGGGGACCATAGCAAGGACACGATATGTAGATCTTAGAATTGCTGTTTCTTCCAATTCTGTAGGCTTAATTCTCGTCGTTCTCAACTCGTTCGTAGGTCGACCATCTCTTAGCTAAACGCCTCAACAAGGACATTGCAGCAATGGCGAACGATCGTACTAACACTACACATCCAGTTCTCACCACGACTTTTACACCTGCGCCAGAATGTACAGAGTTGACGATAAGCACCTGCTATGGTACAAATCGCTGTTTCGCAGTAGCTCTTACGAATAATCATTGCAGTAAGCCCGTTCACGCATGTTTCCCTCAGTCGTCGATTTTCGAAGCCACGGATTACACATATGCGACGCCGTACGTGACATATTCGCCAGCAAACTTTTGCCCTGAGGGATGGTCAACGGCCGCAACCGCTTTAGCTCCAGATGGTGTATGGTGCTGCCCCAAGTAAGTCGTCCCCGCCGTGATCGTACACCCATTATGTTGCAATGCTGACATTGTGGATGAAGTGGCTTTGGGTTTAATCGGGATATCCAATACTGTGAAGGAACATTCACTGAAGGAACAGCAGTATCAGTCGCAGCCAACTGCGAGATTTTGAGCACTATTCCGTTCGGCCCTGACCAGACAAATTTAATGACCGTCGCTTTATTGGGAGGAGGAGGGTCGAATACAGTTCCTGCAAGTCAGCTCACAATAACGGCAACGGCACAAGGCATCTTCCTTCAAGGACAGACACTAGAAAGCGGGCCGAGCCAATCTTCCCCGACTTCGACAACGTCCATAGTAACTCCAAGTGTGTTGATACCGCCGCCTCCCCCAGGAACTTACTCGTCTATATCAACCAAAGCTGCCGTCGGCGCTAGTATAGGTGGCACGATAGCGATCGTCTTACTCCTCAGCCTTGGGTTCTTTCTGATTAGGCGTCACCGTAAGAGGCGGCGAATAAGTGAACAGGATGAATTAAAAGAAGTGGACGATCAAGACCCACCGGTACCAGGCGAAGGAGACAATGTGGACGGTACGCGGAAACCAGAGCTCGAAGGTAGCAATGCCAACCCCGCACTATTCCGAAAGAACGAACTAGATGCAAATGCAACGCGTTCAGAACTTCTGGGAGATACGGATGCAAGTAGGGAATTGGATGGAAATGCGACACGTTCTGAGCTCCAGTGTCCTACCAGTTCGGAATTGGAGCTCCAGGGAGAAGAAGTTCCTCAAGAATTGGAAACGCCTGTTCGATACGAGCTTCAAGGATGATCGGAAAAGGGGGGCTCATAACTTATATTACTTAATGGGATACTCATAACTGGAGTCGGGAACTGGATAATTATCTTGCGTTTTTACGGTAACGAATTATTTCTGATGTTGTCAAAGTTATGAACCTGGGAAGTTTACTGGCTTATTTAATCCGAATACTGCTTATATAATTTTAATGATAACGATAAGAGGCCGGTTACACAATTAGGTAACCTGCGACGTTATGAACTTAACAGGTAGGCATGCTTAAAAAGAGGTATTTACGTCATGACAACGAAGCTGAAGCAAAGCTGCATTGTCGAAAAGCTCCATCATAATTACTTCGTTGCCTTGTGCATCAACAACAACGCGACATTCCAATCTTCCATTTCCTCTAAGCAACGCGGGGTAAAACTGCCTGCGTCAAGCTTACCGTTTCCAATGTTCACTTCTTATTTACAATATTGATTTCTACACTCATTAGTAGAACATATGATATCCAGTCTGCGTCTGCATCATTAAAATGGCTACCCAAGGCTACGTTCAGACTTCCCTCATCTGGGTGGCTTATGCCGTCGCAGTTGTCCTGGCCTTAATTGTTGCTAGCATCACTACATTTACCTGGCAGACACCTCGCGAACGATCCGCGGTCGTTAGCATTGTCGCCATTATCGGTCTTACCTCCATCCTCGCGACCGTTCTCCTTCTCCCTGTCGACATCGCCCTTGTCTCATCCACCACGTCCACGGCCCTCGGTCTCAAGAAACACTGGGCCACCACCGAGCGTATCGACAGCATCACTTTCACACTCAAGGTCGTCTACTATTGTCTCTACAGCTTCGACGCCCTTCTATGTCTTCTCATCATTCCCTTCTCGTACTTTTGGTATGAGGAATATGATGAGGTCGAGGAGCAAGAGGGTAATCAGACCTTCGGCAGTCGCCTTTGGGGTGCCTTTAAGTATACCATTGCCTTCATACTCTTGGTCGTAATTATCTTCCTCGTCGGTTTCTTCGTTCCCGCTGCCGGATCCCGCGGCGGTGGCGATCATCTCGATCTCGACTTCTTCAAGCGACTCCTCGACGAGAACCATGGAGAGAAGGCACTTACATTCGGCGTCGGTCTATTGATTACCTTGGGTACACTACTATACATTCTGTACACCGGAGCTGGTCTCGCTCTTTTCCCCGTCTCGTTCATCAAGTCCGCTCCCTCCGTATCCGCGCCGCAATTGTCCGAGAATACTGCATCGCAATTGGAGCAGAACAGAGAGCGTCAACGACAGATCGAGATGCGCAATGCCGGCCGATCGGATGGAATGCCGCACAAAGATCGACGCGAGCTAGAAGCCCTCGCCCGCCAAGAGCGAACGCTTGTCCGACGTGAACGACTCGCCGCCGAAGCTCAAGGAGAAGGCAAGAGCTTCATTGTGAAGCTATGGGCAAAGATCTGTGCAGTATTCCGACCACTTAAGCTCATCGGAGGAATTCTTCTCATCGTGCTCGCACTGCTCATCTGGGTCTCTATGCTGATCACTGGAATCGACAAGGCTGCCAACTCTGTCTGCAAGGAGCATTGTGGGTACATCCTCGCGCATATCAACGTCTTCCAGCCCATCAACTGGATCTTCGTGCAGACCGCCAAGGCCTTCCCTGTAGACTACATCCTCATGGCCCTACTGATCCTGTTATTCTTCAGCAGCTCCATCTCCGGCGTGGCAGCTATCGGCATCCGCTTCCTCTGGTTGCGCATCTTCCAGATTCGCAAGGGCCGAACGATGCCACAGGCCCTACTCATCGCGACAGTCATGCTGGCATTAATGATGCTTGGAATCAACTATGCGGTAGCCATGATGGTGGCGCCCCAATACGCTAGTTACGGCACCCAGACGTTCTGCGACCTACCACCCCGCTTCCCGTTCTCGAACCCCGACTGCAGCGAGACGCCCGAGGCCGTCAAGCCCTGCTCCGAGTGGGCAGACGCGCGATCGCACGACGGCAAGCACCAGCAGCAGGTTTGCACGCCAACAGTAATGTCGACGTTCCTGAACCGTGTGACGCTCAACTGGCCCGTGTTCGGCGCCGTGGCCTTCTGGGCTCAATTCGCGTTCCTGGGCATCTTCCTCATAGTATTCCTTACGAGCTTGTTCCGCGCCCCGAAACTCAATCTCAGCGAGATCGATGAGGAGGCTGAGGCGGATGAGGAAGAGGGACTGCTGGCTAGCACGGGACGTCG
This sequence comes from Annulohypoxylon moriforme, assembly GCA_022695765.1. NCBI lineage: Eukaryota > Fungi > Ascomycota > Sordariomycetes > Xylariales > Hypoxylaceae > Annulohypoxylon > Annulohypoxylon moriforme. The sequence continues at coordinate 227,122 of MU403100.1, forward strand.
CTTCGGCGCTACGTGGCAGGATATCACGGGCCGCGCGAAGACGGGTTCTTATGGCAGCGGAGGTGGAAGTGGGAATGGTGGCGGTTCTAGTGCGTAAGGTGATTGCCCGCCCGCTTAGGTGCCGGCATTCCTAAAGCATCGTACTACGGCTTGGGCCTAAATCATTCACCCGCGCATGAAGGAAGGGGAAGTTGGTACAGAATCAGAGGTGTCAGTTGGCAAGTTTTCTATTAGGTCACATGGATGCGGAAAAAGGGGTAGGAAATAATCCCCCAGGGACACATGTACGGAGTATCAGGTTCTACGGAGAGCAATATGGACGGCGTCTTTGATTGATTATTGAGATTGTACTACTGGCTTGCAATGAGGTTACGGATAGGTACCTTAGGCTACGGTAAAATAGGACATGGATTTACGGTACTATGGGTTATCTTATTATGATTTGAAAACGGTGTTTATGAACATGCTGACGTAAGTAAACATCGCCCTTACGCCGTAGGATTGATCTACATCAAGGCAGATTCCCTGACAGCGCAGCTCAGTCCAGCTCGCTGACGCCAAGAAAGGCTTTTCCTGCCCAAATGGGTTATCTATAGCGAGGTCCTGCCACTAACGTAAGTGGAAATTAGACATCTAGTATCTTACAATGCACAACTGAAGATCGGCAAGTCGCTAAGGTTAGTTACTATGGGGAATTGGTATAGGGATTTTGATCACAGAAGCTTTGTGTTACGTGAATAGGTTTTTATAGGCTATAGAAGGGGTATCTGGCGTCAAGTTTCGTACATAGCCCAATCACGTCATCATCATCATGATCCTTACCGTCATTAGCATCGTCATCACAGCCATCACTCCCTCCCCTTAGTATCAAACTTCTCCCACCGATGTCCCCTCTCATCATACCCCGCCCTCGGACCGACATGCATCTCGCGCCAGCAACGCGCGCAGTACACGTCGCCGTCGCAGCCGATACAGCGCACCGTTCCGTCTTCAAGACAGACGGTGCACCATGTCTTCTGGTCTTCGTCGGTAAACCCGTGCCGCTTTATTAGGCCGGGTAGGGGCCGGTCGGCGGGGGCGAAGGTCGGGGCGGCGGGAAGCCCGAAGGCGTCGACGGCTGTGGTGGGTGCGGAGGGGAGATCGCGGGGCGGGGTGGCGAGACGGAGGGCGGCCATGCGGGAGTTGATTGAGGCGGCGAAGTCGGCGTCGTCGTCTGAGGAGGTATCGTCTTGGGAGGGGGCGAGGGGTGGGGGAGTGGGTTGGTCTTGTAGGGAGGAGGGGACGGTGGGGAAGTTGAAGGGGGATGTGTCGTTGGGTGCTATAGTTTCACCTGGTTTCTTGTCGTGGGCTTGGTTTATGTCCTTAGTTGGTGATGTAGGTGTAGAATCTGGCTGAGAAAGGGGCTTGTTGGCTTTTTCCAAATCTACCTCGTCGGCGGCTTGATCCAGGATGATCTCGACTTCGCGGGTCATGTATTCAGCGTCAGAGTCGTCGCTATTGCCCTCGCCACTACCATCATGATCGGTTTTGGCGCCAGGGCCACCATCTGCCTTGCCAAGTTCTTCTAAAAGCTTGGTGGCTTTGCGATGCTCGTCTTCAGCAAGAACCCCGTTGACCCATTCTGCTTCCGCCTCAGGATTACTGAGGAATGCCTCAAGTTCGTCCTCGTCCATTTCAAGTAATGAATCCATCTCCTCGTCGTTTTCCTCTTCCTTGGCAGGAACTTCCGACGCGCTTATTTTCACGTCCGGACTCTTAACATTAAGCTGTGGCTGTGGTTGGGGTGAGCTGGGTGTAGTAGAAACCCTGCCACTTCCATCGTTCACCCCTGAGCCACTGGTGTTTTGGGCATTGTTGCTGGATTGGTTTCGCAGGCTTTTTAGCCTCTCTGAGAGAGCATCTTCTCTGGATAGAGGTTTGGCTGACTCTATAGTAGATGCAGCAATTGTCCTAGGTGATACTTAGCAAATTCCGACACCTTAAGTATAGAGGTATTCATGTAGTCGTAACAAAGAAAGGCAAACGGGGGTAAGATCATCTTACTTCGATGGCGGGTCAAGGCTAACGGTGCTAAGTTTGAGGGCGTTTAGCCTATCTAGTAAGGACCGATCTGATCCTGGAGCGTCGGTCATGATGAAAGGTCAAGTTGATGAGCCTTGTTATAGTGGAACGTCCGGGTGGCTTGACGAGGCTACCTGAGCGCGATACGCTTCTCCGCAGGCGCCAGGCACGATCGCGTGGTGGAATTTGTCCGCTCTCGGATGGTACCGAAAGCGTGGTTCCTGCGGAGTGATGACGGGCTGTGCTCACTCGATTTGGAATAAACTCAAAGAATGAGGCTGAGCATGTATAATTCGGAAGATTTTGTCGAACGAGGAAGTAGAAAAAAGGCCGATACGTTCATAGATGTAACTAGGTTTAGTCGTCTATCAGATTTGAGTAACCTGATCGATGATGTTCCTGGATGAATGAGTGTATAATGATTGAATATATCTGAAATCGGTGATGTCAGAGGCGAGGTACCTGAGAATATGTACTGTACATAGTGGGTCAATGCATCTGCTAAATATAACTAGTTCGCATTAGATCTAGTCGCTAATCAGATTTGGCTACGCTAAGCCACATTCGGTATTAATATACATGGGAAAAGAACGTTGTTGTACCACGTTATCATCACCTGCAGCCAGAGAGCATAGCCTCTATCAGCAAAACAATTGTGACGTTAATTGGAATAGGTGAGGACAGGTGAGGTTGAAATCTGACCAGTCCTACTACAATTACACTTATTCCGGCCTTTCCTGCTTATCTGATGGACCGTATACTCAATCGCCACATCCAATACCCTGGATCTGGTGAAACCTTAGTCCGTGTTATTTACCGTGGCAGTATGGATATCGCTACAAAATACAGTTTACAGTTTAGAGCCGTCCTGTTTTACTTTAAGGACAGTTTAGACTAAACCTTCGGCTTTCTTTGTACTATTAAAGACAGTAGCAATGGACGCACTTGGCAAGAGTAATACGCCACGGAACACGGTCATGAATTGGCCACCGACGCAATTGGTTGAATGCTACCTATATGTACCCTCAATGGTCCTCACACGTAAGGACGATCGGAAGCGTTAGAGTTGCTTGGCGTCACAGAAATTGGAATCATTAAGCATCACCGCCTCCCAAACCATCCCTCCAACCCTGTCACCTTCTCCATCATTCCAATCCTACATATACAAGCTTCCCTGCTTCTCACCTAAGTTTTGTTTCTTTCAGCTTTCTTAGAATTGACAATCATCCACTCCCGGCTGAACGTACTTATATCCATCTATACTAGCAACAGTAGCACCTTTAACTTCAGTTTGCTACTCTACTGCCTATTGATAAACATAACAAACACGCGAACCTCTTGATGAAGCTTTCGCATTTTATCCTCGGCTTTGCTGCTTTCGGCCAAGGCGTTAGCGCCGCCGTCATTTCTAATCCCCAATATAACGCGCTAGAGACACGATCACCAGAGTCGCAGAATCAGGACCGATCAACAGATAACGAAGAGTTATGGAAGCGCAAGGGCGGCGGAGGAAGCGGTGGTAGAGGCGGTAGTGGCGGCTCTTCCGGTGGTTCGTCTGGTTCGTCCGGCTCATCCGGCGGTAGAGGAGGAAGCAGCGGCAGTTCTTCAACTGGCGGTCGTGGATCATCATCATCCAACACCGGGGGCTCGACGACAACAGGAAGCGGTGTTCGTCCTGGCTACGGCGGCGGGACATACTATGGTGGAGGCGCAAAACAACCGTACAAATCCGGCAACCCTAGCCCTTCAGGCATCGTACCTTTCGCTCTAGGCGGCGCGGCGCTCGGAACCCTAGGCTTCGTCGGCGCAACCTGGGCCTACGGCGCATATGTGTACCCATACACGCATCACTACTGGTATCACAACGCGACGAACAACAATAACGAAACCAAGCCGGTGACGTGTCTGTGCGATTACTACGAGACGTGCGGCTGCGATGATAATGGAAACCAAACGTACTTCAACTCGGTGATCGGGGACGGAAGCTACAACGGATTGAACAAATCGCTGGTTACGGTGGCGGATAACGATACTACGCACGAGTCCACCATCTACATCAAAGGCTCGCTGCCCAATGGAACGACATCCTCAGGCGGTACTGAAGATCCCAATTCTGCTGGCGCCAGCTTAATAGCTCTGGCTCGAGCAGCAGGCTGGTGGCCCGTCGTTACAACAGCGATAGCTATCGCGTTCCTATGATGGTAAACGCCAATCAAGACGCAGCTATTCTGCTCTTCTTATTTATTTATTAATATGTACATACAACGACCTTTTGAATGACGCTCGCTGAAAGACGGATTCCGCGGCGACGCACGAGTTTTACGATGGAGATACCAATGGTGTTTTGGTTTTTGGAGAGGCGAAAACAGATCGGAGAGGGGCAGACTTCATGCCCATGCTGCTATTTGCTACATCGTTGAATACCCCTTGGAACTGGCAAGATGGAAGTAGCATTGCCGAGTACTCTTGGAATATAAATATATTTATTTCACATTATACAACTTCTTTTATTTCAATGTGAAATGTCTAATGCATGTGTTGCTCTACAAGTATATTTACAGTGGCGTTTAGCTAAAATAAGCCGTTGTTATGTCCGTTTACTAATTGAGGGTATCTTGCATCACATTCAGCAAAGCATCGCTCTTTAAAATCAATCCTCACCAGCAATAACAATAGAGCGGACGACGGAACATTCCTCTTTCATGTCTCTTCCAATACCTCAGCCTCCTTAGCACCAGCAGCAGCTTCCTCCCTCTCCTTCCTCCTCTTTACACACCAATCGCCCAAAACCTTCCAAATCCTCTCCTTCTCCTCCGGCCTCAGCGTCGCCGCAAGCCCACTCGTACTCGTCGCCACGAAAACCCTCGAGCCCTCCCACCCCTCCTCCCCATCCCCATCCCCCGGCTCAATAACACCCATCCTCTCCTCCTGCCACCCGTACTCAAACTCCCCCTTCCTCAACGCCCGTCCATGGCGCACACGAAACACGCTCTCCCAAATACTTTTCCCAACCACACACGCGACCTCGGGCCTCCACCTTCGACACTTCTCCTCTAGAATCGAGACACCCTCGTCCATCTCCGCTTTACTTAACTCCGCCCCGTTGCGGGACGGGCGCGCGACGATGTTCGTGTGGCCTAGGGAGAACCGCGCCGGCATGCTTTGGTCTTCTTGCGCGGAGCAGAGGACGGGGGTTATGCCGGAGCTGTAGAGAAGTTTCCAGTAGAGGTTGGAGGGGTGCGCGTATGCGTGTCCCGTGCGTGCGGTTTGCAGACCGGGGTTCAGGCCGATGGTCAGGATGAGGAGGTTTGGCGCGATGGCGTCGGGGAGGGTGGGGAGGTGGGCGTAGGTTGAGGGTGGGGCGTAGGAGGATGATTTGTGGGAGCGTTTCTTTTTAGGGGAGGGAGAGGGAGAGGGGGTGGATGTAGTGGCTTTGCTACGGCTGGTTTTCTTGTTTTCTGCCTCTGGTGGTGACTCTGCTTTTGTTTTCCGCTTTTTGGATTTGGAAGGTGAGAAGTGCTGGGATGAGACAGTTGACTGAGGCGTCGATAGCCTTTGGCTCCGTCTTGGTTCTGAGGACGATGAGCTGTTGCTTGCTCCCGTGAACATGAAATTCCTTAATTGAAGGCGCCCTTTGAAGCTGGATTCTTTGAGTACGTCAATTTCTTCTATTGATGCCTCATGGTTTTCATTATCGTCTGCCATTGTGACGGTTGCCACTTAAAATGACTGTCAGATCTTATGAGTGGTCCTCCCGAACAGCAATTGGTCCCCTTTCTGATGTTATAACTCCATGGAAGTGAAAATTTCCGTTTATAATTCAAATTAATAGACTGATATGCCTATCATAGATGTAATGGAAAGAAAGAGTTGATATGGATGTCGTACTTTCTAATCCTCAGCCTGGTGGATGCATGTTGTAAGTTGTAAGCCTCGCAGCTACCTCATTCCCTATGAGTGGCCACCAGGAAGTACGATGTACTCCACTAGAACCCCCTAAAAATACCAGGGCCTAATTGAATTACCCAGCTACCCACCAATTGCCTATTACCTGCATCTAACTAGCATTTCCCTGTTTCTTCTGAAGATCAGATCTTCTCGTATTCTTTCCCCAAACGTTTTCAACAATGCCTCGTCGCATCTTCACAAACCCTGTCGAAGAGATATTCAACGTCAGATAAATGAAGTAGTTGTGAATTTCGTGTTGATTTCCAACATGGATATTTTCGTTTATATCCTCGTATCAAATGCCGCATTTGAAGGAACCTGAACTACCTAGTAGTCAGGGATTTCACAGGAACCAACAGCCCGCAATCTAGAGCCTCCAGGTTACGGCATACCTGCAGATCGGGTACGGCCGGCAGGTACCGTAGCTGTGTGGTCCCCCGCGGAGTCAATTTACCATTCACGGGTTACGTATTCACGACCCGGGAAAAATCAAAGTGCAATATCGACCATATTGCACGTCGTCAGCTCAATGGTAGAGCATAGAACCTAGACCATGCAGATTCCTGGAAGGTAGGACACGAAGTTTGATCTGAGCGAAATAACGAATAGGAAGCGGGTTTGTCACCGCATGGCTTGTTGAAGCGGTGAGGTGAGAGATGCTACATCCAACCACAGAAGGAAAGCAAAGTTGTGAGAGGACGGAAGAGAAAACAGAAGACTCTGGGCAATCAGAAGGCCTAATTTACGTCGATGGTGTCACTAAGATGGAGGGGCAATGCAATAGCAATGCAAAGCTGAAGCTACTATAAATGCATCCCTACCCCCCTAACCCCCTAGCACATCCTAGCACCCCCACCACTGACTAGCCTACTAGCTTTAGGATCCTTGTTGATGCCCCTCAGCCCCTCCAGCTTATTTGTAGGTACATATATGTAGTGACCCCTCGTAATCATCATTCTATTTTCAAGCTTGTGTCTCATCTCCTGAATCAGTCTCTTCCCAACTTTCATGACCCATTGTCCAAAGCAGTCAATTGGTCGTCTTCTTCCCAATTTCCTCCTTTAAGCACTTGTAGACCAACAGTGCTTTTGTCTATTCTATCGCCTGTAAACACATCGATCCAAGACGTCATGTCCGCCGAAATCCAGAGCCTGAAGGCCCAATACGAGAAAGCTGGCCAGGGCCACGTATTTACCTACTTCGACTCCCTAAGCCAGCCCGAGCAAAAGTCTTTCACCGAACAGCTTCAGAAGATCGACCCCGCCAGAGTCCAAAAGCTACGAGACCTTGCTTTAAACCCTCCGAAGGAACAAGGACAAGCCGTCGTTGAACCCCTCCCCGACTCTGCCAATGCCAGCATTATCGATTCGAAGCCCGAAGATATTCAAAGATGGTACAATCTTGGTCTTGAGTTGATTGGAAAGGGCGAAGTTGCCGTAGTCCTGCTAGCCGGTGGTCAGGGCACTCGTTTGGGAAGCAAGGCACCAAAGGGAGCTTTCGATATTAAGCTTCCCTCCCACAAATCTCTCTTCCAGATCCAGGCGGAACGAATCTTAAAAGTTCAAGAATTGGCCGCCAAGAAGGCCGCGGATCCCAGCAAAGCTGTGATTCCCTGGTTTATCATGACTAGTGGACCGACACGAGGACCTACTGAGAAGTTCTTCAAGAAAGAGAAGCTTGATGAGCTCAGCGCCGAGGAGAACGCCAACCGAGCTAAGGGTGTCCCATACTTCGGCCTAGACCCGAAGAATGTAACGATATTTGAGCAGGGTGTACTTCCGTGCATTACGAATGACGGAAAATTCATGCTTGCGAGCAAAGGAAAGCTTGCCGTGGCTCCTGATGGAAATGGTGGTCTGTACAAGGCTCTCCAAGACGAAGGTGTCCTTGAAAAGATGCGACCAAATATCAAGCACGTCCACGCATACTGTGTAGATAACTGCTTAGCAAAGGTTGCCGATCCCGTCTTCATTGGGTTTGCAGCTGAGAAGAAGGTCAAGATCGCGACCAAGGTCGTAAGAAAGCGAGATGCCAAGGAATCGGTTGGCCTGATCATCCAAAAGAACGGCAAGCCCGATGTGGTAGAATATTCGGAAATCGACGACGCTACCCGTCAAGCAGCCGACCCCAAGCAGCCCAGTCTCCTCAAGTTTCGTGCTGCTAACATCGTCAACCACTACTACTCATTCGAATACCTAGACGGCATGGGAGATGCGGTAAACAGCCTACCGCCTCACGTTGCCAAGAAGAAGATTCCATTCTTCGACACCGAGAAGGGCGAGGCTGTCGACCCGAAGTCTCCCAACGGTATTAAACTGGAGCAATTTGTCTTTGACAACTTCAAGTGGCTTAACCTGAACGAGTTTGCCTGCTTCGAAGTTAAGCGTGAAGAGGAGTTCTCTCCTCTGAAGAACGCAGACCCAGCCCAAGCGGCTGACGGAACGTTCGAAAAGCAGCCCGAGGATAGCCCGACTACTAGTCGTAGACACATCAAAGAACAGGGCCGACGATGGGTCGAAGCTGTCGGCGCAACCGTCAAGAACGGAGATGTTGACGGTGGTCTTGAGGTCTCGCCTCTCACGAGCTATGTAAGTTCCTATATCTCTACAGCCCCACAATCTAGGATTTCTCTAACCACAATATACATATAGGGCGGTGAAGGCTTAGAGGGTTTCAAGGGACAGACGATCGAGAAGTCATCGATTTAGATTCATCATCACATTGGCTTGATACGATAGATAAAAGCAAGATAGATGAAGTTTCAGGCCTATAAAAAGAGTAGGGATATGGATGGTTATCCTAACCTCGCTTTGAGGAGATCAGACCCATGGGGTTATGATTAGGGTTTAAAAAACTCGGTAGGCAATAAAATAAATATTCAAAATCAATCATTGACATGAGATATTTATGTTGTGTTGTGTTAAGGCTTTGCGAGAGGCGGTTCTCTAATGAGACCTAATGAAAGTAGGAAGCGGGAAAGATATTGACACTGTTTAGCTAAGTAATCGCAAGAATGCTAGAAACGGCCCTGGATTATATGTCTACAATGAAAATTCGAGCAAGATCCTGTTGAGCGTAAAATCTAAGTTATTTACATTGAAACCTTGGTAGCTGAAAAGATTATAGCGAGATAGATTGCGTGATCGGTAAAGTTCTTAAAAAGGGGGAAATATCTATAACCCCTTGACTGAAGTCTGACCGAGAACCTTGAACTCTTTTGAATCTCATTAGCTGTAGTGTCTTTACGTCTTCCTAGAAGAGACACAGAGTGAATTTTCATTGGATATTAGGTACCTAGTAGTAGGTGATGAAAGGTACTTGGGTTCGAGGTACATCATGTACGTACCCGAGTGGTGGATCTATAAAGACCCTCTATGCATCCCGCGGCTATCGCGTTTAAGTATCATACCCAATGGGAGAATTCAACCGCGCCTAAAAATAGGCTAAGTCTCACTAACCCGATGTGACAGTGTCCCATTCTTTAAACCGAAACCGCATAGCAGCAACTTGTCTATTTCAATCTCGTGTTCTCTGTTTAAATCGAACATCCTGATGTCGCACGACACGTCCGTATGTCCTACTGCGGAATTCAATGGGTGATTTGAGGGCGTCCCTACGATGGGCTCGCATAGGGACAATCGCATTGCTCGTATTTATATTCTCGGCCCACGTTTTCGCTTACGAGGAACTGACCGATGATGCGCTTCGTAATATCCCTAGTGGTGCCGACGATTTCGATATTAAGACCGGTTCGTTGCTAGCGCCGATATTAATACCCCGAGTACCTGGAACGCTGGGATCGATCGCCGTGCAGCACCATTTTGTCGATTTTTTCTCGCAGCAACTGCCGGAATGGAGGATCGAGTGGCATAATTCGACGTCTAAGACTCCGGCGACGGGCGATACGGATATACCGTTTAGAAACCTCATCTTTACGCGCGATCCGCCATGGGCTCAAGTTGGTGATGTTAGCCGGCTGACGCTAGTTGCGCATTATGATAGTCTGTACCACCCTGAGGGGTTTATTGGAGCTACGGACAGTGCTGCTCCCTGCGCTGTGCTGATGCACGTAGCTCGAAGCATCGACCAAGCTCTGACGAAGAAATGGGAAGCTATGGAAGCTTCAGGTGACGCAGGTTTAGGGATGGATGATGAGAAGGGTATTCAAATTTTGCTATTGGACGGAGAAGAAGCTTGGGTTACTTGGACTGATACGGATTCACTCTACGGTTCAAGGGCTCTAGCTGAGAGTTGGGAATCTGAAGTACACCCAGCTCTTTCGACATACCGGACCCCTATTGATTCGATCAGTCTCTTCCTTCTCTTAGATCTTCTCGGAGCAGCCAACCCACACGTCCCTTCGTATTTTTTACCTACGCACTGGGCGTACCGAAACATGGCTAAGATAGAGGAAAGGATGCGGAAGCTGGATGTTCTGAATTCGAAGAAATCATTCCTCACAGATTCTGAAAAGCAGGTATCGCAATTCTCGAAAGCATATGTCTTGGATGATCACGTACCTTTCATGATACGGGGGGTCAATGTGCTTCATGTTATCCCTTCACCTTTCCCGGATACTTGGCATACTATGGAAGACACTGGCGAACATTTGGATATCCCAACTTTGGACGATTGGGCCAAAATTGTCACAGCATTTGCTGCGGAGTGGATGGAATTAGATGAATTTTTGGATCAATCTTCCTCATCGAAAGAGGAGGGTGCAATCAGAGACAGGACAGAGTTATGAAGCAAGCGACATTGGCAATACCCTTTTGAAGTTCTCTATAGCACTAAGGAGTTGAATTTTCAATAACAACTTAGATACCCTTTACTTAGCATTGCATACTTGCTCATTCTCCATTTTGGCTTCATAATCTACTTTAAGAAAATACTGCATAGTATACCTAGTAAGGATACAACCCTGCAAAAGCAATAAGGAGTCGTATTTCACTGAATAAACCTTCGTGATAGTGAAGTTGAGCACCGGAAGCTGCACCTATCGTACCTGTAATTACGGGGCTAGACGTTAAAAAGCGGGTACCGGAGCACCTAAGCTTATCGATAGTTTAGAACCACGTCAGCCACAACGACAGCAGGTAGCAGCGACCAGTAAAAAAAGTGGAACGGGGAACTGGCATCTGTTCAATTGACCTTAAGCTTCGCGCAGTTCGCAATTGCATCTCGGATCTCGAAACCCAATTCCAAGTTGCCAAGTTGTCATTGAACACAAAACGAAGCAACGACAGCCCGACTATGCGATTCCTACAATCGTTCGTTACGCCCTTGCTCCTGGCTGCTGGCGCGGCTCAGGCAGCTTCGTCGTGGGGGTTTGACGATGCCAAGCTCACTGTGAGCGGAAAGAAACCTGGTGGTAGCAAGGAGAAGGATGTTCGAGAGTATGTTTGAATAAGAATCAAGAAATAAAAATAAGGAAATACTTCATATACTAATAATAATGCTTCAGATTCGACGGCAAATCCCCCTTCCTCTCGAAACCTGTAAACTTCGACACGTCCGACACCTTCAAACTCAAGCTTAAGACGCAAGAGAACGGCAAGGGCAAGCGTGCGCACCAAGCATTCCTCGTCTTCCGCGATCCTACCTCCAGCCTCGAGGCCCCTTTCCCTCTGACTGTAAAGGACAGCGGAAAGGCGACTGTTGAGATTGTGCGTCAATACCTTGTTCATGACACATACAGCTACACACTACTCGTATCCTAATACCTCAACAGAAACAAAGCGATCTCCCGGTCCAACTCTCCATCTCAAACACCCCCCTCAAAGCCTCTCTCGTGATCGCCTCATTCGGCTCCTCCGAAGGTTTCCAGAAGGACATTTTCGACGTCCAGATCACCCGCGACCCGATCGCCGCGCCCCTGTCCTACGAGAAACCGCTCCGCTACGGCAAGCTGAAGGAGATCCACCACATCTTCAACGCCGACCCGAAGAGCCCCCCTAAGATCATATCTCTAGTCTTTGTCCTCGCCATTCTAGCCACGATCCCAAGTCTCTTCGTTGGTGTACGTTTCATCTACCCCTATACCTATTAACCCATCCTTGTAAGATATATATGTAAAGGTATTCTAGCTAACGATATCAACAAAACAGTGGCTCATCTACGGCGCCAACATCTCGCACCTCCCCAAAGCCCTCGGTGCCGCCCCGGTTGCCCACAGCGTCTTCTTCGGCTCCCTCGTCGCCATGGAGGCTGTCTTCTACCTGTACTATGCTACCTGGAACCTGTTCCAACTCCTTCCCGTCGTTGGCGTCATCAGCACTGTTACCTTCCTCAGCGGTACCAAGGCCCTCGGCGAGGTCCAGAGCCGCCGATTAGCTGGTGAGCGATAGAAGCCGTGTAGTCCGATTAAGTTTCTCTATTTCATGACGGATATAGGGGAGGGAGGCCGTTCGCGCGTCTCGGGCTAGGGGAAGAGAGGCTTCTGGTGGACATTGAGGTCTATGTACTTTAGTCTCGGGCGTGAGATGAGATTCATGGCATGACATGGCATGGATGGCTATGATTACGGCGCCGGCACTGGACTCGGGCTGGCTCGGCTCGGCTTGCCTAGGTGGAAGAAAAAAGTGTAGATAAAACGAGAAGATAGCGAAACGAAGGAAAAGAAATGTATAACAGACTACAGTACATTGTGTTCTGATCGTTCTGCTTCTGTTATGTGTTATTACTAGAGCTCTCCTATTGTCTAAAAGTGGGCCACCAGAGTCAGTCAATTCCAACTTCGTAATAAGGGGAAATATTGCACAATTCCACCAAATATCACCCATCGTAGGAACGTCGTTCATGTCATTTCTCTTTATTCCGTGTATCCTACCATCGCAATACATTATATGTGCAGCACTGCATGGAATAGGCACCTCATTAATGCTACACCTTTCTTTCTTTCTATCCCTTCCTTCCTTAGCAGGCACCCATAGCGCGAAGAGAGGAGATCCCTAATAGCATCAGCCCTCCCTCCGCTCCGGCTCCCTCATGCTTCTATGTAATTAGACAGTCAATGCCACCTCCCGTCCTGTCCCGTGATCTTCGTAGCTTCCCTAGCCAATGCGTACATACAGCGAAGTATTCCCCTAGCCAGGTTCTCTCTCCATTTTTTATGTCTCTATTAAAACAACGTAAAAGGGCAAAAAGGCCGACCGCCGTAGCCATCCCATGCGTGCTATGCAGAAAGGGTCGCGTTTCCTTGTGGTAAAGGGGGTCGGGTCGTGTATTTCCAGAATCGTACATCACTCGTCCGCCATTTCCGTCTTCTTTCATACTTAAGGTAGAGTAGTCTACTGCGACTTCTTCCCATTCGCCCCCCCATTCAACAGCCCCAGCTTTCGCTTATTCTCCATCTGTTTCTCGTACGGGATCGTTAGACAATTGATGCCCAAGAAATTGCAGATACTCGTCGTAACAAGGTACGCCCAGCGCGAGTACACGACGAACGCGAAGACGAAGTAAGCCCAAAGGTAATAGTGTTCGAGCTCAGCCGTGATCGCAGGAAGCCCGAAGCGAGGTAAGTTACCGATGACGGCGCCGCCGACGAGAGGCACGAGCATGACGGTCCAGTAGGGAAAGGGCTGGCGAGTTAGATGCGCGAGGATCATTTTCGTGGTCATGCGGCCGAAGACGAGGGACATGGTGAGGCAGAAGAGGACGAGGTGGTTTTCGCGCATGAGGGTCGAGTGAGGGGAGTACAGCCATGCGCCGATCGAGAAGGTGTATACCCCCATAGGGATCCACTCTAGAAAGACCGGGAGGACTGGTAACTTGTTCCGCCGGCGCGCCTTGACGACGTTGAGCACGCAGAACGGCATGTGGCCGAAGACGAGAGATGTTACGATGATCAGGATCCAGATGTCCCGGATCGAGTGGTCGCCGACGAGCTCCTCGTACCCGAAGAGGTACTTCGTCCCGACGATGTCCACGATGCGCTCTGTCCAGATGCCGGGCCCGTAGATGCCGGAAATTGCCATGAGGCTGCATGCGATGAGGAGGCCTTCGGTGGGGCCGTTGATGTAGCCGAGGTACAGCGTGTGCGTGTGGTATGTTTCCCAGGTCGAGAAGAACATAGGTAGGCAGGGACATAGAGCAGTGAAGACACCCGACTTCGAGGTTCCCAGCGCCATCGCGGCCGTCTCTAGTAAGCTGCCGAGTGTGCAGTTCAAGGAGTCGATACCGTGGTCGAATAGCTCGCCCAGGCCGCTCGAGGTGCCTGTTCGTCTCGCTTGCTTTCCGTCGATGTTGTCCATGGTCTGGTACATGAAGAGGCCGAATGCGAAGCTAAGATATAGCCATGATGGACCCTATAAAATCCACCAAGTTGTCAGTCTAAGCGCGATCAACAGGATCGCATTATTGAGGTCATTGTGGCATACCGGTCCGACTAAGTCTGGCATAACTATGACCAGCAAAGCGATGTTCACTAGAATGAAGCAAAACCCTATTAGGGTCACCATGTTGGGAGCTAGCCATAACGGCAGGAGCTCGACGAAGGCATTCCACTAAGCCGAGTAAGTATTAGCACTAGATATATACGTTGTATAAGGACGGCTGCGGGGAGCTTGGGACGTACGTATGGACGAAGGATATAATTCGATACCGGCGACTTGTCGACAGCGGAGTATTTGTAGGATTTTAGGTGGATGAGGGCGTCGTCCGAGATGCATTCGGCAACGGCAGATTCTATATGGATACAGACCTGGTTAGAGCTAGGCGAACCGCATTGGAGGGATGGGGCACGGGGTTGCTAAGATCCTTCTACATACTACTATTGTTCGGAGCCATCGTGAAAGGCTAGCTTCTCTCTCCGCTTCGTGAAAAAAGCCCGGCGTTTATGTAGGTAGGTTCGCGATCAGCTTAGATGCAGAGGATGCAGAGAAGAGTCGGAGCTAGCAAGGACTCGGTAAAAATCGGCGGGAAAGGTAAGGTAGTGTCGATGCAGGTTGGTTACCATGGAACTTTTTTCGACTGCGCCGGTTTCCTTAGATCTTTAGATCTTGAAAGGATCTTAGATAGACGAAGCTTGTCAAACTTAGCAAGTTGGAGAAAAATATCATTTCCCACGGTAACTAACTGCTAGTTGACGTAGTTGACTCCATGAGATAGCTTCTACTGACACTGTACGAGGCAGACAAGATCCTTCAAGACAAGTGTGTACAGTAGGTGATGGTTGAATGGTAGCGAGTGGCACAACTGTGTCATGAAGGGTTGTATAGGGAAAGTCGGCAAGTCGGTGTAGTGGTTACTGTAAATGGTAGAAGTCGCATGTGCAGCGGTGCAGGTGGGAGGAAATCTAGAAATCTCATTGACGGGTGTGCTCGATATAGTGGGGCCATGATTTTCGTCGCTTCTGGGTTCTCTCTGTGGCCTGCGGGTTCCACATGCAAAATACGTAAATATACGTAAATACATGCAAATAGGGTGCAGAATCCGAGAACGTGGGTTTGTTGAGTGACCTATCAAATTACACCATTGCGCGATCATCCCCCTATTTTTATTCTCTTTTGGCAGG
Organism: Annulohypoxylon moriforme; assembly: GCA_022695765.1. Lineage (NCBI taxonomy): Eukaryota > Fungi > Ascomycota > Sordariomycetes > Xylariales > Hypoxylaceae > Annulohypoxylon > Annulohypoxylon moriforme. The sequence goes on from MU403100.1 coordinate 242,645, forward strand.
TTCCATTTAAGCAGTTGACCAAGCACAAAGAGCACAAGGAATAAAATCCCATCAATCAAGATATGGGGGATTATTACTGGCTTATGAATTATATATTAAAGCTCAGTTCAATAGGTGAGCTTAGCTGAGCTGACATGTGAAATTAAATATCTGATACTTCATTACAAAATACATATTTCAGGTAATAGCCGATGTTTAAGTCAGAACTATTTCATGTCGTGGAACAGTTCTAGGATCTAGCTCAGAACCTTAAAGTTCCTGCCATGTACTCACCATAAGCGAATCAAAGGTTTAATGCCGGGTTAGTACACGCAAGGGATCATAGCATCACTTTCTTTCCTTTTTCATATGCACGAAGACGATAGCAGGTTCATATGAGTTGAGGTCTTCGTAAGAGACCAAATCTTCATTCGATTCAATTATTAGTTCTGAGCATCATGCTCAAGCGTCCCTCGTTTGGACATCGTTTTGTAAGGTGAGTTGCTGCTGTATAGCAAGACAAATATGTACCCGAATCCTTCTTCGCTCCCATTAACCAAATTCGAAGCTTTCCCAAATTCAAATCCTAAGCTCCTATGCTCCGAATGATATTAGATCAGTATATGGCGTTGCATCTATGCAACCGTACTGATGTGTTAATGATGAGTTGTCGTCGTCCCCTCCACATTTGGCATTTGATCAAGCTCGTGATGCGCTGCAATAACAGAGTGGTGAACATGTTCGCTACCCCGACCACGGCGCCTGTCTTCGTCAAGAATCATCTAGCATCGTCCCCGTGGCCAATCCTCGAAGCAGCATCACTGAAAGGTTAAAGGAATTGTTTCATCCTTATTACCTTACAGTAGGAAGACACCAAGACTAACACTGGCTGCTAATATGACGAAGCCGAACAGGCCATCATTCGCACCGACACGGAATGCGGCGTTGTCGTTGTTCGAGTCACTGCTGCCAGCCAAGCCAGTGTATACAGCATTGGAGTCTGTGGCTGTCGCGCCGGTCGCCGTCGCCGAAGAGCTCGCGCTCGACGTCTTGTTAGCTGTCGTAGGGTGTAAGGCGCCGCAAGGGTGGTCCTCTCGGCAGGCACTGGAACATCCGTTGTCCTGGCCACAGTTCTTGACGCATTGGTTTCCCCATTCTTGGCAGACGAAGTAGGGGAGGGTGAGCGAGTATTCTGATACGTTAGGTTGCAGCTGGTCTCCGCAGATACAGCCGTAGGTCAGGGTTTTCTAGAGAGCGGAGAGTTAGCACACGAAGATCATAAAGATCGTCAAGCCTATGCAGTGCTGAAGACTTACCGGATCACAGTCGTTGACTAGAGTAGTTCCGGGAGATGTCTGTTGGCAGATCAAAGGGCACGTGCTCTTCTCAGATGCACACCAATTGTCTATATATCGTGTTAGGTATCACTAGATCGAGGTACGTTCGACAAGATACGGGTGGACCTACTTCTGTTAGTCAAAGACACACTGTCGGGGTCAATGACATAGTCAGCCCTGACGGACGAGACGAAGACGACGGCCGCAGCCAAGATATTCCTTATCGAAGGCATTGTGATTGTGATTGTGCTTGTGATGTTGGAATTAGGTATTGCTAGGTATGATTAGGTCGAGGTTGTTTGGTACAATGAATCACACCCCTTTGGTATTATTAGAAACGATAGTGTAGTATTAAAGATGATATACAATTAGAAAGAATTAGGATCAGATATAAATATTAGGAGTGAAGAATTCACCGACCGACCGAGTTTAAAACGAGAGAAAACGGTCACTAGGATACGAAGGGGGAACGACAGGAATGTTGAGAGTGGAAGAGGAAGAGGAAGATCTGGAAGAGCTCCAAGATGGACGGACCGGGGGTTGAGCTACATATTATTGTATATTTGATATTGTACTGTATGGGGTACATAACCGGTAATGAAAAATAAAAGGAGATACCCTGTCCGATGATGGTCTCAGCGCTATCTCCAAGACCTCCCAGGCTCTCAGCTCGGCTTATTAGTGGCTACTTTTTATCTGTTAGACAGGGATTCCCGACATCTATCGACCTACCTGTTTGTGCCATGCGTACTGTCGATGTAGCATGTAGCGAGAGTTGCACCACAGCGATGCAAGTAGGAGGATCGGATCACGATATTCTAGTTCTCACGGCCTGGCTACCTAACTATGTACGAGGTATCTAACTAGTTACCTTGTGGGGGGATTCTCGTCTTGACGTTTCTGACATACATACATAGTTATGTCATATGTCATCGACTTCGTTTTCGCATACGAGGAATTCCCGTTATAACCTAAAATCTTGAAAACCTTGGCTTAAACTCGACGAAGACTCTAGAACTCGAGGTTGTGTTCTCGTGAGCGAAACTACTAGCTACAGTCGCAGTACCTTGGCTTTCGCATTTCCAGCTCCCAAGCCGATCTCTCTTAATGTCATCCACAGAATAACGCCCCCAACTTCCCTGTAAAAAGTCCGGACAGGGTCTCATCTAGAGCGCACTAACGCAAAGCCCCGGTTTAGTCTCAGAGCCTCAGGAAGCACAGGAGTCGTTGGCGTGCTACCTGCCAAAATGCCAAATGCCCACCCAAGAAAAAAAAATTCCCGTATGTTTGCGATGTTTCACTCAAATAAACCGAGTACGGATTCAGTCTAGGCCAGCTTACGGCAAATTTATCGCTGATCATCTGCATTCATCATCCGATATCCATCAACTTGGTTCATCAATCACCCAATGTCGATTCGACATCGTGGGTAAAAAATACGGGCGTCTCACCTCAGGCACATGGAGAACTTAGCTTTACCGTATCATGGATAACTCTGATCAGTTTATCAGCGCGGAACCTAAGCTGCTGTTATGTAGGATATGTAGGGTCTCTAGCGCTTCTAGCGTAATGGATCCCACGGGTATTTGCGCTCGAAGAAGCTTCCTGTGGGGATTCTCATTGGGCGAGAGTAGCATCGAATGCCGTTTGGGGAAAGCGACCATGCTGCTAAATGGTCCCTCGTCTTGCCGCGCCTCCGGCGTTGGCTAGCGTTGCTAGCCTGCTAGCAGGAGGCATCAATCCTCGTATTGCAGGTAAGGATGGTTGGACTGCAGACTTCCGAAGCGAACAAGCGTGATATCGCATGGGACCTACCAAGTTATTTTCACCTTCGCTTAAAGGCTATGTGTGCTATGTGTGTGGAGTTGACGGCGATTTTCTACCTGCACGCACTTAACGAAGCCAAGTAATTCTCCGTCTAATGTTGTGTTAATATTGTATTCGGTCGTCTTGGGTCTGTTAGTAAATAGTACGTCGGCGAAAGGCTATATGTATGATGATGCTAATTGTCCAGGACTCCAGGTTAGATAACACTCGCTAAACCCCATCACGATTAATCACGATCAGGATCCCTAGAGAGGTATGACGAGATTCCAAACACCTACCGACGTAACTTCCGTACTATGAAGCGAAAGGAATGCCACTATTTTGACCCCGCAACGAGCAAACGCTGTTATGAGACAACCGGAGCCTGGTTTTTGAAGTCTTAAATCAAGGTCTTTCGTTGTATTTTCTAGACAAACGACCGAAGTCCCCCGCATTATTAGCTATTATTAAGCAACGATGTTTGATAAGTCCCCAGCCTCTGTTATTTTTTCTCAGATCTCACTCCCGTGGTTCTATCTGCAACGGCATTTGCTAGCATTTGCTATATACCAAGTTGGGCAGGTAGCGGATTCCGTCGCTGAATTCGATCGGTATGATGTATGTAGACAGTGCGCATTCCTCTGCGTCGGATGAGCAACCTACCTGCATGTAAGTTTCCATCCAGCCCAGCCCCTCTTAGGTGGTTTGACCATTCTATCTGAGAAATATTCTCGGATAACGTTCTTAGACGTCGCCTCAAGTTCCTCGGAAGTTTAGTCTCCGCATCACGATATATGTACGTATCCTGGGATACATATATATGATAAGAGGTTTTATAGAAAGTCAAACAATATGAAGCAAATACTACATCAGGGCACGTACATAATGTCGAACACATAAATAAGTGTCTTAGCACAGTACGACGGAATAACGCCGACGCTGCGGCGGATCTTAGGACCTCATCCGCAACCGTACCTCCCGGTGCATACTGCAGGATCTCCGTAGGTCCGTCCTCTAAAGGGATATGTTTACCATAGTATTCCACCTGTTTTCATAGCCTAGAGGACACTTGACCGCTTCTTACCTCCCGCTCTTACGATGGCGTTTTCGAGAAATGTCAGCCTACATTTTAGCAGCTAATGCACCATAATCTCAAATTGACAGATCGACATAAGACATACCATGCAGAGTTTCTTATTTGATAAATCTCACAGCATATCAGATATCGTATTGTCTCTTTCGTCGAATGTCTGGTTGCATTGGTTTCGCCGCGGCGTTTCAAAGTCACCTAATGCAACTTAACCATATGAATAGAAATACGAAGTCACCTATGATGCCGAATTAATCCAAAACATACCTGACGGTTTAAACAACTAAGTTATGAATCAGAATATCTCGCCGTTTGCTCTGAGTTCATTAATATGTCCCTTGAGTTTACGAAGGGATATGGTGTCAGGATTTTTACCTAGAATTTTCGAAAACTAAAAGCAACAGGACAAAGAGCCAGAGCGATTACTTAATACAACTCGACCACCTAAGACGATTACCTAAGTCGGCTACTCAAGCCGATTACATAATATACCATTGCTTATTTAATCTTGAATTGCTTACCTTATCATCTCTTTTCTCCCTTCCAGGTAAAGATCCGGGAACGGTTACACAAGTGGACATTTATTTCACGAGGTATCTAAGACATCAAGTGTTTTTAAACTTCCAACTACCTAAGTAAAGCTACCTACTACTGTGCGGTCAATGTCACCTCTCCAGCCTCAAGGCCAGTCGCCGTAGCAGTGACGACAATCTCGCCTGGTGATCCTGCCTTAGGACGAACGACGACAAGGGCAAGTCCATTGAAGGCCGCCCTTTCCTTAGACGGGAACGCGGTCATATCATAAGGACTACCGTTGTCCGTGGCAACAATTTCTCCAGGGCCCGAAATGGAAAAGGTGATGGCGTTATTAGCCTGCGGCGCGATATCTCCATTACTGTCGATGACCTCGGCCGTGATGAAAGATAGGTCGGTGTTTTCGGCTTTTAGGGTTGATCTATCGGCCGTCAATCGTATCTGAGAGGCTTCACCCGTTGTTCGGGTTGTGCTATTAGCCCAAAGCTCGCCGTTCTTATAGGTCATCACCCTTAATTCACCCGGCTGGTACACAACCTTGTCCCAACGGAATCGATAATTAGAAGCGCCTTTCTTGATGCGTCCTTGCGATTCGTCGTTCAGAAACAGTTCAGCTTCGTCGGCTCCTGAGAATACGTGGACAGGGGTAACTTGTCCCACCCGATCAGGCCATGTCCAGTGCGGGAGGATATGAGCGGTCTTGAGATCGGGACGCCATCGTGCTTGATATAAGAAAAACCTATCCTTCTTAAAGCCGGCTAGATCGATGATCCCAAAATAGGAACTCCGCGCCGAATAATACGGTGTAGGCTCGCCCAAGTAATCCCAACCGGTCCAGACAAATTCGCCAGCGACATATGAATTATTATCTTGCGTCGCGAAGACCTTGTCGGGAGATGCGCCAAAGTCGGTCGTGTATAGTTCGTATGCGCTCACTTGCATTGCCCTTGAGTTACCTCCACGGCCCGCACTGTCGCTGACTGGGGAGCTAAATTCGCTTGCCACCGGAAACATGTACGTGCCTCGTGTACTTAGGGTTGCTGAGGATTCGCTTTCAAGTATCAATTTCTGCGGGAATTTGCTATGGAAGCCCGGATAAATGGGTGGCGTTCGGCTACCTGGCAAGCCGGCATAGGGGCCACTGTCGCGAATTCCTTCACCCTGATAGTTGAGGCTGATGAAATCCAGTGCTTGAGGAAGAGGGTTGTCGGGCTTCCCGGTGTTCATCGAGGTCGTAGATTGCCGAGTCGGATCTTCCTCGTGGATTATGTCGTGCAATTCTTTAGCCAGAGTTGCTCCGGCCGAGCCTGAAGATTGCTCGCCGACTTCATTTCCAAAGCTCCAAGCTATGACCGATGGATGATTCCGATCTCTGCGTACGAACGAGCGAGTGATTGGTTCGTGCCAGTCGGAATATATCAAATGATAATCGTTGGTAGTCTTCTGACGTTGCCAACAGTCGAATACTTCATCCAGGACCAGGAATCCCTTTCGATCCGCCAAGTCCAGGAGCTCGGAGGCTGGTGGATTGTGCGACATCCGTAAAGCATTTGAGCCTAAATCTCGCAGAATCTCTAGTTGTCGCTCAGCAGCACGATAATTAAAGGCAGCTCCTAGAGCCCCAAGATCATGATGTTGGTTTACTCCTTGAATACGCACATGTCCGCCGTTGACTAGGAGCCCCTTTCCACCGTCATAGGTAATCGACCGTATACCGAAGCGAGTGTCGTATGTGTCGATCGTCTGGTTGCCCACGAGTAGCCGTGTGGATGCCATGTACAGGTTGGGCTTAGCCGGCAACGGGTTCCATAGTTGTGGATTTTGGATGGCAACTGTCCCGTTGACAGATTGAGTCTGATTTGAAGGTATGGTAATGGATGTTCGATCGAATTCGGCCACTTTAGCCCCTATTTCATCCTTGTCTCCGTCGAATACATATACGTCTGTGGCTACCTCGATTTCCTGGCTAGTCGGGCCTTTGTTCTCAATCTGCACATTCAAATCCAATGTTGCAGATGCAGAAGATACTTCCTTAAACGTGATATATGTACCCCACTGGGCTACATGTGTCTTGTCCAGTTTCGTGAGCCAGACGTTCCGGTATATCCCCCCGCCAGGGTACCAGCGTGAGGAATCAACCGGATTGTCCAGACGGATCGCCAGCTGGTTATTCTCGCCGACTTTGAGGTATGGCGTCAGATCTAGGCGAAAGGAGCTGTAACCATAGGGCCACCCGCCAACTAAATTTCCATTAAGCCAGACCATTGCATAGGACATGGCACCGTCGATATCGAGATAAATCGACTTTGCTTCATCCTCAGGGCTTACTGTTATCTTCCGTCGATACCATGCCACACCTTGGATTGGTAGTCGACCCATTCCTCCTCCTACAGGAGGGTTTCCACCTGAATAGAAAGGCCCCTTAATAGCCCAGTCATGTGGTAAGTCGATTGCCTCCCACTCGCTGTCATCGAACGTATCCTGTACAAACGGAACATCGACGTTTGGTGGATTAGCAGGAGGTTGATGACGCTTTGCCGCATCACGGATGAAGTCATTAGCTGTAGGGAGTATCCATGATTTGAGCGTCGTCAAGCCACTACCAGAAATATCTGGGCGGCTGTCGTAAGCTACTTTGTCAGGTCTAGCCGTCGAGCGAGAGAATCGCCATCCAGTGTTTAGACTGAGGCGTTCGCGACCAACTTGGACTGGTGCAACACCTTCAGCAGTTGCCGATATGCTTAATAACCATAGGCCCAGGAGTATAAGCCCGAAGGCGCGAGGAAATGTAACAGGAGAAGACATGATTGGTAAGCCTACACATCGAAAAGGGGAAACCTTCCCCCCCTTTTCCCCTTTTTTCTCGCATCTTTATGTAAATTATGTAAGGAGGCTATTACTCCTTTCTCAACATGGGGAACGGAACCTACCCACACTAAGTTATAACCGATCATAGCCTATAAAGTCCGGTGAGTTACCGGTTAACATTTTCCAGTCTCGTGCCTGTACTTCATCCTGGAATCACGAAATTTTCCACCAATCGTGAAGACGTTTTTCATCTGATAACATCAGATAAATCTAAATATAGACCTGATAACTTGAGGGTTTTATGTTTGGTAGGTTTGGGTTATTCTTGCGGAATAATATCTCTATAGATCTGGGCAGTTTGTGAGATGAGGAGATATTCAATTCTGAAAGCTCATTGGTTTCACCTAAATTGCAACTCGCTGAATTGGACCCGAGCTTGAAATAGAGTTGGTAAGTGGGATGTAAGCGGCGGTGTCGGTTACCTGTAGTCGTTACGTTTATACAAATAGGAACGTTTCCAGGATAGGGCGTAAATTACCACCAGGGACTCAACCACTCCCATCGGAAAATTAATCATATCTTGATAATAAACCTTGAGCTTTTCGTGATGAAGTCCCTCTCTGTCGTACTGTGGACCCTTGCGAGTCTCGTTGCGGCTCAAGAGGTGTCCCCCACGCCAACAACATGCACGGTCGATACCAACGCGACGTACCCAAAATCAGCCAAGCTTCCAGACCCATTCCTGCTAGCCGATGGGAAGCGCCTCAGTACCAAAGATGAATGGGCCTGTAAGCGTGCCGAGATCCGAGACCAAATCCAGCGTTACGAGCTGGGACCGAAGCCGCCTAAGCCGACGGTTTCGGCCACGGCCTCTAGCGGTAAAATCACGATTACCAATTCCGAGGGCGGAAAATCCATGTCATTTTCAGTATCGATAAAACTTCCTAGTGGCACCGGTCCTTTCCCCGCCGTAATCGCGTTCGAGGGAACTTCGATCCCGGTTCCGGCCGGTGTCGCGACTATAACGTACCCCAACCATGACGTTGCGGCCGATGACCCGCGAGGCAAAGGAAAATTCTACGATTTATACGGTTCTACACACACTGCCGGCGGATTGATAGCCTGGGCATGGGGCGTAAGCCGAGTCATCGACGCTTTGGAACAACTCGGCCCCGAGTCCACAAAAATCGACGTCAAGCGTCTCGCTGTGACAGGCTGTTCTCGTAACGGCAAAGGAGCCCTAATTGCCGGCGCTTTCGATGACCGGATCGCACTCGTCATTCCGCAAGAAGGTGGAAGCGGCGGACCTGGGTGCTGGCGCATAGTAGCAGACATCAAGAAGAACGGGACGAAGACGGAGGATGCGACGCAGATTATCAACGGAGATTCGTGGTTTGCGACTTCATTTACGACTTATGCTCCTGATACTACTGTGTTGCCGTATGATCATCATATGCTCATGGCCCTTGTCGCGCCGAGGGCTACGTTAGTGATTGAGAACTCGGGAATTGATTACCTTGGCCCCATTAGCACCTATGGTTGTTCGGTGGGAGCTCACATGGTGTATGAGAGCCTGGGGGTGAAAGACAACTTCGGCGTATCGCAGGCTTCACATGGGAACTCGCATTGTTCAATGCCTAGCTCACAGAATCCGGAGGTCGCGGCTTTCTTCAACAAGTTTCTCCTCGGCCAGGCTGATGTTGCCACTGATGTGATCAAGACGGATGGTAAATTCACTTGGTTTGCCGGTCAGTGGATTGACTGGACTACTCAGACGTTGTCGTAGGTAAATAGGAAGTGGATAGGTAGATAGCATCGTTGCCTGTTCTAAGAAAAGAAGGCGTACGCCACACCCTGTCCGACCAATTTCCCACTGTTTGATCTTCAATATGAAGTCGTGAAATATCACCTCAAAGCATCTTTAATCAATTACATGAAAAATATGCTGCGCCGTATTCTTGGCTTATATGTTGGGTTTAAAAAATAATATCGTTACTCTAAAGTTTACGAAGGGATATTATGTCGAAATAAGAGTCTCATCAAAACCCGTATCAAAGATCTTCTCTCGTAGTGATCTCATCACTTTTAGCGCTGAAAGGCTTTGAACCTTGTTATCTCTAGAAATCCGATGACTTCAAATTTATGACCTAGGTAGTATAGTCATAGAAGAATAGGTAAAATTGATTATTAACAAAATGCAAGAGAAATATTATTTAGATAACTTGCTCGAGAGAGGTGGGTTTTTGATAGGATTCAGTTTCTTTGGGCGACAGCGACAGCCTTGTAGCAATCATGGTTGCCGAGCGCCGAAAGTTTACGTGGGCTGTTCTTACTCCCTAGGCCTCCCCCACGTCGAACGACCCCTACCCACCAATCAGACGTTTTGCGCCCAACTAAAACGTGGAATCTTAGTACAAGGGTACGCTAGCGAATTGAGTTTTGTACAACCAACTTTAGCGGATGTGTAAACTTTCAAAGAACTTCACCTTTAAACTTCAATTGTCATTAACTGTATTCAATCATATACATCGTTTTCTGCTTTTCGCGGTTTGTGATTTACAACAACTTTTGGAGGGAGTTATTTCGCACATACGCCTTGATTTGAGAGCGTGTCTTGGCCAATCGCATTCGCAGACCCCAACAATACTCCACGATTCGTCATCATTCTTTAGACGATAACTGCGCCGCGCGCGCATTCATGGATAGATGGCTTCGGTAGTAGAAACCCGGGTCCCAATTGCCATCGGAGGTAGCGCAATGGACGGCGTGGTAGATGGAGGCATTCACAAAAACTTATCGCAGACTACATTACGTCCAAATCCACCGCCATCTCCGCCCGCAACCGAGACAGACACCGAGACGGATTCAGACGTTCCGAATACACCACAGCTACAACTAGATCCCAGGGCCAGCATTGCGTCGCCATCATCAAGCCGCGCGATGGAGACGAGCACACCAGACTCTAACGCCAACAATACTTCACCTATAATTTCACCTGTGTCGTCACCTATAACATCACCTCCGTACTGGATGAACAACCACTCGAACCATACGAGAGCGATATCGAGTACATCCGTCGACTCTATACCCACAGGCGGCATTGTGCTACGAGACAACGAAAACAGCGAGCTCGACGATCGGGGAAGTGCGTGCTGGGCCAAGAGCGTTGAGATCACGGACTACGTGACGGTCAATGGCAGTACTACCAACATCGGGGCATTCGTGGTTTGGAACATAAGAGTGGGGACGTTGAGCGTGAGTGTTCTGGATATTTCTTGAAGAGCGGTGGGAGCATAGGCTGACACGAGCTTCTACAGGGGAGTTACATAAACATACGGAAACGATACTCGGAATTCGACGACTTTCGATGGCGACTTATACGCACGTTTCCCAATTTTGAAGCCGCCGTGCCCGAATTGCCGCCCAAAGGCATCGTATCGAAATTTAGGCCTAAATTCCTCGAGAAGCGCCGAGCTGGCCTACAGTACTTTATGAAGTAGGTTGTCATCATAAAAAAAAATTATTGGGAGAAACCCTGCTAACGGGCCGCCAGCTGTGTATTATTGAACCCGGAATTCTCTGGATCTCCCGTCTTGAAGGAGTTCCTCTTTTCATGACATCACTTACGGCTAGCTCAAACTTAAATGAACGGCGCGAGGGAGTGCACGATTTGAACGCACGTTACGAATTAATGCTAATCTTGTATAAACACAATCGCTTGGAGCCCGGGAGCCCGAGATAGCGCTCGGATGCTGAGATGGATTTGGACATACCATTGCTTGGGCAACCTTTTCTTCACATATCATTCGTGGTACATATCAAAAACCAATGTATAATCTCCGAAGTTCGGTAGTCCTCAGATGTAAATACATACATCTAAACAGAAGGACCTTTCCCTGTAAATTCATTTTTTACCGAACGAGAATATACTCTTCCTCTAGACCGAAAACCAAGTCTATCTATATCGTAACCTATGTGACCATGAAATAAATCAAACGATCGAAGAGAAATATACCAAAATAACGACGTGACGGGCAGAAGACACGAAACCCCAAAGCAATAACCGGTTCCGTAAGAAACGCTTCGGTCACAAACGCCTCGTCTATGCACCGCGGTTATCCCCTTTAACCCCCTTATGAATCCTAAGAGTGTAATTATAATACACATTACGAACCCTCGGCCCCGGAGGTTTTGCTGGTCTTTGCATCTAATGCCGTCATTTATTTTCTTTCGCCCCCTTTTTCTATCCTATGTAAATCTCCGCTACCATCTCGATAGGCAGAAGAACCCTCAATCAAGTCCTCGTTAAATAAATTCCCAACCGAAACTGACGGACAGGCTCATTTCTGGCTGTTGACCATGCTGAGGTAGCAGTTCCAGCCGATGCTCACGATGTTGACGACGAGCACGCGGTGCTCGAGGGGGACGAGCGTGAAGTTGGCCATCTGCACGAAGGGCCAGATCAAGTAGTTAGTCTGCAGGGCCGGCGCGTAGCTCTTCGCTAGCTTCTCCTTGGGCGAGCCGCCTTCCATGACGGCCATGCTGGACAGGAAGATACCGATGAAGGTCGGCGCGAAGACCAGCTGGTCGGCGGCTACGCGCGCTACCATCTCCGCCTTCTTGTTCTGCATCTGGATGGATCGTTGGAGGATCCCGTACCAGGTCGTTGCGGCGGGGCCGAAGACGGCTGAGGATGAGTGTTAGTTTATGGACATTTTAAATTTATTGCATACTTATTTCCTGTGTAACTTGATTCTTCACGAAAATAGCATATACACAATAGCTGTGGGGAAAAGGGACTAGTAAGTAGAAAGGGGGACGTTTTGGGGTAAAGGGGGTGTGTGTTGTTGAGGGAATTGACCCACTACTAGCTTAATGTGGGGTAAAAGGAGGTGAGTTGTAAGGTGAAGTGAGAAACGGTGAGATCAAGTGAAAATTGTTTGAGCTCTGATATGACCTCAAAAAGCACGAATAGAAGACGGATAGAACGTACCACCACCATAGAGGAACATGCGTCCTGTGCGGGCAAGCTCATGCTTCTCAAGACCCTTCTTCTCAACAGCCTGTTGGGCAGTGATGTCGCCGACGGCGAATAGCACAGCAGTGGTGACACTCTGCGTCAATAATGGCCGTGAGGCCAGCTTTCGTTGGTACCTGCGACAGCGAGTTAGTATCTCATCTATACATCCCCAATATCCAAGATCATGATCGAAAGGCAATTAATTAATATGCCGAGGTAACATCCATCCTACATACCAGCGAAGCATGGTTGCGTTTCGAATGCCTTTACTGAAGGGCCGATAGTGAATTGGAGTTGGGAGTGGTGGTTTGATGCAAGTTTTTAATTGTGGGCTAGACGATTCCAAGCTGCGGCTAATTATCTTTAATCTTGTAAGCAGTATAAAATGTAATTGTATTCTCGTTAACTGCTTAGCTTCGCCAATGGGAACTATTTAGCGTTATAAGCTAAATCAATTCACACAACGAGAATATATGTTCTTTAATCTGTATACATGCATAATACACCCCCTATTAGCTATCATTGTAATTCAAATATCACTGGAAGAACACATCTAGTATGTTTTTTGGGGGGGATTCAAAGATTTTGGGCATAAGTTGATATTTTTCTACTTGGTTACCAAGGCATCTTCAAATTTGAATCAAGTTCACCCCCTTGGTCACCCCCAGGGATGGGGCCGAAGCTAATGAGTTTATAGTAACCTAACTCGGAGCAATGCGAGTACTAACAATACCATCGTCTTCCATGGCACAGCATGATTATATGCGGCTCTGTTCGAGTACTAGGATTAAGTAATTTAAGCGCGCTCCCAGCCAGGGGCCTAATACGACCTCAGCTCAATTGTAATTATCCTAGGTGACTGTATGTTATGATATCTTGTTTCCTTTATAGATACCTAATTACCTATGTTCCCTAACTACCTATTACTTTGAATGATGTGATGCCAGTATTGTTTTTCCTTAGCCCAGAATGGACAGTTCTTTTACCCCCTTTTAGAAAATAATAACATTTTCTCTAGGTACGAAATAGTGGATGTATGTAACACAAGGGTTAGGGTTGAGGTTAGGGTAAGGGTTAAATTTACAGGAAACTATAGGTACTTAGGTAGGTTCATTAACATATCTTCTTTCAAACTCCGTCCGGTGAATGGTTTCTCGAACAAGTGAACTTGAAGCCGTAACGACTACCTATCTAGCTCTTGATGCTGTTAAGCTCCTCATGCAATAAGAATCGAAATTAGGTTCGCTTACACATATCATGGTTATATTCCGTCAACCACCCAAGGATATAATTATATCAACATTGGAGATAATCCTACTGAGTGGTGCCATGCCTCTTACCCCCCCAATATCTTAACACACGAATACGCAGGCGGCAGCCATCGTTCTAGGACCCGTGCTATTACGCTCGGTCTCTACTACCAAAGCGGTTTCTAGGCTAATTCTCTCAGGGCCTTTGGAGATTGTCATAGCTTCGTCGTTCGGTCCTCTTTATTTTTGATTAGCGTCATTGTCGCACTGTTTCAGGAAAACTGTCTTCGAAGGTGTCGCTGCTCTTAGTCTATTTCCGATTCTTGCTCATGCGCTAGCCACCAAACCCTTCTCATCTCTTATACATGCATCCGCGAGAATTTGAGGATTTGGATAAGAGATCTTTTTTTCCGTAAATGTAGCATCGTGTGGTAGAATGTCGCAATTTCCTCCTTTACCTCTAGCAAGCGTGCCTCAAGCCAGTGCCATTGCGGGGTGCTTCTCAACGCCCCGGTAGCTATATCGTGTTATCGAGTATTGAAGACTTGTCGTGGGAAAAGAAACGATTACAGAGTAATAAATTAATTATGAGTAAACCAAAATAATATGGTGGGAAAATATGAGGTATTCCTTGTAAAAGCCATATCATTATCACCAAGTCAACTAATGTACGAATGGTGATGATGTGTAAGCTTAGTAGGGGGAGGGATGAATCGACTAGTTAATTGGATACTGCCAAGATCGCAAGGCGACATCAATGCACTGTATCTTCCGTTTCATAATCGTCATGCGCGGTAGACATTACTGGCGTTTGTTGAGGGAAATAACGAACCACGCAGGCTATCATAGGAGAAGCCGTCAAGATAACACATGTCTGATTCTCTTTTTTTTTTTCCCTTGCCAAATTATGGCATACCGGTGCCCGTCTAAGATTTGAGTCCAATAGTCGTTCCAAAACTCCCAGGAACATTCTAGAAAATAAACAGAGATCTTACTGTTGGCGTCCGCCTTCCAATGCAAAGATATGCCATATTCGTGACCAATATTTGAATTGCTGGGACGGGTTGAGATAGCTAGCGATTATAGGGTGCTACGAATCCCGTCAGCATATCAGCTGTTCAGTAGAACATGGTTAGATCGTCGAAGTTACTTGTCCCTAGCCAAACTATATCTCGCATCATCTCACCCTTGGCTCATTGTATAGGGGAGTTCCGGCGCCGCAAGAGAGGGTAAAAACTCTATCTTGAGCGAATATAGAGTTGAGACCGGACATAGCTGTAAAGTCTTAAGCATGAATACGCGCTTTATAGATGCTCGGAGGGTTTATTTAAGCAAGAGAAATAACCGTTTGATCTGACCCCTTCCGCTCCTCTCATCAACCGCCCGGTCACTCAATATTATGTATATGAGGTCATTGAACTCGACAGGGTTACTGTAATTCTGAGTTATCTTTCGTCAACGTACCTTTTCAAGCCGGAACTATGTCAGAAACTCAACCCTTAATCAAAATGGAGAAGGACACGTCAATCCCACTAGAATTTGGTCGTCCGAGTACCAGAAGAAGGGAACCCGGTGTTAAGTCCAGGTTTCAGAGCGACGAGTTTGAGAAGAAAATACCAACTCCTTGTTCGAATTGCTTGGGATTTCCTTTCAAAGTCGAAGGCTCCATGGGTTGGGCTGGTAACCAACCTTGCGTTTACGGACCTGATGAGGGATGCTCTCGTCACAACCCAGAGAGATTAGCAATCGCTTGGAATAAGCGGGTTCCCTCGAGTAAGAAGAAGCCCGGAATTATCGAAAGGTTCCGTGGGCCGCCTAAGATCCCAGAATACGATGAAGTGCAGCGAAGTACCCGTATCTGGTCTTCACTTCATCTGGATCATGCCACCGCAGATCCGCTTGAACCTATTCACGCTTCCATCCGCTACGCTCTAGCATATTATCATCTCGACTGGGTCCGAAATGCAGGGTCGCCCGACCTACAAAAGGCGAGAGTAAATTCCCTGGCGTGCCATGGAACAGTGCTCGGAGACGGAAAACGGCGACCCGACTTCGAATTTTGGACCAACCCGTATTGGCATAAAGGCTCTTTTCTCATCCAACAAGTCATCCGATTCACTATCCAACCGAAGAAGCGAAATCCTCTACTCGGGAAGGAAACCGTCTACCTGGAGTTTCCCCGAGATGACTGGACCTTCCAACCTTGCCCACACATCCAACACTGCTTTGGAAGATACCAGTTTCTGGAGACACGAGGGCTCGTGAAGGCAAATCTGACCTATAGAACCAAGAAACAAGGCGCTGTAATACCTGAGTTGGAAACTAAGTCCAAAACCCAATGGGAGAGCACACATGGTCCTCTCTGCCACGCAACCAACTGCCAGCGTTGCTGCACAGATAACTGGATGCATATAAGTCTGATCGAAGATAAGATCGTGGTCCACATGTATGTGTGGAAAGATCTCGGAAACGCACTCGGTGCATACGATAAGAAGTGGATAGCGGCGTTGAGACCAGAGGGGCCAAGGTGGAGGCGTTCTAAGGAAGAAGCCAACAGCAATGCCATTCGGACCATCGTCCTAGCGGCGGTAAATGCGTCGAAAGCCCCCCGAAGCTCATCAGCGTAGTAAATGATTTTCGAAATGTACCGGTTGTTTGTTATCACGTGTTGTTTTTCTTGGCCGTACGGGGACCCGGCGATGGGAGAGCCGAAAGAGTTTCAATGTTCATCTGGTCATAACCGCCCATGTAACGTAACCATAGTAAGCTAAGAAGTTTCGACTTTTAGATAGCCTTGAGGTTAATATAAAGAATTCCTATGATCAATACCAAATTTAAATGCTCGAGAAGCAATGATTATGCCCGTTAGACACTTCTTGGTAACCATTCGGGTTACCCCTGGCATCATAGCGCCGGCGTAAGACAGGCTCGGATATTCTCGCGATAGTTTGAAAAGCACAAATTATCGAGGTGCATCCCTACGTAGCTATTGTCGTTAAAATCGGATAAAGCCTCTATGTCTCTCGATATTATTGAAAGCCGAGAGGGATCTCGGACACAGGGAGATCCATGTATTCGTCTATTCTATGGATCTCGTGGGGGGTTCCACCGGAGGCGGGACAAGCAAAGAAATTCAGGGCCCGTAGCATTATAAGCATCGGATCGAAAACAGATATCATATGTATATGAAGCAATCTAATTGAACGAGGTCAATCTCATCCGTATAGAGAGATCGGCACATATGACATGACACCACTCAGGAGACGACAGCTTTCTACGTCGCTTCGAGGGTTTGCGGCTCTTAAAATTTGAGTCCGATATATCCTTAATTGATTAGGATGGAGATTAAGATGGAAGAGTTTGGAAAACCGAACACACATGAGAAGAATGTCGATCTTTCCCTCTATGCGAGATCGAATGTTTAAATGTTTCCCCAAAGATTAAACTTTCCCATTTAGCACAGATTCTTACTATGCCTAACAAGAAGTGACGGTTCAACTGAACATTGAAGCACGAAGCAACGAAGCTTTAGTAGCCTTAGATGGAAGGCGATACCAACATTAGATGTGCATAACACGGTAGACCCGACTCGGGACTAACTGATGCCACTGTAACCAGCCTACTTACGTGTACAGAATTGTTAGTACAGTACAATAGTGGGTATGTCCGAAGTACTTTTCAATAAGAGGCCAACCCTTGGCCAATGATAAGCCTGGACGTATGCCCCTGCAACATATGCAGTGATCATTTTGATTCGTCGCTTTTCTTTTTCTTCTTCCATCCTCAATGGTGCTTTCCAAGACTTTAGGTTAACACCGTAAAAAAAGACTCAGGCACACCCCTGACTGGAGAGAACCAATCCTAATTGGGGTCTATGGATCCAATAGGGTCCCGAATATCGCAATGGGACCGGGGCAGTTTTAGGGAGCGGTTTCCTTCTCTTTAGTCCTTGCCCCAGCCCACCCCCAGTTAACCTTCTAGCCCTCGAGTGCTCCTGCCCTCCTTACTAGGGATGCATGTACTGTACCTCCTGCCCTGATCGATCCAATTCCATCCAATCCACCTGCACCGCCCTGGAATTATCCAACTCCCGTCCTCGGTCCGTTGTCGACTTTCTTTTTTCCCAATCTTGGAAGCTGACTATCGCTCTGCCGCTCTGTCGCTTCTGTTGCTCTGCTCTGCCACTGTCAACTCGTTCATTATCTAAGATTTCTTAAATCCAGACCGAGCTGATCAGACCTTCGCTCAACCTCTGCTGCGTCGTATAATCCTCGCCGGAGTTCGGGTTCCTTCGTTCGTCCCATTCGCTCCTCATCTCTCCGGAGCCCCTCCAAAAACAACGCCCACAACTGAATAGTTTCTTTTCCATTTTCTTCGTTTCGTTATCAAGGAATAAGCAAAATTCTGAATTTCCTCTGTAAACACGTTGAAACCCCGAGACTATTATCCACCCTAGGAAGCCCTGGAAGCCTTAGGTAGGCACCTACCATCGTCGTCGTTCGTTTCGTGTCTTGCGAATCTTACCAGGGCTAGTCAGTTTGGTTGTTGGCACCACTGCCGCTGGGGTGTCCCACTTACAAATCACTTATTGCATACAACCACCCTCTATTTGAGGAATTACTCCCTGGCATTGCCTGTAGACAACGTACTTTAAAAAGGCAATTGCCGCTCACTTCGACTCCTACCTTACGAACGTCTGGCATCTAGCGCCTAATCCATTACCGCCGCCAAAATGAAGGGCCGTCCGGTTGATCAGATCGTCTTCGAGTGTATATTTCCTAAACCCCGACCGAGCGATCCCCAAAACTTCCATACTCTCCTTCACCGAAACCTCATCCCAGAAGTCCGCCAAGAGGTCCATTCCTTCTATGGCCACCTCGACACCCAAGAAGCCAAGTATCCTGGCTTAGACTACACTCATCGTATCCACCGCTTAAGGCTTAGCCGTTGGCAGTGGCATCGACGTCTGTTCCGGGCATTCGATGCTTTACGCTTAACCAACTTCGAAATCTCGAACCTGACTAAATGGGAGGGCACCAAATGGGCGAAGGAACGTTACGAGCGGGATTCCGACGTCGTAATTCACGATACCGCATTCGATGAGATTGCTGAATGGGTTGAGCCTGAGGATAGGCCACGGACGGCTCGTGCGACGGATCTTAGACTCTTGGAAGACGAATCGGCGACACCAGATGAAACAGAGGGCGAGGAAGAAGATAGCGATGGCGAGCTGACGAGCGTTGGTGTTTCCCTCAACGAGCGCCTTCGCGAACGAGCTGCACTCCACGAGGCTGGTGACACCTCCTTGCCCCTAGATGAAGAATGGGAACTGTGGTTGAAGAATGCAATCGAGTCCGGCGAACTTCCCTTCCTCACAGAGCAAATCGTACGGGAATCGAACAACGTCGCCCTTATCCCACAAGCGCTCTTCCCGCCACGAATGCTGAGCGCAGCACGAGCTGGTAGCTGGGGCGACATTCCGGACTTTCTCCATGGCGTACTCCGATATGCCCTGGAAAACGAAGCGCCGAGAAGAGCACAAGAATCGAGCAACCGTTCCTCTGCGCGCATCGCCCAAGAGAGTGTACCAAGGAGGAGTTCGCGACGCGATTATTCAGATCTGCGACTCCCAAGCAGCGACACTAGCACCGTGGCTACCCCGCGGGTTCGTCTACAGCGAACAACACAGTCTGGTACCCAGACCTATATTTCCCTTCCGTAGGATCTTCGCCATTTTTGAAGTTAGGCATCAACCCCAAACGAGAGGATGAGGAGGATAGGCGCAAAACTTTTCGATACCCATACCCCACCCGAATTCTTTCAGCTTCCGATCCGCTCTTGGTGCATGGCCGCTAAGGATTCTTCAGCATTTTCACGCATGGTTATGTTTTCTCCAGCCTAGATGGCTACTACTTATTCCCGAAGACGTCTTAATACTAAGGAGCATTCTGAGGGGCGGAGGTAGTTTAGAGCATATTGATGGCATTTGGAGAGCTTTTGGTTTCAGATAGGCTGCATGGTTGCTTACGTGGGAGCAAACTGTGGATGTGCTGGGATTATCCAACGATATGGTGTCGGCGATAAATCGACTAGACAACGTTCTTCGTCTAAGCATGAACCCATATTTCGAGGATTCGGTCGACGGACTTCGTTGTCTAGCCAATATGCAGTTCCTGCGATAACGAAATAACGGTTTTGAACATTGGGATTCATTGTTGAAATAGCTTACATACCTGCCTAATTATGTAGGCTGACAACCTGAATCAACTGGATTTCCAACACTGCCGCTTATTAATCTACAACATCCGCACCAAATCAGCCTTCTGAACGGGAGATATTGGGGAGTACAAGGGGAGGCATCGATTCTTTTTTAACACGCGGAGTTGTGGATCGCATTCAATGGAGGCTTAGTACCATATTTGTTTTTCTTTTCCGAGGATGGGGGGCGTTGCTATCAAGGAGAATCCGAATTTGCGCGCGATGAGTTGAGCTGGTGTTATCTAGGTGACCTACCGTAGATAAAGCAAGTCGACTGGCCCGGTGAACGAGCTCTTGTGGCCGAAGCAAAAATGATTTTTAATGTTCATGTTCATGAAAAATGAGTTGTTCTGCTGTTGTTGTGATATACTAGGTACTATGATTGGTTATTCGAGTGACATGTACCTCTAGGCAATCATTATTCTTCTACTATATTTTGTACCATAGTCACTAATGTGCATCTACAACGACGGTATCCTCATCTACTAGGAACAATCATAATCACGCGCAATTTACGGTCTTTACATAGTTAGTTTAACTCTTAATTCGACAATCACTATCACATTAGTGTGACACCCAAAATTCTTAAATCCTTAACGCCAAAAACGCACCCGCCATTTAACATGCTGATTCCATATCCAGCAACGCCCCGTGTGGTATCTCAAATATCAATTCATTCGTAAACTAGCATTTCCTTCCGACGTATCTCCTCTTCTCCCTCAAGGTAAGAGGAGCTTCATTGCTGCACTTTCCGCAAGGCTAGTAGGGTCGGTCTGATGCCATCTCCAACCCTTCAACTGTCGATTTGATTCAATGATCTAGCGTAGAGCTTCCGAAGTAGCATATCAGCTCATATCTTGCTATTTTTTTTTTCTTCCAAGAGAAGGCTTATGTTGTCGGGGCTGTGATGGTTGATTTATCCTTGGCGTTTAGCTGATTGTAGCTTTTTCATACACAGCAATACCAGGGAATTCGGGGTAACAGTGATAGTACCAGGAATTCAGCCCAAGGAATGCTAAGAATGTCAAGATTGGTAAGCATCAGATAGCACTACTACGACGGCGACCTTGACCGCTACCAGGAGGACGGCCACGGCCACGGCCCTGGCCACTGGATCTACGTCGCTTTCGGGACAAGACAAAATCGTCGTCTTTATCCATCTCCCCGATATTCGCCTCACCTTCATTTGTGAGATCGGTAATAGTCTCTTCGAGGTTGGATGCCGACGTAAATTCCGTAGCGCCGGAAGTTGGCTCACTAGTCTCTCTTCTTCGCTTCTTCATTCTCGTCTCCATGGTGTCGATTTTCAGATCCTCGGGGTCGACGCCGGCGCCCAAGTCTGCGCAGTGTCGATCCTCGTACTGCGAACGTCGTCGTGCTTCTCGCTGCGCTTCCTCGAATGATTCCCTTGCAATGCTGACCTAATGCTCAAGGTGTGACCATTCGGGGATCGCATGAATTTGCGTCCACATGAATTTCTCAAGCTTGTTCGCTGATTTAGCGTATGGTGTGGACTCGTTGTTGTACTTGCGACAGTTGTCGAAGATGAGCTTCGCGTCCTTGATGAATTCCTCAGGCGTACCATATTGGTCAGCCTCAAGTTTGGTTTCCATGGTGCTAAGATCCATAGGTTCCTTGATGACGTCGTAGTAATCGGCAACGTCGTCCTTGTTAACCGGGTTCAGGAATGGCCATGCCGATTGATGGTTCTGGAGGTCGTTGAGGAGGTGGAGCAGCTGGTTGTAGTTCGGGCCATGTCGTGGCTGTCTAGCCAACTCATCCATATCAGGCGACCAGCCCGAGGCACGAATTGCTTCGATGGAAAGAGGATCGATGGGTGCCACGCCGTTTTTCCACTGCTTAGGCGGCTGGTGGATGACATGGGACTTGGAGAAGGCGCGTATCTTAGCCTGCACACACTCCTTCTGTTTTAGAAGCATACGACCCATCTCAAGATATCGCACACGAGGAAGCATGGAACACTGCATTATAGTACCACCTTCGTAGTCCTTGATATAACCCATCCAAACTGATCGAGGCAACGTGATCTCCTTAGTAAAACCTTGCTTCTTAAAATAGCCAATAGCATAATTATCAGCGTAGGTCAGAAAGTGCATCACGTCACTGGTCGCCTTCACATAGTCCTTCAAATGGGACATGAGATGGGCGCCGTATCCCTTAACCTGCTGGTCACTGCTAATAGCACAGAACACGATTTCGGCAAACTGGCGTCCCTTAAACGGCCGGTAGGTAATGCCGCCAACAACTTCGAGGGGCTTCTTTACGATAGCGATCGATAGATGGGTTCGGTCGTAAACGAGTCGAGCGATATAATCCTTGGGCATCTTGGGTAGCTGCTTCTGGAAAATGCATTTGAGACCGGTGAGGATGATAAGAGATTCGCGCTCGTTGTCGTTGTTCACCACGCGAAACTCGATTTCGCCAGTTCGCTCCTCTACCACAGCAGGCTGGACCAATTCGTCAGTAATTTGTGCCATATTTGGTACGCGCATTGTGGTTCTATTGCATCCTCCATTGTAGGAAGAGAGAGGGGAAGAATATCCTTCCCAGTCTTGACCAATGCAAAAAGACGTGTGTTGACGGTAGTGGTCAATTGTTTATGGCAAGGAGTGAGTAGGGAGTGAATACCTTCTCTGGAAAAGGGATGGGCTCGATTGCGGCTTTCTTCGTCGGATCTGACGAGTCTTCATGTTTTGCCCGCTTGGCGGCGACCGGTGACGAGGGCTCGTCACTAGCCTTACGCTTACCTGCTATTAAATTGGACGAAGATATTAGCGACACGAAAAAAATATATATTTATCAATAATGAAGACGGAACTTACTTTCATCCTTCACCATCGTGTCAGCCTTGATAGCACCAAGCGCGACGCGATGATTGGGAAAGGTGGGAAGATGCAAGTTGTAAGTTGCATGCGCATCGGAAGTGCGCTCGAGTCGCACGTTGAAGTTGATGACTGATTAGCGTATGGGGAAAATCGGGGAGGTGCAGCCTTTGGAGAGATAAATATGTGGAGAACAAGATCCGTACTTATAATTGGACAAATCCAAGCTTCTGCTTATGTAATTGCTCAAAGAGCTAGCTACAGCAACCAATAAGGCTGGAGCTAAACCCAAAGGAGACAGGCCACCTGTTTGCAAAGGAAAGCAACATGGGAGCTTGGTTTAAGGTTACGTACACTCCAATATCAATTCAATCAACGCAATTGCCTATCATCGTCTTTTAAAAAATTCACAACTTAAACTCTCCTCAAAGGTATGACGCCGTAAAAGGTTTCACCTGTTTTTCGCCATACAAGTAATTCGATTCGTTAATTTATTCTACGCTATCTGTTTTATGCCAAATCTACCGAAGCTATCATCTTTCATTCTTCATGGATTCTTCACTGCATGAGATTTGGCAGACTGCACCGGGCAGCCCATTTCTTCCTACCGTGGGAAAGGGTAGCCAATTTCTAGTCGGATTCATTCTTCTACTCCTCGGTCTTTCTCTGACTGGCGCATTTGCATTGAGTGAGCATTGCACTCCTTAAATTCCAATCTCGCAAATAACTAATTCATTGCATTTAGACCGATCGCTCGTGAACCTTCCCATATTCGGTGTCCCGGCCTCGCTAGCCGTTGCGTACGTTACCTCCCACGATACGATTCCTCCTGCTCTATTTCCTAATGCCTTAATAGGTTCGGCACAGTATACATGTTCTGTGCGGTTGGAGTTTACGTCTAGAAAATACCCGAGAAGAGGACCCGCGAACCTTAAGAACGCCGGCGTGTATCATAGATGAATTGAGGTTTACGAACATATCGCTTGGGTTTCCAACTACTATATGAAAGTGATTGAATATCGGTTACTAACACAATTCCCGCGTTACCCCTAACATAATTTTCGTACTCGACGGTACCTTAAGTTAGGTGGAAATATTATTTCACCATGGCTTCGTCTACTGGGTCGGCACCGCCACAACAACCCTTATTTCGAGCAGTAGCAAGCTCCACAAGACAGATATACCAACTACTCAAGTGTATCAGCTTTACCGCCAAAGTTCAAGTTCAAATAACACAAGACGGCATCAGATTCGCGGCCGACCACTCACGCGTAATGCAAGGTTAGTCACTAGCATTGCACGTATCAAGACTGGGTGATCTAATTGTATCTTCAGGTGTGGCATTTCTGGATAAAGCTCTCTTTACAGCCTACACTCTCAATATGCCAGATGAAGGAGACACTCTACCACAATTCCAAGTGAATCTAGCTGCTCTGTTAGAAGCCTTGCAGATCTTTGGGGCTACAGATGTAGCCGCTCGAGCTGCCAAGGCTGAAGCAGAGAACTATCGCAGCAATCTACGTAATTATCGCCCAGATGCTTTCAACCATCAGAACCTAGGCATGCCGGGCACATGTTGTATGATGTATGAGGAAGATGGTGCCCCGTTAAGCATCATCCTGGAGGAAACTGGGGTGAAGACCCAGTGTAATATGATGACCTATACCTCCGAATCACCTGACGATATCCCGTTTGATCGTGAGGATCTTGCCTTCAAAATCATCATGAATGCCCGTTGGCTACTCGATGCTCTTTCCGAGCTAGCTCCCATGGCCCCTGCACGTATCACTATCGCCGCGTTACAAAATGCGCCATATTTGAGCTTATCAAGTGGTGGAGGTCTTGGAAGTGCCAGTGTCGACTTTTCGAACGGCCGGGATCTTCTTGAAACTTTCTCGGTGCGTGATCGTTGGGTTCAGAGTTTCAAGTTCGACTTCATCAAATCAGCCACTGAGGCCATGCGAATCGCAAACAAGGTCAGCTTCCGCGGTGATGGCCAAGGCGTCCTTAGTTTACAGTTTATGGTGGAAATTGAAGGCGGTGCTGTGAGCTTCCTCGACTTCCGATTTGTTCCTTACGTCACGCAAGAAGATGAGGAGGCAGAATCCGAAGATGAAGACGATTAACGACTACACTTGATGAGCCGCTTATTTGTATGTAGGCGACGTGCTAGCTGCAATGGTCATTTGCTAGCCGATTTCTGGAATCAATTGAATTCCTTTTTCAGCTCCTCGATGTGCTATTTCTAAGCAAAACGTTTACATACGTTCACTGGCCCCCATTCATATGTTGTGATCTTTTTACTCGAATCAACCGCCGAATTCGATGTCTAAAATTCATAGTTTCAAAATTAGGCTGATGGCCGACAACTAGTCTGAAGTCCAATATAGGGTTCATTGTAGACTATACGGCAACGATCGAGCGAAAACCGGTAATGGGCACAGACCTATAGAGCTATGGACGCTTCACGATTGTGCAGAATTTTCCCAGCTGAACGTGCTTAATACTAATAGGAGCTAAACGTTTATCACATGTTAAGTCCTCAGTCAAACAAGGAGGCCGAACTATGAATTTCCCCAATTTCCACATCGTTGAGCAGCAAGTTTTAAGTATATAGCACACCAGTTATTCAACGTCTCTAGCTCCACCATCACCGGCGACTAGGCTATGTCTAGTTATACTAGATTAACATCGGACCACCCGCATCGACCCCAAGCATCTAACGCCGTGGCGTATTGAAAATCTAAGCTTAGAACAAGACCGTGCGTACCCAATTGGATCGTCTTCCGATACCCTAATAACACATCGCTCTTCAGCTCTTCTCCCATGTCTCAGCCCCATGATGATCTGGTGAGTCTCGATTCCAGCAATGCGGCAACCCCGGTGCCAATCTGTGTAGCCAAGATCGGCATCACCTTTTGGGATCATAAAGAAGCCTCTACATGTACGTCATAAAGCATTGTTCTGAGGTTCTCGCCCCTTCTCGCAACGTCCGATAGTAGTCCAAGTGACACCCCCCTTCTTGGAAGAATTAGTCCACTTGAATCCCAAGTAACCAATTGTCGCCATGGGCCTTGGTATCTTCAACAAATACCATGTGGTCGCAATACAATCGCCCATCCCTAAGTTAGAAGAGTAGCGTATACCCCTCTTGGCCCAAAGACTTCGCAAGTTTAATGAGTGCTCTTACCGTCAGCCTTTACACGTCTATTGGCAACTAAGAGAAGATGGACTTGGTATAACTAGGAAGAACATGGGTGAATAGCTGAGCATTGTGAACTTTACGAGATTTTGTTGATCTCAACCTACAAAATATTTCTATCAACATTGATATTATAAAGCTCCACACACGATTTATCAGGATAATCTTTTTACTGCATCATACCCACAACGGGAATTACTAACATAAGAGGATCAATTATCGATTCGTTGGTCGTACTATCAATAAGACCTTTCACGGTCCTTCCCAATATATCTCAGAACGTAAAATCGCGCGTGATCCAACTGCCCCTATTCATCACCGAGGTACTTCCTATCCTTTCCCTATCAATGTGCATACAGTCCCATATGTAACTTACCGAAAGCCACACTCAGTCTAATCACGGTACACTAGAACCGGAGAAACAGCGAGTGCCTCACAGGAGATATCCACCGAGATCATCATGAGTGATTCCAACAACGATAACGGTGGATCCAACACCGGTTTCCTCGGCCATTGCCTTCGCTCATGTTTCGGCGGAACATCGTCCTCTAAGGCGAGCCAAGAACACGACAAGCCGAACGAATCGAACACATCAAATGCATCGTCGGATCAAAAACTTACCAGTGCCACCGCTCCTGCGCAGCCTCCAGTCCAGACGCCGTACGTACCTCGACACGCCAAAGACTCGTTCCTAAAGACGACCAGCACTCCCGAAATCAAAAAGGCAAACGAGATCCTTTAAAACGGCGTCCCGTTTTACCACCTTCAACGGCTTCGCACGGTGATCTCAAACGTGTGCTAGTTCGCTATCTGTTTCCGTGTATAAGCCAAGCCGCTGACGTGGGACGGGGGCAAAACCCTTATTCGGGGCTATCATGAGAAATTGAAATTGAACTTTGGTTTTTTAATGTGTTCTTGAGATTTTTTTACACTCTCTAAACCCGAAATTTCGGAGTCTTGGTAGTGTTCCTGTTGGTAACATAAGCGTCGCGGCTTAACGAGCTACGCTTATTATTACGTACGACGATTATTTCTTCGCCTTGTTTTTTTCTAGTTAGGTATTTCATGTTTTTTTTTCTTGGTCAAGACAAAAGAAAAAAGAAACTAAGGCGCCGCGGCGGCACGAAAACTCGGGTTCGGGCCGGCCAGGTCGGAGATGATATGATTGATGTTCGCTTTTTATTTCCGCATCGCGCAACCTGTTTCCGCGCGCGCACACGACTCCTTTCGTTGACTGACGAGCGCTTCCTTCTTGGCCGAATTCGTGTGAGTTTCTCGCCTATCACGCCCTTGTTTCTCCGGCCGTGTTAGTAAGGGGAGATCACCTGCACCAACCTACCTATATCGCTGCCTAGGAGTGTATATGCCTCTCCTCGTTTCCTCGTCGAGGGCGAAGTTTGGTTTTGCGGGCTCCGACACGGAGGATCGGTTTACAGAGGCGATGGCCGGATATACATACTACTAGGTATGTATGTACGTATGTACGTGTGTATGGGGTGGGAACGTTTTCTGCAGCATGGTCCTAGTAGGGAGGAATGCTGCGACAGATGCTACCTACTTTAAACATCGCCGACGCCGACTCCAAACGTCGGCATCGAGACAGCAGCCTTCTCCAAGTCGACTTGCGGCAGCAGATCACTCACGCACCGTTTTGGCTCTAACCACACTCATTGGCTTTTGCTTCGTGGTTCCTGGTCTCAGGTTGAGTAGGAGAGAAAGTATGGCGCTGACAGGGGGGTTTTCCGTACGACCCAGATTCGTAGTTCTTGGTCTCGAAGGATTCCCTGATGCAGGGGAAAGAGGCGTGGATTTTTGGTGGACGGGGCTAGATTTTGACCTGGGCACAAGTACCAAGATAACGCCAGCCAACTCTAAAATAACTATTTGCACATCCATGAATTCGCGAATTAAAACGTGGGCGGGTTGGGCTTGCTGGTCCGTTTAGGCAGGTGTGTAAGCTTCGTGCATATTGTATTGGATCCTTTCGCCATCGCGAGCCAGGCCAAAACTGGGGAATCAATTCAAGCAGCTTCCAAGTTGTGTCTTCGGACACGCAACGCTAAACAAGCGAATTTCTATTGAAACGTGCTTTTTTCTTTTTCGGATTCTCGGCTTCCAAAAATCCAACGTGGCTTTCCTTGGAGTATGCTTGGCTTGATGGTAGCGAAGTGCAAGGCACGTCTCATGCCCTCGTGGTTTTCATACCCTATGAGGCTGAATTCGTAAGATTTACTTTACAATGGTGGTGTGTGAATTCCTCCTGAATGACTTCATTGCCTTTGTAGAGGACTTACAGCTCAGTGATGTCAACTCTCAACAGCCCGTCATAGTGCGGGGAGATAGGATGAGGATCGCCATTTAGGATGCGAGACCCTGAATTGAACAAGAGAAACCTCGGTATATTTTCATTCAGCTCGATCTGCTGCAAGTAATGCGGTAATTGTCGGCATATTTGTTTATATTAGGCAAGGCCCTGAATAAAAAAAAATCCTTAAATAATTTGCGAGCTAATGGACAAAGGGAAAGGAGGATCTTTTTGGGTCCTTGTCGACCGGGGGTTCGACGCTTTAGATATATCCCGAACCTGCCAAATAAGCCTTGTTCAAGCCTCCTATGTCACACGTGGGAGGATTCGACTAACCGGACAGGTCGAACAAACTAGATCTATCTAAGCCCCGATTCCTACGCAGGAATGCCGCGGGTTTTTTTCATGCCTTTACGCAAGATGCTGAGATACTATGCATTGCCTGTTTAGCTTAGGCCTGATCCACGAACTCCCGGTATGGTAGGGACATGGGCTTCGTCCCTTGGGGAAGCGTGCTTGGCGTGCTGGGAAGATACCTGAATGCTTTCAGGGGTTTCAGATCCGCACAGACAATGCATGGCGGCATACGGGGCTCGATTCACGTGGCACGATTAACATACGTATGCGGAGGCCGGTGCGGCTTACCGTAATCCGTACGGGGTTGTGGGATTGAATACACACTTTGGGCACAGACAACCCCCGGATCGTCGATTCACGTAGGGGCCAGGGGTGAGAATGCACCTCTGGAATACTCGAGCAGCCTCTCAGATCAGTGCTGCAGGTGAATCGTTTCGTTTCATCTGTCCAGGATCGGTAACGTTGGGGGTCGAATGTAACCCATCTAATACAGTATAGTAAGAGTGATGAGAGAGAGTTGCTGAGACAGAAACAAGAATACCGCTTGGGTGGTTGATCGCGTCAGCCCCTTGCAGCAGCAGCAAACATGACGGGGAGCGAATGTCAAGCAGAGGCACGGCGTCAGCACTGCATGGCGTCTGGACCTCCGAGTATCGACCTGCAAGTCACGATCACAACGACAAGATCACACAACTGAAATTGCAACTTGCTGGTCACTCGGGCATGTCGGCCATGAGTATTCAATGGTTGGTTTCAAGTCCAAAGAGGTGATAGATTAAAACCGGCATATATACCTACCTAGGTAGATTATGCGTGCATGATCCTATCCAAAGTATTCTAACCTTGGGCGACGATTTTAATACTGCGACTCGTTCAAAATTGCATTCATATACTTCTATCAAGTATAATGAAGAACAATATTCGTGCTCAGAATTATGCATTCAATTTTGCCTATGAATATTTTAGCTATGAGAAGCAAAAACTGGTTTGATTCTGTAGGAGGATTTCTTACTAATATCAAT
The DNA here is from genome assembly GCA_022695765.1 of Annulohypoxylon moriforme. Classification (NCBI taxonomy): domain Eukaryota; kingdom Fungi; phylum Ascomycota; class Sordariomycetes; order Xylariales; family Hypoxylaceae; genus Annulohypoxylon; species Annulohypoxylon moriforme. The sequence goes on from MU403100.1 coordinate 272,456, forward strand.
ACCAAGTAAATGAGAGCTTATGTCTGTGCCATTCGCTAAACCTCGAAGATCCTATCACGATATCATAATGTCCCCTACGAACAAAAAAGGGGAATACCTCGAAATCATTGGCGAGGTACCACATCAAACTAGTGGCTTTATAGAAGCCATTTTTTGAGGCCCCTATCATTATCGGCAGGGAATTGTTTTCGACGGCGACGTCTATATGACAGATGTCGTCAAATACCCACAAGAGCATCGTGTGTTTATTGGAAATTTGGAATTCGACTAGACCACGATCGTATTATCAAGTGTCCCGATCGACTACTTAATTTGGTTCGGAAAAGGTCATGACACGCGAGGCCATCTCGATGAGGAAAAGATGGCGTTTCCTTATCGAGTTCCAAGTTATGCTCACATCGGTTGTGGGACCTCGTTGACCTAAGGCCCCCATCCAACGCAGACACGGTCGATCCACCACTCAATAATTGGGAATGGCATCAGCTTGAAATAAACTATACCCCTCCACTTAAGATTATTCCATATAGACGGCTAGGCTTGATAAACTGGATGTTTCAAAAGTCCACTAGGTACTTGTTAAAGAATACCAAAGCAAAGGATTGCAATAAGTGTCTCCATTCAAAAGCCACCTCTACATATCCCAGCTACAGAAATAAACACGTGCCTTACGTGCGTATATTAGGAATCAGATAACAAGGGGTATGCAAATGGTATTTTTATAGGTACCTATTTCAGCTATACCCACAAGAATAGTGGGCGCATAGGTAGACCCATGTTAACGTCGGGATAGTGTAGCTGACGGACTCGGTCCAATTTATCGCAGTGCAGTGCATTCAAACTTTGGACTCTAGGCATCCCCTACATGCCGGGACCGAAGCAAAAAGGCTTTACTCCGACTTAATTGCTTAGTGAAGCATGACGATCAAAAACACATCACCTGTTCTAATGAGTCAATAGACAACACTGATTTCGGTTTTCGCGGATGTAGTTAGGCGGAGGGAACGGAGAGAATTGGTAATGGCAGTAACGTCAATATGCGTAACTTGCGTACATCCATGTAAACTGGTAAACGAAAGGAAGGCTTAGCAATTGAAAATAGGTGCGAGACCTGGTTGCAATGGGCGGCTTTTACCTAAGCGCCGCAGTCCGTGACCTATTTCCCGTAAAGTCGGAGGGCGGTGTTAAGACGTAAGCTTACGGACGTAGCGGGTAATGTATTGGTGAGATGCATTCCAGATCTACACGAAAATCTGACCATAGCCAATAGCTATCGTCATTCTAAAGTAAGTTATCGTATCCTTTTTTATGATTCCAAAAGTCCCGAAGTCCAAAAGTTCCTGACATGGAGAAGGAAATAGATTAGATGTAATCGTGAGAGAGTAAAAAAGAAAAAAAAACTTATCATTACGCGTCCAACATGATCTATTAGTAGGTAACACGGCAGTTCGTAAGAGATTTGATTGGTGATGGATGAGGAATGTCGTCGATTGTGGGGTATCACGGTAGGAACTGTGAGAAGCCGAGATGGGCTGGAAGGGTTCTCTTTCGTGAGCCGAGCCGGAGTACGAGATCATTGGCGCGGCCGCGGTTGTTGGTGCAAGCTGGACACACCTCATTGAATATCACTGGACATTACTGAGACTTCGTATATGGGGGATGGGGGCGATGAGATGCAATAGGCCGCTGAATTCGAACTTGGCGCTTATTCTAAAGACGATTATTCGATCTCAAAAAGCGAACAGGCAGCGAGGCTTGACGGGCTTGACAAGACGGTTTTAGCCATAAGCCACAATTAACATGATTAACATATTTTTGACTCGGAATTGTTTGTTAGCTGATGAGCTGGTGGTGGGCTAGAAGCCTACGAGGCAGCAATCGAATTTCCACTCGGTCGGATACGCGGTGAATTACTGAAAAAAGGTATCAAACAAGCCAAAATAGTGGTGGCTCAGTTGAAAGTCTGCAGCGGGCAACGGTTGGCTGCATATCTGGAGCATCCATGGACCAGAAGTACTTATGTATATTACCTAAGATTTAAAGTTCTTGGATCCATGTCCATGTCCATGTCCACTGCCAGATGGAGACATGGAGACAAACGGATCTTGTACTCATACAGGTTAGCCATACTTCCGCTTGCTGTTTACCGAAGTACCTATATACGAAACAAGTAAGTCCTAATTGTCTCTTTCCTCGTAGGAAGTAGCTTACTGTAAGTAAGGCTGTTTCCGTGTTTCGCTTGTTAAGAACTATGGGAATCACGTGCAAGTGCCGATTCCTTGGCTTCCCGATCTGTACTAATTACAAAGTAAAAGTGGACATACGTGGGCAAAGTGGACAACTCTAAACTGGAGGGAAGCTGGAGGGGTCGAGTCAATTGTCGAACAGCAGGTCGAGGGGCAGGTACTTTCAATGTTGAATTGGATCTTTCGTTTCTCGCTGTTACCCATCCAGTCCACTCTTAGTCCATTCAATGTTCTTTTTCCCATCCTGCGCCGTTCATATGCACCTATCCTTCAGTCATACACGAAATTACGTCTCTTAGATACGTTACACCTCGTGCTCCTGACAAGAATTGCCTTACTCGTCTTCATCGTCGATTTGCTACTTCAGAAATTAGATCTAGGTCGTTGACTTGGGTCTCTTTCTTTTCAATGGTCGACTTAATAGTCTTGACTTATACCGACAGGCATCCTGACTTAGCTAAAATATCACGAACATCGCGAACATCGCGAACATGACAAATTCGCAATTATATCATTATTTCCATAAAAGGAATATTTCTGCCCATGACGTCCACTTCCGCGTTCGCTTTCGTTAATGTATTAGTGGCTGGTCAGCTACGATTATGGGAAGATTGCCCGAGTCGTGCCTCTATTAGGGAGACTAGACGCCTAGGATTCATGGATGCTTGTACCAAACCTCGGTTCCTACCTAGTAACATCTTAGCTATCTTACGTCGCATCCTTTTTCTACTTCGTACTATGCGTACCAGAAATACCAGAATACACTTCCACATCTATTAACCCAAACCGTTTCGAACCCTAGTCAATCATGTACCTCGAATCTGCCAACACTCCAGCTCATGTTACCTCATGGGCTTCATGGGTTGCGCGCCCACCAATTGCCCCTCAGAAGCTCCCCCGGTGTGGGCAGGCTATGCCCTTATCCCAAGGGACGATGGGAACATTGGAACCATCACCGACGTGCGGTTGCATTGCGCAATGCGGACGAAGCCCTCCTCTACAGCTCGGTAGCTTATTGAGTAGCCCGCAAAGTCGGTACTCGATATTTCAGCATATTGAGCAATACTTCCACCGTTGCGATCCCAGATGAGATCACTGCATATCTTACATGCTTAATGTTGTGCTGTCCCGCTATGATTACCGCGATACACACATGCAAAATACAAAATACAGGACACAAAAATTCAACTGATAGCGGATAGAAGACCACTAGGTACATCATTAGCAGGAAACACCGCATATTACCCGCCAGTCAAATTGAGACAAAAGACAAAAACTAGAAGACACCTAGCCTGCCTACCTAGTAACAGGTAAGCATGACAGCAATATTTCGAGGTGAGAAAAAGTGAGCATATCCTATCTGTCCATTTTTTCAATAACCTCTTAGTCAACCCAACTAGTCGATACATTGCCCCGTACGAATGTAACCTAACGATAGCATGGCAATTCGACTTCCCTTTTAATACGCCCATTGTGGTATCATGGGCATTATGGGCATCGTGGGTTGTCGTACGCTCCCCCAGGCTAGGGCTATGCGCAATACATCCATATGTACATGCCTTAGGTACATGCGCATGTACATACATACCTACAGGTTATGATCCAGATCGACTCACGACAGCACGAGATACGTATCTCAGCCAATATCCCGGCTGATCCGCATCAAGCATCATCTACCTAGCAGGGAACTACAGGATATAGAGAACATGACTTGCGCGAATAGTAATTCCCGAGTGGACCAATGGACGATAAAAATAACGGGATCCCTAGTGAGAGAAACCCCTGCAACAAACTGGGCTACCCAGGCCTGTCTCTTTTCTGCAGGACCCCCATTTCTTCCCGCTTCACAGGGCTCTCTTCACAGAGCCACACTCGTGTACGCCGTACAGGCCCGTACTCCAAAGATACAGTACATGGCAGAGAAGATACTTACATCGTAGCAGAGGACTAGGGTCTACCGCCGCATTCCGTCAAATATACCAATATACCTCTCTTCCTTTCCTTACGTACATGTGCCACAGTGTCGAATGACAGATGCTCAGTCATAACTACCATGTAGCATGCAGCTGGCCCTTTTCCTTGGTTGCAGAGCCTTGTGTCACCCACCAATTGTAGATCCCATCCTCATATATGTCGAGTCCTTCCCCCCAGAACAGCCCGTTCCCTTCTGTTTGTCTGAATTTTCCTTGCGTCCGCGCTCCACCATGATGCTATCCAGACCGGGAGTTAGTATTCGGAGGTTCATATCGCAAAGACGAGTTCAAGATGAATATGATGACGGGGTTGCTATTGGCGCCGACAGGCTGGGTAACAAAGCGGGACGGAAAGACGCCGGCACTCCTAAGAGGCGGCCCTACAGTAAGAAACGACCGCCGCCGCCGATTATAGTTAGTAGGGAACAAAGTATTCATGACATCTTGGACCCTTTACCACCACTTCCATCTTACGAAACGCCACGTTCTTCAGCTAGCTCGTTGAATAGCAGCGACCGCCACAACGACTATAATTTATCACAATCATTCGATTCAAAGAGGTCAAAGTCGCCGCTTTGTTCCATATCTTCAAAGGAGGACCATAGTCGAGAATCACTCCAACTCTCTAGCGCCACGAGCTACGGAGGCGATGACTTCCCACCCAAACCTCCACCTAAAGGCCACGGAAGGTCTTCGGAGTCTCTGAGGCGCCATATTGATTTACCAGGCTCGAATTTTGATCTGACAGAAGCTTTATCTCACCAATCGGAAAACAAAGCGCCGACGTCAAAGCAGCGCCTGCGACAATCTGAGTCATTGTCGAGTATCTCGGATAACATCCAACAACTCATCCAAGAAGCAGATGAGGCCTTCAGGACCATCAGCGCCCTCACCGAAGTGCGAATTTCGGAAAACAACGCAAATAACGCAAATCACACAATTAACACCACTAGCAATACATACAAAGAATTACCGCGAATACCTACACCCGATCAATCGCCAATATTGAAGCCGGCGACCCCCGTCCCTCAAAGCAGAGCGCAAAACCCGCCACTGCAAGTTGTCACTTCACCACTTCAATCGCCTAGACGGATTTCAACGTCAACCACCACCGGAGTAAAGAGGAAAAAGTCTAAGAAGTCGAAGACGAGGTCAATGCGGCCGACCCGGAAACCTGCCGCCGCCAAATCGGCGGCGAAAAGTGGACCAGGATGGGCGCTCTCGGATAATGTCACGGAGTTATTCAGCGGGAAATTCTTCCGAAGGGTTGAGGTAGATGAGATGCTTACACCGAGCCAGTTGGAAGCGTATAGACTGCGTAGAATGTCGATTATGCAATCGGAGAAGTCGACCGAGACCCTTGACACGGAATCGAGCGATACACCAGTCGAGCCATTTCACCTCGAAGATCTTCCCTCTCGAATTCAATCTGCCAGCGTGGACCTCGACGTCGAGACGCCGACCGCAGAGAGACCTAACCCGCCAGAATTCGAAACCATTGTTCGCCGGGATTTTGCGCTAGAAGGGCGCAATGAGGAGCAAAATTCCAATAAGTCGGCGGCGTCGCGCACGGATATTGGAGAAGAGCCAATGGAATATAAAGATGCAATATTCCCTACGCCACCGTTACGACATTCCGCACGATTCGCTAGGAGGAGTCAGGGAACGTTGCCTAGTATACCGGAATCTTCGGCCGTCACTACACCAAAAGACGACCTTTACAGCCAGGGTCTAGGAAATTCCCGAGACCTCGTGGCCGACTCAAATTACGTTTTCCTTCAATCATCACCATGCTCTATGACCAGTCCCATTTTCCGACACGGTCCAATCCGGCTGGCAAAATGCGACCTCATGGCAGACATGAAAGTTGGGGCCGACGAAGGATTGGACTGGACGGCATTCCAAATGGCCATTTCCGGAGGCGCCGGAGATTGGTTTTCTGAAAGTGACGACACGATTCGTCGCAGAGAGGCTGAGGAGGTCCAAGAATTGGTCGAATGGTTTGATTCGTGGAATTTTAGCCGCCCAGGCGGCCTCGTCAAGGACTACGAAATTCCCAGCCCTACGAGTACTACATCGGGCGAGGACTACTCGGACGTGTCATACGGCGATATCGAGAGAGATAATCCGTATAGCCCCCACCACCGATGGCAGCAGTCTCAGCGCAGGATGGCGGCCGAAAGCCGTCAACTGGATCGCGACATGTCCGGACTCGAGTTGGATACTTCAAAGATGTACTCCGACGATCAATCCAGCTATAAGAGCTGCGACGGCCGCGAGAGCTATGCTAGTCTTCCTCAAAGTCCGATGTTAGACCTTCGGGTTATTCGAAGTCCAGAAGGGGATGACATGGACGTCGTCCCCATGGGCTACAATCTCGGACACGACCTGGGAGATTTTCTCAAATGGGAGGCAGAGCATGCTTATGCTGGTGATTTTTACAGTTAACGAGCTCAGGCGTTTATTTGGGTTTTTTTGCTTTTTTGAATATTCGTTGTCATGAACAAGGCGCATACATACTGTTTGCTGGGAATAGCCAACTCACCTTTCTCAAGATCATAAGACCACTTTTTTCTCCTTCTCTCTTTTACTTGGAATGAGGCCTACGTCGGAAATTTTACCATGCCATTTTTTTTACTTACATATATCTCACTGTCATTATACCATTTGTTCTTTCGGGCGTTGGAAGGTATACGTTCCATACAAAAACGATGCTCGATACATTTTTGGGGGGTATGCGAAGCGCGGCGCTTGGAACTTTTTATCTTTTTATGTTTTTTATAAACATCATCGAAGCATTTGATTTACCCCGACACACACGCCATTTGTATCTAGGTATTCGTTACGCAGCCTTGGGAAGAGATTTGGGAGGAACGTTGATGTCAACTGCTTTTACATCGGGAATCTACTAGGGGTATAGGCTAGGATAATTGGAGTTCAAAGTCAGGAGTTATCGAGTTATCAAGGTGATGGGAAGGTGGTGGGAACTTACGCGGTCAGGGCCGGGTAGTTGCGACCGTTGATCGTACACGTCGTACAGAAGTTTATTGGATTTTTGAGAATTTGATTTTTGTTAAATATCGACTCATCTTCCAAATCATAACCACCACACTATCTTCGAACCTACACCGCGAATTATCACTGGTGGTGAACAATTGCAAAAGGTGTCATCTGCTCTTGTCCTTCCCCTCCTTTATTAACGTCGTCATCCATTTCTAGATTTACCTCTAACTTGACAGGACATATGTCACCTCGATTAATCATAACCTTACAACAGTCGAAAAGCCAACAATTTCACCTAGTTTGCGTTTCGACTCACCCTCCATCTCCAACTTTGCCACGACTTTTAAGGCCTTTCCCTCTGGACGAAACCTAATTGCGGGCTGGCAGATCGGCATACTGAAACGAGCATAGTTTGGGACTACGTCACCGACCGAACATTAGGCCCGCGGCGTAATGCTGTATATCTTATTGAAGCATGTCTTAATGGGTGCGAGCCGCGCGTTAACCTCATTCTTATTGTTAGGAGGTCCTGTCGCAGCCATGCAATACGATAATTCAGCTCTCACCATCACATCCGTGGGCACACCGGATCCCTTCGTCACGGTATTCAGGGGACGCTATTACCTCGTAAGCCGCTACAATCCCCATTACCTTAATTAATAGACTAATTGTACTTAGACCTTTACTACCGGGAATAGAGTTGAGATTTGGTCCTCCCGCAGCCTAGTTGATATAGAGACCTCCGCGGATAGACATGTAGTTTGGTAAGGCTGGTCTCAAAAAACAACCCTATCCCATAGGTGCTTGACTATGGTACTGACTCGTTACTTAGGACCCCGCCTCAAGGCACAGACCACTCAGCAGACTTATGGGCCCCTGAGCTACACGCTCTACACGGCCGATGGTATGTCTACTACGCCGCCGCGAATCCGGCCCACGGAAACAAGAGCCACCGTATGTACGTGCTAGGTGGGCCGCCCGCGAACGAAGACCCGTGCCGCGGTCAATGGGAATTCCTCGGTCGTATCCATGCCATGCGGGATCAGTGGGCTATCGATGGTACCGTATTCGAGCTGAACGGTGAACTCTACTTTGTGTACTCGGGCTGGCCTTTTGACAACCAAGATGATTCGGATCTCACACAACAGCTATTCATTGTAAGGCTCTCAGATCCGACAAGCGCAGCCAGCCCCGCCACCATGATATCTACCCCGCAATATGACTGGGAGATCACGCGCGAGGGTAACGGCACGAACCATGGCATCAACGAGGGTCCGCAGTTCCTGCGATCACCCGAAACTGACATCGCTTGGGAGGGATTGATCTTCAGCTGCGGAGGCAGTTGGACCCATGAGTACAAAATGGGACTACTCAAGTACACCGGCGGCGACCCGTTAGACCCGAAATCGTGGCGCAAGGGCGATGAACCGCTTATGCAGACGCGAAGACACGGAGCTGGTCCGTATGGACCAGGCCACGGCTCATTCGTCACGCTCGACAAACAGGTCGTGGCTATCTACCACGCCACGGATACCCCGACGGACGGATGGGATAATAGAAAGGCTAGGGCGCAAAGAGTCGCGTTCACAAGGGACGGTCCGTATATGGGTAGGTCACTAGGCTTGGAAATGCAGAAGTATTACGGAGGACTGGTCAAACGCATGAAGCTGAGATTGGGGATGAGTGGGAAGAGCAAGGCAGAGGCTGCTAACGAGAAGAATTTGAGACTGTTGCTGGGGAGTTGCTAAGGGTTAAGCAAATACTTGATGAGCTGACGGGTCGATGCGAAGAGGAGCTTTTGAGGGGCTTAACGTGCACTGTGACAATGCATGATATGGTATGTATGATACGGTATATGAGATATTGAGGTCACGAGATAGGTACCTAGTTTGCTGTTGCTTGAGATGACGGTTAATTCTAATCTGAGAACTGTACATTCGTTATTGCTATATTTTATGTCTTCATATTGGTGTTTTTGGTAGGAAGATACTTAGCTGATTTGTACGGGTTCAGGGGAAAAGGCTCGTGTTAATGAATTAAAGACATAGAGTAAATGGTGGCTACACATTGATTGTAAAAATACCCTTGACCCAGCAGTGAGTTTAGGGGGATAAGGAAACTGAATTTTCAGGGGAAATTGTCTTGATATTTGCCCAATGGAGCTGTTTGGTGATTGTTTTCTGTTTTCCCTTTATTTACCTACTTACTACCCCCTACTGTCTTCCGTAGGTAGTTTCGGTATATGCGATCCCTCTTCGGTACCCTATAATGTATCCTGTGCACATTTAGGTACATGCATAAAAATCAAGCCATTTAATGAAACTGTTCCTATCTGAAGGTCAGGCGCGACACCATACAGGGGATTCGATGAAAGGCTTTGTGAGAAGATTGTTTTTCTTTGATTCGAGGGAGGATAAATAGTAATGAGGCGCAGCTCAAGTGTTGTTGCTTTCACCACGCCAGGTAGGGGATGGAGGATAAGGGAATTGGTACAAAGAGGAGGAGAAAGGGGGACCCGTTGGTTTTGGATCGGGAGGTAAGGTATGATGTGTAATTTTATGATGATGATAATGATAACGATTACGATCATGATTACGACCACGATCACGAACACATACTAGGTAAGTACGGTATTATAGGTTCCAGGGATTGATGGCTGGCTGGAGGATAACTGGTCGGGATGGGTATATGTCCCAAGAGGTGGATTTTCTATGGACTTGGGTTATGGATGTTGATTTTTGGTGTATCTGGTTTATTGGGTTATCATATGGCTCCTAGGTATATGAAGCATGGGTGGATGCTTTTCGATAAGGATTCTGGTTTACTCGGTGGGATGAATAACCTGCTGGACGGGTATGGTATATCTTTTGGACTTCTTCATTGGTATTTGATACTGACTACCTAACCGTCTTGACCCACTTTTGGAACGCACCCATTTTTGGAACATTTATACCGTTAGATTTAATCTTAAATTTTCAATTGTAATAATATTAAAAATTGGATTAAATTATTAAAAATAAGGAATAAAAAAAATTATAAAAAATGGATTATAAAAATTATATAAAATATATAAGAAAGTTTATTTATTTATAAAATTAATAAAAAATATAATATTTATATATTAATATTTTTAAAATATTTTCGAAATATTTAATTATATTAAAAAAAAATTATATATTTATAAAAACTTATTTTTAAATAAAAAAATAAAATTATTAATTAATTAAAAAATAAATAAGTTTATAAAAAAATTTTTAATTATATTATTATTATTATTTTTATTTAATTTATATTAAAAACGTAAAATATAATTAAATTATTTAAAATTAAATAAATTAATAAGTTTTTAAAACGGAATAAAAAAGTAAAATATTTTATAAAAAAGTTTATAAAAATTAATTATTTATATATAAATAAGTTAAAAAAAATTTAAACGTTTTATTTTTATTTTAATAATATATATAAATAATATAATATATTATTTTCGAATAAATATAACGTAAATAAAATTAATTTATAAAAAAATAAATTTAATTTTATTATAATATTTAAAATTATTTTAAAAAAATATATTAAAATAATAAAATTAATAACGATAATATAAATAATAATAATTAAACACGTATTAAAAATAAAATATTAAAATATTTTAATTTTAATTTTTTAAAAAAAAAAAGTTTAAATATAATAATTTAATTAAAATATTATTAAATAAAAATATACGGTTATTTTTAATAATTAAATTAATAATTATATAATAAAATATTAAATGAAATAAATTTTTTTAATTAAATTTAAATTTAAATATTACGATTAATATAAATTATTAATTTTTAATAATTATTTTAATTATATAATATTTAAATTTATATAATTAATTTATATAAATAAAATAATTTTTATTTATTTATTTTTATATATTAATAATTTATTATAATTATTAAATATTAATATATTTATTTTATTTAAAATTTATTTTAAATAAAAAATAAAGTTTTAAATATTATATTTAATTATAATATTAATATATAAATAACGTATATTATAAATTTATATAAAAATTAATACGAAAGTTTTTTTAATTTTAAATATATTAATTAAATAATAAAAATTAAAATTATAATTTTTAAATTTTTCGAAAATATTAATTAATAATTTAATAAAAAAAGAAAAATAAAAAAAATAATTAATATTTAAAATATTACTTTATAAAACATTAAAAAACGTTTAAATTACTTTTAAAAAACTTAATAATATCGTTAAATAATTAAAAAAAATTAAAAAAAATAATATAATAATAAATCGTAATATTTATAATTTTATTATTAAAATTAAAAAAAATATTACATTTTAAATTATTTTTATTATTATTTTTTAAATAATTAATAAAAATTTAAAATTATAATTAAAATAATTTACTTTTAATATATAATAAAACATTTAATTTAATTTAAATAAAATATTCGTTAATTTATTAAAAATTAAAAACGTTTAATTTAAAAAAAAAAAATTATTTAATAAACTTTTATTTAATAAATTAATAAAAAATTATATCACTATAAAATTAAATAAGTTAAAAACTAAGAAACCAAAGAATAAATAAATATTTTCACTAATTTAATAATATGTAAATTAGTTGAGTAATCGTTGTTTTAATTCTGGTAGTGGTTGAGGAAAAAGTGTTCCAAAAGGAGGTGCGTTCCAAAAGTGGGTTAAGACGGTTAGTAAGTAGTATCACGTTAAACCCGTCAAATAATAAAGGGAAATTAACTTAAGAGCTTTCTATTTTGTTACCTTCCATTTGACCCCCCCCTAAAAACTGTTACTTATTCCAAAAGGCCTCATAACCAAGGAATCAATTAAAATATCACGAGGTCAGATGATGTGCGAGTTGCTTAGAACGGCTTCGTTTCTTTCCTAAAGTTCATTTCGTATATCGTCCCTGACAAGACACCAAAAATACTCTTTTGCCACTATAAGTACAAGAAAAACACTATTGTTGTTCGGGTTTTCGGAAGAACGCAAGACTCCCTCATATCGTGTGTCGCATAAAAGCCCATCCACTTTCACGCCACCAAGGTCCTGTCGGTCCATCCATCCTATCACGTCAGCCGGGACAACCGGTGCTCAAGAACCCCCGAGACTGATCTCAAGAACTCCTTGGAAACAAAACTGAATGCCCCGAGAATCATACAGGCTTTATCATAACCGCCACAACTTTTCTCGTATTAGACATTAATAATGTGTTGTTATTAACAACCAGAGAAAACGATTAAGCCCTCTAAGCCGCCATCTCAGGTGCTCTGCCTCTGTGCTCGCCGTTTAATCCGGTCTCGGAATCTAATACGGAATGCGCTTGCTCGTCTTCTTCTAGCTCCTCCTCTTCGTACTCGTGGTTTTTGTGTTCGCCAGCCGCAACCCAAGATTCGCGGTCGTTAAGCGGCGCATCCTGGCCCGAGAGGTCTAGGCCTTCCGATCGGGCCTTGATGTTGTTACGACGTCTCGTCGATAGCGTGCGAGCTCGCGTAGATAGCTTTGGGTTCACGGCCGCGTTCGATGACACCCAGTTAGTTAGCGCATCTTCGCAGTCCTGAATAATAGCCTTGCTAGCTTCGTAGCCGTCGTATGCAGCTCGAGTTTCACCAGGAGTCACCGGGGTATCATCAATGAGCTCCAGCAGATGTTTTCCATATCCGGCAATAATAGCAACTTTCTCGCAGTGCTCTTGTAGGGCGTCAAACTGGTACGCGTAGGCGGACTTTAGCTTCTCGCGGGTGATGTTAGATAGTTGGGCTTCGGCTACGAGCGATTCGGCTTCGGCGCGAACTAATTCCTGCTCGAGGACGACGATTTTGGGCGAGTTAGGTTCTTTGTACTTGAGCTGCGCGATCTGGTCGGCAATCTTCTGCTTGCCTGTATTGGTATTAGTTAGTGGGGCTAGGTGATGGTCTGTTGCCTGGCAATACTCACGGTCTCGACTAGGCTGTACCGATGCTTCGATGTTTCTGATACTCTTCATGGTGACCCGGTATTGGTCGTACCGATCGACGTACTGATCTTCGAGCTCGCCAATTTCGTAGATGAGTACACCAAGTTTGTCGGTGACGTCAGATACATCCTCGTCAGCGGCTTCGCCCCAGAGTGATAGTTGTTGCTAGACAAATGCGTTAACAAAATGTAACCCTGCACTGTGGATAGCATAACATACAGCGACCTCCATGCGCTCCTTCGCGACAAGCTCCAAGCTTCGCATAACGTTTTTCTCCATCTTAACAAGTTGGGTTAACTTCTTGGCAAGGTCGGGCCCGAAGGCGCCAGCGGCATTGCGACGGAGCGCATGGCCTAATGTTCTCATTAGCTTATTGGACTTCATGATGATACCCAAGATAGCAATCGGCAGGGTGATCGTATGTTGGGGAAGTCCTAAGCAACTTACCAAACCCGCCTCTTCCGAAGAGTCTACCGGACTTCGTGGACGATGGTGGGGGAGGGGGGTTCTGGAATCAACGAGGTTAGAAGTGTGTCGTAGTCATAGAAGCGCATTGAACAAAGCAGTGAGTCCTTACTTGGATTTGGGAGGCAGTAGGCGCCCGAGTCTGGCGCATAGAATATGTTCGATGCATTGTGGGAGCTGAATTATCGACGAGTCGTGAGATTATAGTAACGATGTGACGTGGATGGGCGTCGAGAAACAATAGTTCGGATGCTGTTACTGTATTATCGAGGGGCCTCGGCAACTCTGGCTCAATTTGCTTTAGGCGGGCGTATAAAGTAAGGTAGAAATTAGAGGTAAAGATAGAGATAGAGGGTGCAAAATGTGAATACTAAAGGCTTTGTACGGTCGAGTCGAGAAAGTGGAGGGAAGTTAATAAAGGTGGACGGTGGACGGATTGGGACGATCGCATACGTAAGGTACACAACTTTTTTTTCTATGTATGTATTTTCTATTTAAGAAACGGAAGATGGAGATGATGGCCCCAGGATGAAGAGATATGGGCTGCGGGCATGGGGGGGTTTCGGGGTGGGTTGTAGCGGATTGGGCTGTGGGCTGTCCTGCCAATGCCTAGCTGATCTGGCTGTATGGCGCTGTTAGGAAGCTCTGACAAGCAAAAAGTGGAAACAAAAGAAATAAAGCTGGTTCCTTTCTATCTCTACGTCATCGCTACCAAATCGAATCCTCTTAGTCTTCAATAGGGCCAGGCTAGTCCTAAATTGACAATTGACTCAAATGGTAGCGTGTAACTAGTGCCGATCTTATTCTTTAGTAAAGGCATTCACGTCTTAGATGATATCCTTTTCAAATACATTTGTACATTTGTAGATACATTTTGGCATGTTTCTACCTCAATAATCCATTGGCAGGTTCAAGTGTTGCATGCGTCCATATTAGCTCCTATTAGCTCCCAACTAGGTAATTAGCTGCTTTCTTAAAGCAACCTTGGGAAAACGTTTACCGTTGCTTGACTCAAATAAAGTTTTAGTAGAGAACAATCATGAGATTGTCTTCTTTATATGACTAAAAAAGTACCTAATATATGACTGCATGATAGGTAAGTGAAAAAAAAGGAGTCCCACAATCACAGAGTTTGATAAACGAAGACACCCATATTCTATTCACTTTGATCGTGAGATGAATAATGGCAGCGTCCAGGGTTGAATTTCATGTAGCTATCGATAATTGCCTGGGTTATTTAGTGCAACTTGACTTCCTAGGAAGTCAATAGAACCTTGGAGCTGGGCTTGGAAGGTAGAGGTGGAGTATACATTAGCCACAGAAGCAGCCACAGAAGTACCCTGTACTCTCCTATTTTGTTGATTAGATAAGGAAATTCATCTCGGGTCATCTCGTATCGCCTCATCTCATCAACGCGTCACTCAAAAGTTAAAATTCACATTAATCAACTTTGTTAAAGTATCTGCGTGATTTGCCTTATAAAACTTCCTTCATAATAATTACCTAATAATCGCCCATTCATTCATTCATTGGTTCGTCGTACTTTGGATCTAAATATTTACTATTTACTATACTAATTCTGTCGTAGATGGTTAAACGGCTAATTTTTAAGGGGTACATTAAGCTTGCCAGAGACGCGTTTGTATTAGGCTCGAACGCGCCGAATAGAACCATACTATCACAATTGCTTCTTATTAAGGTTATCTAATACCTAGATTGTATTAGAAAATGGGCGTATCACAACCATATCCTTGGTAAACTCAAGGACGGGTACTAAATCGGCAAGAGCGGTACGAGCACATTCAACTAGATTTAAACGGTGTGCGCCTTAGCGGCAGTCACGTTGCCGCAATGACGAGAGATCACATTGATTTGACCACTGTCGTTTCCGACTCTGAAGATTCAAATTCAAATGCCTTAGATAAGACGCCCAGAAGAAGTGCACCGTCACAATCACAATCACAGCCACAATCTCAATCTCAATCTCAGCCAAGTTCACAAACCCGCAAACCTTCTACTCCTCAACAATTTTCAGGTCAACGAGCAACATCTTTGCAGGACTTCACTTCTATTCATGCTACATCAAAAATCGTCGGTCAAGATGGGAAGATGCCTTCACTACCAGTTAGGTCGACCAGCAGCTCTAGAAATGCTCTAGATGCAACTCCCCCATCATCTCGTGGCCGTACGTCGTCTATCCAACGAACACCCAAGCACCATACCCCAAGGAAATTCGAGTGGAACGTTGAAAAGGTCGAGGAATATCTACGAGGTTTCTCAGATGAGATAGGTACAGATGGAGCCAATCTTACTGCCCGTCTAATCCATATGTCTTGGAAGAAAGAGGCACCTGTGCAACAGTTCACAAGTAAGAAGGATTGGTTTGCAGACATGAAGCGAACACCGCTGGAAACCTCTAGTAAATCCTCAGATACGATGAGAATTAAAACCAAGGTTTGTCCCCCTGGATATACAGACAGATGATCAATTTACAATCCAGTCTATCACAAGTGCCAAATGAGTTTCAACTAACAAATATACAGCAATTAGGCCAGGGTAGATCCGGAAAGCAGGAAAAGCGTGAACATCATCACGTCATTTGCATCAAGACTAACGTCGACATGGTTCCTTCTTACAGCTTCCATCATGTCGAGATAAAGAAAAATATCCTCTCTCCAAACACTATGTTGACCTATGTTCCTCATCTACGAGACCTTGCAGATAATGAGGAGGGTGTTTATCGCCGTTGGCTTGAAAACCTAGAGAACATGGACAAGACTTCTGGCTTTGCTACACTAAGTAGACATCAAAAGGTGACCAAAACTATCAAAAAAGAGCGTGCCACTACTCTACTTCTATATCTCGACTCTTGGCTAGACAAACTTGCCATTGAGAACTGCACTAAAACTACACTCATTCGTTATATGGCAAGCCAGGGCGATAATGTCACCCCTCAGCAGAAGTCGAGTATTTTGAACTCCTATACTGACGAGCCTGGATCTCCACGGTCAGCTAAAGCAGTAAGAATTTTTACGGAAGCATTCGATCGAGTCTTCAACGATCCAGGTTTACGTGAAAGAGCTGTACCTCTTCGCGACGTCCTCTTACTGGATAAGTCGGTTGATACTATCGTCGATTCTAAGAAATGGATGAAGGAAACTCCCAGCCAGTCTAAAGTCGCAGAAGAGCAGACAACAGTCGAGTCTTTCTTGGAAACATATGCACTACTCGGTTGCTTGGTATGCACTAGTCATTCATGCGAGCATGGAGAGTACGGCGTTGATAATGAGCGGAAACGCTTTTCTATTGAAGTTATTGGCGGGTTATCACCTATGATTCGCCAGCAGCTTACCTACAGGCCAAAAGAAAGGGGTGAGGACGGCCCTCCTACACCTCGTAAGACGAAAAAACCTTGTGGTGAGGACTGTTACTTGAATGGACGACCGGGAACACGAGCTAAAGCATGGAGCGACAACGAGATAATGCTTCTCAGATCCTTCATTTCAACATTAAGTAATACTAGCATTCCTATACAGTGTGCCACTGCAGTGGCTACTGGAAGACCTTGCTGGGATGTACAACGCCAGCTCGATAAGATCGAACTGCCGAGGCCTACTACCGCCCCATCTCCGGCACAAACCATCCAAGTCAAACCGCTACCTTGGTATGATAGGAAGAGAAAGATGCTTTTAGGAGACTGGCAAGAGCATACCAATACTCATGAACATCAACGGAAGGATTTTTTCGATCCTTGCAATCACGATGGACCTTGTACATCCAAAAATTGTGGATGTGTCCAAAACCATATTATGTGTGAGCGCTTCTGTCGATGCACGGCAGCAATTTGCGCAAACAAGTTCACTGGCTGTGCCTGCCACTCCCACGGGAGCGGGAAGACATGCTTCTCTAAGCAAAAAGATCGACCCTGTATATGTGTACAGCTAAATCGCGAATGCGATCCTGCTCTGTGCGGAAGCTGTGGCGCTTCTGAGAGAGCCCACCCAGCAAACGTAGACAATGATGCCTTGCATGCCACAGGATGCCAAAACTGTGCGCTGCAGCGAGGTAAATCAAAGTCGGTTATGCTCGGGAGATCTAAGATTGCTGGTTATGGACTCTTTGCGACAGAGGATATCGCCCAAGATGAGTTCGTAATCGAGTATGTTGGTGAACTTATCAGTCAGGATGAGGGAGTTCGTCGTGAGGCACGACGCGGAGACGTATTTGACGAGTCATCCAACTCATCATACCTCTTTACCCTACTGGAGCAGGAGGGTATTTGGGTAGACGCCGCCATATATGGTAACCTCAGTCGCTACATTAATCACCAAGAAACCAACTGCAACGTCACACCCCGAATTCTATACGTAAACGGCGAATATCGCATTAAATTTTCTTCCTTGCGAGATATCAAGGCTGGAGAGGAGTTATTCTTCCATTACGGTGAAAACTTCCCGAATCTTACGAAGAAGCTATTGCAGGAAGAGAAGGCAGAGAAGAAGCGCCGCAAAGCTAAAGAGCAGGCCCGCAAGACGGCACAAGACGGGGAAAAGGTCAGGAAAAAGCCTGGCCGTAAGCCGGGTCGGAAGCCAGGACGAAAACCGGGCCGCAAACCAAAGAAGAAGACGTTCGCTATAATCGAATCAGAGCCGGATGATGACGACAACAGCGTTGAACCTTCGGAGGAACTGTTCCTTGATATTGATATCAACAAGCCGCGCAAACGTAAGCGTGCTAACCAGGATTCCGAAGACTCCGAAGAGGGAGAATATCGTCCCGGGTCCGATTCTCAAGGCGGTTTAATGGCTGATGGCGGCGATACGTCTCCTACCCGGAAACCATCACGGTTCAGGAAACGACTAGGGGCGCCGAGAGCCAGGAAGGGTTTTCCAGCTACTTCGTCTAAGCGCCGAAAAGCAAAGGAGACCTCGATTGACGACGACGACCCCGATATCACCCCGAAACGTCAGCGTAAGAAGCCGCGACGGCTCCTTGGTGACGCTACCCTTGAAGAGATGGACGATGTTTTGTCTGAAAGCAAGCCTTCGACGGTAACCACGCCTAAGAAGCGAGGTAGGAAGTCGAACAAGCAGAAGGAGCTAGAAGCTAGGCAAGAGCAAGAAGCTAGGGAACGTGCCGAGCTTGAGGGCCGTCTGAGAGATACTGTGGTTATAGGGGGCCCGCAGAACGTTCCTGCTCCTCTTGCGGGCAGCGTTCCAGGAAGCGCCCAGGGTAGTAACCGCTATAAGCACACGGAAGCGCGACTCGAGCTAGACTCGGACTCGGCGGCTAACGAGGACACTCCGTCTCGCGTGCGCACGCGACGCCAGGTTAAGGACCAGGAGTCTAGCCCGCTGTCAACCCCCGATTCACGATTCGGGGACCCCGCTCGCGAATTATCGGACTCCGACATACGCCCGATATCCAGGAGAGGCCGTGTAAAGAAAGGCGCTAGTGGCGACGACGAATACAACGGCAGCAGCTGGAACGATAGCGACGGCGTCCATCATCATGGCGGTGGCATGATAACCGATAGCGAAGATGAGGACGAAGAGGACGAAGACGGCTTGCCGATTGATCGGTCCAGGACTAGGAGGAAGCCCGCGAGGTACGAGGATTAGTTGTTGGCTCATACTTAAGGCTGTGTGCTTGTTCTGCTGGGAGGGACTCGATCGATTGTTTTCGTGGTGGATATACCATTAGTTAGCTACTTACGTTAGCACACCTACCTAGATAGGTGCCTGTTATGGATGGCCCTTTAGGGGTTAAGTGTTACATTAATTCAACGATGTGTTTTTATTATAACGACTAGATGTTTTAAACTGAGTGTCTAAAGTATTTCGCTATTAATATTGATTACTAGGCAGGTAAGCAGCTGGAGATGTCGTCCTTCATAGTTAGTGCAAGTCACTGATAAGATGTAACGAGTTCCCTCCTAGCCCAACAGCACTTCAACAACAATTCAACAACACTGTAACAACAACTCAATATGAATCTAGTTATACTAAAATCTGGATCAAATTGAAGCTCCTCAATCAGATAATTGAAATAGATTGATTTTATCTTTTAAAACTTAGGTTTTGTAAAGTTATTAGCTTTGAAAGCCTTGAAGTTCAACTGTTGTTGAAAAGGTCCGCCATCCCACCAGATCGTTGTTACACAGTGTAACCAACCGCTTGAACTCCCTGTAATTGCGGGGAGCTTAGCGATAAAATGCAGTGTGAAGCAGTACCTTTATATAAGTCTCTAGGGCTGTGAACATAGCGTAAAATGATTTAGCAAGATAGCAGATGTTACAGCTATCGACCTCCCGCCATAGTTTATGTTTTGTGCCTAATAGCTTGAGATGGCTGTTGTCGATGACCAGGCACAACGACGAAGAGACTTCGTACATGAATATTCCCCGGGTTTATAAATTATAGTAGACTTCTACAACATAAGAAACACCCCGCATAAAGACAATGGTCCCTTGTTGAGGTTATCTACACTCCATTACAATACCTACTGCCTCAGGGTTTAGAGTAGAACCCGCAATCACTAGAAACTACAACCTACCCCCACCAAATCAACATCACCTTACAAACGCACTTCATTTTCATTCTCACAAGGCACTCATAACAAATACCAGAAAAGCCACATAATTATTTCGTCAACTACCTAGCCGTAGTACTCGCGATATAGCCCGTGGCCCATGACCCATGGCCCATTCGACCCCATCCATCCATTCCGTCCACGCAGACGAAGGTGACAAGACAGACAGAACCAGAACCAAAAAAGTGACAACGG
The DNA here is from genome assembly GCA_022695765.1 of Annulohypoxylon moriforme. Classification (NCBI taxonomy): domain Eukaryota; kingdom Fungi; phylum Ascomycota; class Sordariomycetes; order Xylariales; family Hypoxylaceae; genus Annulohypoxylon; species Annulohypoxylon moriforme. The sequence continues at coordinate 292,915 of MU403100.1, forward strand.
CCGTGGAGCCCAATCCCCCCCCCCAAAAAAACAAACGACCATACCAAGCGGCATACTTCACTTCGTGGTAATTATTAACTGAGAAAAAAGACCCTCCGATAGTTGTACACGAATAACAAGAAGGACCCGTAAACACGCCGTTCCCATCCATTCCATATGATTCATTGCCTGTGTTTGTATATCCTGGAGGTTATCGGAGGAGGAGAGAAGAACATATGCACACACACACACACACACCGATTCCTCCCCCTTTTCCCGTAAGCATTGCCGGTCAACTGATAACCGCCCAGGCTCTAGTTTGGTAATTGGGTTCCAATTGTTGGTATAAAAACGGAGTAGAGCCATTTCTGGCCCTGCTCTCTCTATCGTCCGCAAGGATTGCTACACCCTCGACTCACGTGCATCACGGCACTATATCTTTCTGCCTTTCTTGAGATGGGATTGTTGTTGTTGTGGTTGACCGGGATTTAGTTCGACGACTTTGGCGTTAGGACTTGCCGTTAAGCTAGGTCCCTTCCCTTGCGCATCGCACTTCTTAGCTTTCTTCTAAGGGTGATACTATTCGAGGCGAGAGAAGGCCTGCAGGCCTAAAGATGCGTCCCTGGTCCATACTATAGAAGTTCGAGTTTTTCAATTTCGTTTCGGCGCGAAATGAATTCGTTCGTATAATAGTCTCGAAAGGGGCCTTCGTATACGCAGCCCTTCAGAGGTATCTCTACACACTCTGGGGATATACGCTAGCAGGCTATAGGAAGAAGAGAAAGTCAGCTATGATTGATATGCATCTTGCAAAAAGCATGTTAACATACCGGGCTGTTCAACATGTTGTTCCGCTTATTCCGGCCCTTCTTAATATGGCTCTTGAGTGCGGAAGAGTCGAGCGGCTTCAGAAGTTCGAAGCTGCATAGAAGCTCCGAAGAGACGGACATAACAGCTCCCCAATTGTCGAATTCGCCGCAGTACTAAAGACAGATTGTTAGTATGTAGATCAGGATATAGAGGGCGGTATTCTCTTACGTTTGGCGCGCTGAAAACAGTGACTAGAACCCTATCGTTAAAAAATTCGTAACCGTCTTCGACGACCATGTGTGCTCGGCAAACAAGATCAAAATCGTGGGTCGCAAGAAAATCCGTGATGACCTTCTTCCCAAAACAATAACTAACACCTCTTTCATTGGCTTCCCAATCAGCCTCCATGTCGGCAGGATCAGACCAGAGCAAGTCGTTCAGGAGACCGTAATCGGGGACGTCAGTAGGACGAGCAATGTTGCGAATATCGTCCATATGACTTAGCGCCGGAGACAAGCCTCCGTGAACACAAAAGATCTTTCCTGCGACTATGGCAGCAATAGGAAGCGTATTAAAACAATCGATGAACGTCTTCCAAATCTTGACGTTGCACCTTCGCTTGCATTCGTCGTAAAAGCCGTATACCCTCGTTACATTGGCGCATTCGTGGTTTCCTCGTAGTAGGAAGAAGTTCTCGGGGTACTTGAGCTTGTAGCACAGTAGAAGCAAAATAGTCTCCAAAGACTGCTTGCCCCTATCGACGTAATCGCCAAGGAAGAGGTAGTTCGCGCTCGGTGGGAAGCCGCACATTTCGAACATACGGATCAAGTCGGTGTACTGGCCGTGGACGTCGCCGACGATCTTGACAGGCGCATCAAGCTCCAGCAACGCAGGCTGGGTTAGGAAGCATTCGCGAGCTCTCTGGCAGATGGCGACGATTTCGGCGTTCTTGAGACAAACGCTCTTCGTTACCTTCCCAGCGTACGCAGCATCCAGAAGTCGCTTAATAAAATCATCAAGGTCAATATCCTTGATGTCGCTCATCGCGACAGCAGCAGGCGAGTCATCCCTCACGGAAGATCCAGGCACCGATATAATTGGGTTAATAGTATTCTCTTTCTTGACCAGAATGGGTGCGCCGGGCTGCTGCTGTATGTGTGGGTTCGGGTTCACAACCCCGGAGGGTGGTTGGTCCGATACATGGTCTACCTCGCCGGAAGCTTGGGCAGCGTTGATATCGCCGTGACCAGCTCTAATGGAGGCGGATTGGACGGGAGAAGGAGGCGGTTGCATATCTTCAAGTCGCAAATTCGCTATATCCGGCGTCGTTGGGGAGGACGGGGAAGCGAGTGAGTCAGCACGGCTTGTTCTCGATCTACTACTCCGCGCAGATTTTACTGATGCTGCATCCGACTTGTCCACAGCATCTCCATTAGAGATAATCGCCGAGCTTCGCGGGCTGTCCGTCTTTCCGCCGCCGGGTATCTTGGATCGGAGGTTTTTGAATGAGCGGGTAGAATCCTTGGTCTCTGACTTTCCGAAGGCGGGATACGATGACAGGTCGCCGGATGCGCCGCCAGAGCCCTTAGAGCCTGCATCGCTTTTAGACGGTTGGTTTCCCATTGTCCTTGTGGAGTATTAGGTGTTAAGAGATCCTTAGAATAATTATTCAGAACAGCTTCGCGATTCCAAAAACTGAATTATTGAACCACCCAAACAAAAAATAGGCACAGAAGCCTTCCAATACGTTGTTCAAGGCCCAATGGTGTTTTATGGTGTTCGTCTACGTGCAAGGTTACTCCTAGGGAGGATGGAACAGTCGGTCAAGGACGGAGAGGAGGAGGGCTTCGGAGGAAGAGGAGGGAGCCGTTTTGTTCTCCGTCTTTGTAGGTATTGCTTCGTATAGCGAGCGCCGGCGTCTTGATAGGTCGGGGAGTTGCGGGAAGGGTGATTAAAGGTGAGGATGGGGTTATACAGATCTGTACAGTCCTGTCGCACTGGAAGAGCGGAGTTGTCGGGGCGAAGAAGGTAGGACTGGCAATAATTGCGTAGGAGGCTATGCTTGCGAGGTTGAGGCTGGCGGAAATGTAATTAATCTAAAATGAAGGTCGGAATAATCAGCTATGGGGCACATGCGTGTTGAAGTTGCACATGTATAAGGGTGTCGGCAGTTGTCCAGTCAATCCATCGGAGGGGAGGGGGAAAGGAAGCTGGAAATTGATTGCAACGATAAAGAGGACCGGGGAGTTGCGGAGGAGAGAAAGATGAGGTAAGAGGATGTGCGAAGGGAGGGAGGTTGATAATGATGACGATCTCGAAGGTTTGGGGCCGGTCTCGTCTCTTTAGGTATTATTTTTTTTCTTCCTACTCCTCTTCTCCTCTTCTTTTTGGGGATAAGACAACCAAAATTTCAAGGGAAAATGCGGGGAGAAGGCTCTTGTCTGCGCTCCTTCACAGAATGCGGCGAACGTGATGAGTAAGGGTATGGCTGCCGTAGTGTGTGTAGGGTATGTAGGTTAAGTGTAGTATGGCCAGTATGCCCAGTGGTATGTAGGTATTGTATGTAGGTAGTGTATGTAGAGTGGAAGATAAGACAACATGGGGTTAGGATATAACCCAGGGACCCCTTGGAGCCAAGACAGAGGTCAGAAGAACGTGCTAGACTCTAGTGGATCTTTTGGCCGCGGCGCCAAGCATCGAGGGTAACCGTCTCACCGTATTATGTATTATACATACAGGTCAGTACTTGACGTGTACCTAATGGAGAAACTACTACATATGTATGTGTATGTAGTATGCGGTAGTAGGCATGAGTAGACGAGTTGATGAGAAGACGAGTAGAGAGTAGCGAGAGTAGCCTGATCCGGTTCCGATAATTCGAGAATTGGTGTTATACATGCGGCAAGATATGCCCATATGTCTTCCAAGCTTCCAAGCTTCCAAGCTCGGGATGGGTCTAATGGATCGATGGATCGTTGAGATCGTTCGTTTGCTTGTTCACTCGTCTGCTCGTTTTCGGCTTCTTTGGGGGAGTATTTATCTATTTTCTGCCTTCCTTAATTTTCCTCTGCACCATGAACAGTTACGGTACTTGGCAGCACGACGAACTGGAATATCTTGGCGCTTCTTTCTTTAAGGCTGCTATTTTTTTCCTCCCCTGCGCGTGCGAGCCAGGAAAGTGATTGGGTGTTAACGGTGTAACGAGCAGTTCAATGTCATTGATGACGACAAGCTGCCGACAAGGATGGCCCGACTGTTGAATTGGTTTGGCCTGATTGTTACAATGCACGATTTTTGCAAATAAAAATGTATCGCTTTATTTAGGAGGGGCTCCGCGGTTGTGTAGGTTATTCTTTTTCTCTTTGAATTGCCCTGGTTGCAAAGGTTCCAGGTTGGGATCGGGTAGGACAATGAATGCAGCACGTTGGAATTTCAGGCTTCGTGATAAGTTGATTAAATGTCAATGTAAATGGTAAGTTGAGAGAGAAGAGGGAAAGAAGAGAATTATTGTCAGTCGAAATATCCTAAAGACTCAAGGTACACAAGTAACAACTAAATGATAATAGTAGGGTAATAATATCAATTATCCGATAATGTAATCTCTCTATAATGTATGTGTAGGAAGGTATAGATATGACAATATGACAGATGTAAGTATGCGTAGATACCTTGTCAATTGTTAATTATTAAGGTAGGGTGTGAGGTAGCTGCTTCCCACTTCTCGAATGGTCCGCGACGCCGTCTGCAGCTAGACTTTTACCTAAGTGATTTAGTGGGAAAGTGCAAAGTACCTAGCGAAGTAAAGAGAGAGAAAAAAACCAACCATAGTAGACCGCTATGTAGCTAATTTTCGGCGGGGCTCCGTCCTTCCGGCTCGAGTCAAGTCGTCTAAAGTTGCTCAACTCCATTATTTGGAAAGTTGATTCTATCGTTGCTTCTCGGTTGCCTTCCGTTTTCTTTTTTCTTTTTCCTTTTTTTTCTCTTTGATTGATAACAAAGGGATTATCTATCTTCGGAGGTAACAGATTTAATAGATTTTTAGTGTCTTACACGCGGCTCATTTAAAAATTATAAATTGATAGTGTAGGGTCATCAAAGGCAAAGCTCGATAATAATACGTCTACTTTCAGCATCCAACATGCCAGGTACGGTAGGAGGTCAGGCCCCTTACCCTACCTCACCCTACCTCATAGTGCCTAACACTCCATTAGGTCTGCGATGCTGCAATGTTGCGGGATAGACATAGTCGAATGGACGACCGAACGGGCATTTCCAGTAGATCAAGGTGGCATGCAGGACGGGAACAATCTAACAAAATATATTGACTTCCAATGAGAACGAGTGGACCCCGTCGATCAAGGAACCCTCGATGACACCTACTGCAAAGATCGCAACTGCGAGCCCGGCTTTTGTTCGTCCCTTTGGATTGCATTGCCTAATATGGACAGTGGCAATTGGTTCTGTGAGTCCGATAGGTAAATCTCATAATCATCCATGTTTCGATTCATATTGCTGACAGTGTTATATATATCTTATATATATCTCATAAAGTATCTGAGTGTTTTATTCTGCATGTCTTATTCCGAATATTCTGCATATAAATCTTCATATATCCGATGTTCTGAGACAAGTGTGGGTTTTGATATGACGATGCTTGGCGGTGGCAATTACAAACCCCCCGTTGCACCACAACCGAACATCGTCTACTTTCTCGACCGTCCTGGCTTTAGCTTGTCAGGTCTGCTTACTTGGCATCTGTCGTCCCCATTTGGGTACCATTTCTATTGGAGTTCACCCAAAGCTTGACACTGCAATTAATACCGATATCGTGGCAGTTGCATACACTCCAGCCTCTAACATGTTCGGATTGATTAGCCAAGAACACGTTGTAGATAAGTAAAAGCTTACAGGTAACTCTTATGTTTGGTAAAAGAAACACCCAATAGGAATCCTATGCGTTAGGTCGTGTCGCGTGCTACGAATCACTGATTTTCTGTTATTATAAGTAGTGGAATCTGAGGGAAATATCCTCACTCTATCGTCTAGTCTCTTCTATGTTTAGACGTTTAGGTTGATTTTGACCCAAGGCAATGTTTCCGTGCGTCATCGGGAAGTAACTAGGTACCTCCTATGGCGCAACTCAACAATACGGGGTCAGTCGGCTCATCGTACCATCGTTTATGAAATACCTAGTACTCTATGGAAACGGAACACAAAATTAAGCCTTGGAGACGCTGATAGTGCATGACCATTCTAATGTAGTACTACTTAATGTCATGTTTAACAGCGTTAAAAGCCTGCACTCTTAAAAGTTATGAGCCAATGTCGTGAGATGTTTCCATCTTCCGTCATCGAACGGTCGTGACATGAATGAGATGCTTCCGGATACCTCGAGTCAAATGCTAATTGGGCCATTAGGGTAGGACTACTTACAACCGTACTATCATATCAGTTTTACCGGAGACACACAGCTTCTTAATGGAGAAAGTCTTTAATTGGTAACGGGACGGTAGTAAGTTAAAGCAGTGACCTATGGTAGCTTCGGCCCGTCGACGCCATTATCACCACCTGCAAAGTGGCTCCGACCTGACCCGGTCCGCCGGTGCTTTCCGGATCCGGTAAGGGTCTAGAATGCAGAGGCCTCCCACTTTTTCAGACACGGCCGGTAGGGCTGTGTATTTGATACTCCGGTCCACGTTCCTCGGAATGCCGGTCATTCGGCATCACGAAAACGGTTACTAGCTAGTAGGTATGTTATGCCTCGGTAGTATACGATAATCCGGAGAATTCCACAGCTTCTAGTCGGTCTCGAGAGAAGGACCCTTCGAATCTTGATAGAATTACGTACTTTTTCAAGCCACAGCCATTGCACTTCTAGATTTCCTATTTTTAGGTACCTTTTCGTCAGAGATCTACCCCCAGTCCTGCCTTAGCGGGTCTAGCATGAACCCGCCAAGATCCCACTAAGAGGCAAAGCCACATCTGAAGAGCTGCAACAAGCTGTATCGGTTCCAGTTTACGGCTCGAGAGACTGGGGGCATTTTCGAGTTCTCCGGATCCCCCTTCTAATCCTTCGTGTTTCTGTTATTCCTATCTTCAACAATACCCCTTACAGCTACCTAATACGGCGTATTTGAGTTTATGATATTATCATCATTTTCTAAAATCTTCATCATGAACATTCTGTCGAAGTGTATCTGAGTTGTCTCGGAAAGTCGGCAAGAATGTATGTCTTGGCCGGTCTCATCTGACTTCGGAACGGGACAGGATGGAGAATCGAGATAAGATGGGGACGCGTCAAGGGCATTGCCTCCTCGAAGTTTGTATGGTCAGTGTGGTCAGTTATGCCGCTGACGCCACAGAAGCCCACGCCAAAGTCCACGCAGCTTAGACATGTGGGATACACGATACGCGCAAGAATACGCCCGATTCGAACAAATTGATCAGATTAAAAACTTTTTCGACCGGGGCAGCTAGGGTTACTAGCCACGCTGATCTACATTTCCCCATTCTAGCTTTTGCTGCGGGCAGTTGTGTGAGTCTTCCTGGTCTTCCTGGTCTTCGAGCTCAACGCGGCCCCTCCACTTTATTTCTTTATTTTTTCTCTGCCCTTTTCGTGTTGGACGATGTTACCCTGTTACCCTACCGAACAGCGTTTGATTGCCCTTGCACACGAAACAGCCTACCTGCAGTTTAACAGTGCGTCCTGTACGTTTAGTTTGTTTCTATCTGATGCTAGATGTAAATAATCGGGAGCTACCCCCAAAGGGTACTCTCAGACTGCCGAGACTATGTAATTTAGGCCCTGGTCGATCGCCTATCCCGGAATTGTGATATGCTTTCAAGGGTCGTTTGGTCTTTTGTAGCGTTTTGTAGCGTTTTGTAGCGAAAATGCAAATGTCAGCTACTGCACCCATGGAATCCACGAAATCCTTTGAATGAAATTTCTCAGCTACTACAAGCCCTTACAAGCCTTCTAACATGGCTTTATCCTGTCTCATCAAACTGCAGTTATGGGCATTTCTAGCGCTCCTTGGGTTTTAATGCCTAAAAATTAACTTGGTGATATTGATAACCTGACAACCTGATGAAAGCGTTCCAGCTGAGTATGAAGTAAAAGTAGAATTTTCATGTAGCAAACCTTGAGATCATTTTTTTGCTTATTAAAACAAAATTCGTCATCTGAATGATTGTCCGCTACATGTTTCGCATACATCTATGGATCAGCAAAATCGAATACCATCAATCAAAAATACGGAGGAACTGGTCGGGTACCTAGAGTGTTAGGCTACTATGTAAAAGTGACTAAAGATCTATCTAAAGTGACTTAATGGTACGGTTGGGTGAGTGATATCTTTTTCAGCGGGGTATCATTCTCGTCTCATCGTGCCATTGGTGAGTTTACAGGGGGGCTGAGCAGAAAAGACCCTAAACAAGAAAGAGACCAGGTGAGCTGACGTCGACTTGGAAGGCTCCCCCCTCCCCCCGCCGCGTCTCAATGCTGTGTTGGCAGGGCTTGTGTAGCCCCGGGAACTGCGCCACGCTTGCCTTTCAGTCCTACGAGTACTTGATCGTCCTTCTATTGACACCAAAGCTGCGTAATAAATACAACCGTCTTACGCTCTCTGACCTACCACCTTATTTTAAGTCTCATCACTCTCGTACTACTCGTACTACAAAAACTACCACAACTTTATTTATTTACCGTCGTCGTCGTTTGGTTCGACCTTATCCTGCACGACCTACATACCTAACCATCGTTTATTAGGATAACGGTTACATTCGTTAACTAGAGTACCTAACGATCAAATACTCGGATTTCACTCTCGTCGCGCACAGACTAATTTAGCTATGGGTGTCGGAAGATATGTTTGTGTGGCTTTGCCATTCATATTAACAGTCGGCAGCATCATTTGTATGCTGATTGCCGGTCTCACTGGCGTTACCAATAATGGTCTTTACATCTTCCAGATCGATATGAGAAATGTCAGCGTCGATGCTTCGACCCTTTCGAGCCTACTCAGCAACATCTCCAATCTGGAGAACATCACCGACAACATCTCCAACGAAATCAGCTCTCGATCCCCCGCTCCGGAACCGTTAGATGTCTCTAGCATTATCAGCAGTCTTACCGGAACTGGCAGCGGCAGCAGTGGGAACATCACGGCGGCCGATCTTGGCATCGACAAGCTTTACGATGTAACCCTCTGGAACTACTGCAGTATCTCGGCAAACGGAACCGACAAGAACTGCACTCAAGCGAAGTTCAACTGGGCCGAGTCCGACTTCAACACCACTTTCGTCAACGACTTCGGCAGCGATCTTGGCGTCAATATTACCATCCCCCAAGAAATTCAGGATGCCTTGAACACTTTCAAGCCCCTCATGAAGTGGACGGAGGTTGTTTACATTATCGCTATGGTCGCTCTTGGCCTTGAGCTCGTCGTTGGTCTATTCACCGCTTGCTCTCGCCTCGTCTCATGCTTAACCTGGCTTATTTCCGGTGTCGCTACCCTCGCCGTTATCGCCGTTTCCGCTATGATAACTGCCATGGCCATCGTTGTCGTCGGTGCGGTGAAGGGTGCTATTGGCAAGTACGGTGGTGACGCTAGCTGGAACAAGAACTTCCTGGCTTGCATCTGGATCGGTGTTGCATTCGCTCTTGGTGCTAGCTTGTTCTGGCTCTTCTCCATCTGCTGCTGTGCGCCCGAGCGCCGGCCTTATGCCAGCCGCTCGCGTGGCGGTCCCGAGGGTGAGAAATTCATCCCCACTGGTTCGTACGCCCCGCTCGGTGAGCAACGCAACTCTGGTTACAACTACGGCGCCCCACAGCGAGGTGGTGCCCGCTCAGACCTTGCGTATGAGCCTTACTCTCATGCTCGCTAAACAGCGAGTATATTATGGAACGGCGGGGAAATTCAGTGCGCGATTGGGCCATTTAGCCCAAAGGGTTGCACCATTTGCATTATGCCGGCGTTAAGGCTTGGGAATGACAAGACTGGATGAAAACGCGGTGTTTTCGCGATGTTATTTGGCAGAGAGGATAGATGGGAGGATATTTCTGTGATGAACGGGATACCCGGATTATTATGATAGTGTTCAATTTCGCATATAATGAAATGGCATATGAAGAATTATAAAGAATCAAAAAATGTTTAGCAATTAAAGTGATTGTATTGTATTGTCTCAGTGTTTGAATACAGTTGCTGAAGATTGAATGGTGATGAAAATCCGACCAATCACATGGCTGGTTAAAGTTAAGGTGACAGAATTTTCCCCAGAAGTCTTATAACTTGGGCAGGTGCGTACTAGGTAACAATTAGTTTATTTACACCTTACGAAAGAAGAACTCGGGATTTAACTTCAGACAATTCATCGTGCAGACACATGGCAATAAAGCCGAATTGTCAACCCGATGTCTCGTGAGGTGAGTACAGCGTATTTTGTTCAACCGATAAAATTCTATGTGCCCCGCCTAATGATCAACTGAAATACCCCACGCCTAAACACTGACTCTTCAAATAGCTGGCTGCTCTGGGTCGCCTCCACAGAGAACATGTGCTGAATCCAATTACCGCGTTGGCGTTTTACACGTCGACTGATGGGCAGAAGTATCTCTTGGCGGGAGAAGATACGGACATTAAAGTCTATCATGTCCAAACTTCTCGCTTCTACGGGCAGTTGCCCGTATTCAAGGCCCAATCCATTCATGGCATCGCCGTACCGCTGGCAGATATATCCGAGAAATCTAGTCTAATTCTTGTCTGGGGTGGATACTCCGTCAAGATTTTGTCTCGAGATACCATCGAGAGCCTCATCTCAAAAGATGATAACACGCAGTATTTGACGGAAGGTGCCGCTGAAGCAAGAGCCCCAGATTGGATATTTGACGGAAGAGTTTCACCCTTTAGCGAAAACCGCATTGTTCTACTTACTGCTCATAATGAGGTTATCCAGGCCCACGTAGATCCTGGCCGGAGTGAACTCGTCTTTGACAAAATCCTGTCACCTTCGCGGCCGATCCTGTATTCGGGTAATTTCTTCTGGTTGTCCAGGGAATGTGTACTCGTGGCCGCTGGTACAGTTTTTGGCGAAATACTAGTCTGGAAATGCCACCTCGGGGTGCCGGAGCAAAAACAGGATTGTGAGGTTCTCTTCGTATTCACGGGCCATGAAGGTTCCATCTTTGGGGTCCACATTTCGCCTGAGATCCGGACTTCAACGGGAGAAAACTTGAGACTGCTGGCTAGCTGTAGTGACGATCGGACTATTCGAGTATGGGACATCACCGAAAGACACGAGCCCCAAGATCCAAAACAGAATGGATATGAAACTCATATCTCCGACGCACGAGAGACGGGATTTGGCAACAATGTGGAGGCATCAGCTCACGATGACTTCTCAACAAGATGCTTAGCTACTGTCATGGGCCATGCGTCGAGAATATGGCAAGTTGAGTTTCCACAAAACCAACTTTTATCACGGACCTCCGACATCATTGGGCTCTATTCATTTGGCGAGGACGCCACTGCCCAAAAATGGAACCTCTCCCTAAACCTACCAATATCTGAACTTGGCACTTCTAGTTCCCCTATTACGCCCGTTGCCAAGTTAACGCACCAAGCAACTTTCTCAAATCATAGCGGAAAACATATCTGGTCGCACGCTATCACATTTGAAGATGATGATGTCCTCGTCGCAACTGGTGGCTCTGATGGGAAGATTGCCCTTATAGGGGCCGGAATTAAAAGCAATTCGTCAAGTTTGACACATGGTAACCAAACACTAGATAAGAAAAAGGCCGTTGCGTGGTCTCTTCCGGATGTGCTACGATCATCCCAAGCAGGCGGCGCAATAGTAGACACTAAAAGGGAACTGAATGGGATTTCAAATGATATTCCTTCAGTGTCACACAAACCCAAGAACGCAAAGGAAGCATTCAATCGCTACACATTTGTCTCCGACAAAAGGCTACTTGCTGCAACAAACTCGGGTCGCATTTTTGCTGGCAGTTTTGAAAATGACTTTCTTACATGGATAGAACTAGCTCTCCCTGACGAAATTGGTCAGATAGTCTTTTCCCATGCTTTGCATGGAACCTCTCCGGCATATCCGTTAGCTTTCATTGGTACAAGCAATGGCTACATTTATTACTATAGTGAATCGGGGGACCGATCTCTTCAGTCACTGGTTAAAGTAGATGGAAAGGTCGCTGACATATTTTGGCTATCTGATGCCAACGCATCTAATAACAGCCAATTCCAAATTTTCGTTACTATTTTACGCAGTACTAACGCTGTCATTATCCACGTTGACCCCGATACCCTAACTACGAAACAAATTAGTGTCACTTTAGAGCCGGGTTTCATGGTCACCGCCGCAGCGTTCGTCCAGGGATATCTCGTCCTTGGTTCGAGGAAGGGTATTATTGCTGTCTTCAGCCAAGGAGAAGACGGTAATTATTCCGTTATTCTGACAGTCGAGGTACATCGAGACGAAGCAATCACGTCGCTGCTACCTCTTCACAGCCGGGACCACCGGCCACGCAGCTACATATTGAGCACGTGTCGCGACGGCAGATACAGGATCCACGAAATCTCAACAGCGGCTCACCAATCCGCCTCCGCCGTCCTGATTCACGAGGCCTTACCACCGTTCGTGTCCTCAGTCGAGGGGGCGTGGTTCGCCAATGGCAGCGACGACGGGAGCAGGGACCTCATGCTGTGCGGTTTTCGGAGCAGCAGGTTCGTGGTCTGGAACGAGAGCCGGCGTCACGAGGTCGCCACCGTCGATTGCGGGGGCTCTTCTAGAAGCTATGCTTGGGCGCCCATCATTCGATCCCAGCCCGACGGGTTTCGCTTCGTCTTCACCAAGGCGGGGCAGATGCACGTTTTCTCGCAGACGCATGCCCCCCATAGGACGCTAAGGCCGGGGGGCCACGGCCGCGAGATCAAGGCGGTGAGCGCTTCGTCTGGGCGCTACGTCGCTACCGCGGCTGAGGACACCGTTGTACGGATTTGGGAATACGGTTACGGCGAAGGTGAATATTCTGGGCTTGGGTGTGTTGCGGCGTTGGAGAGACATGCGACGGGTATCCAGGCCTTGAAATGGATTGGAAATGAGTATCTCTTTAGCAGCGGCGGTAACGAGGAGTTCTTTGTTTGGAGATTGAATAAGCTGGAGAGCGATGATTTTACTGGGCTTGCTATTGTGTGCGAGGCTGTCTTTCCGGATAGGTCTGAGATTGGCGACGCGAGGATTACGGATTTCGATGTCACCCGCGTCGCGAGCGATGGTGATGGCGCATACGAATTTACTATCTCTATGGCGTTGTCGAACTCGACATTGCAGACCTATGCCTATAGCAAGGAAGCGGGATTCCTCCTGCAGAGAAGATGGACGTATACCGGAGCATGTCTTACGCAGGTTCGACATCTGGGCAGCGATCATATCTTAACTGCGGCGACAGATGGATATTTAGCCATTTATGCCAATACGAGCCAAGTAACAGATGAGAATGCAGATACTTCTCCTTTACCTATTGTCACGAAGCTCCATCAGAACACCATCAAAGCCCTCGACATACGCCAAGTATCTTCCGAAAGCGACGGGACCCCCCTTAAATTCCTCGTCGTCACGGGCGGTGACGATAATGCATTGGGCATTACGTATATCTGCATTCCCTCGAGCTCTGCTCCTTTAACTTCTGCTTCCTCTTCTCAAGGAAACGCAGCTAGTGTCACGATCCAAAGTAAATCCATCATCCGCTCTGCCCACGCCGCTGGTATCACGGGCACAGTCATCGCGCGCCTTGACGAAGACGGTGCCATTGTTGTTACGGGAAGCAATGACCAGCGTGTTAGGGTCTGGCGGTTGGCTGGCTGGAACGGAGATGAAAAGGAAAATGTGTTGGTTAGGGCGCAATTATTAGAGGATCGGTATAGCGCTGTAGCTGATACTGGAGGTTTGGAAGTTTTCGAGGAGGGGAAGAAGGTGATTGTTGTAGGCGTTGGTTTAGAGGTCTGGGACCTGAAAGGGATATAGTAAAGAAAAGGGGCAAACTATCAGATATACACTTCAATCAGAGTTTTACTGGATATCTGAGTCATTTTATATCAAAATCTTCAAAATGCTCGCTCTCAACTAATTTCTGCGTTCATACGGCATGTTTTGTACTGAAGTTATCTTATAATCTTGAGAATGGCTTGAAATAATTTCAACAGTTTGAGTTAAAGCAAGCAAATTATTTTTCATGGTCAGATTCTGATTTAGATTACTACTTAGGTACATACATACTACATGTAATGCGTGAGCAGGTCGGATTCCAAGGGATATATGGGATACTAGTATATGTATATGCAAGTATATGTCAAAACATCACTTCATACTGCCGTCTTGTCTTCGTCTCATCACCAAACCCATGCTGTGGACTGTGCTGCCGTAACTTTGTGTGGCCGAACCAACCAACCACTCCAAACCACCCCCAACCCGAGAAAAAAAGGTCCAAAAACCCCGTGATCCGAAAAACACCTGCGTGACCCCCGAAAGCCAGAATTTTTAGAAACCGGCAAAGAGTAGAAGCTGCAGTATTAGATGTTGTAAAAAAAAACCGAACCAAAAAATAACAGCGTAAATCAATGTAAAATAAATTAGCCGCGAGCGCCGTAATGCCGAGTTCTCGTGTATATAATATGCTTGTGTGTGCGTGCGTATCTCTTCTCAGATTGCTCCGGATTCGCCGACGAACTCCCTCGAGTGGTGTGAAAAAAATCTAATATGTATAATCTCTCCCGGTCCGAAACTCGCGTGCTACGTCGCTAGGGACGTAGATGATGATGAATGATCTGTATGAAAACAAAAAACTAAAGGGGGAGAAAAAAATCAATGAACCAATAAATAAAAACGAAAACAACACCGACCCCCTAAACCGTTCTTTTTGATGATCTGCCCTGGTTGCAAAGCTAACCACCCAACACCTGATGGGAGCCAAACGCCTTGCATGATGAAACGTGAAGTGCGAATTGCGAACCGATTATAGTTATAAAAATGGTCAAAAAATCTCAGAACTCTGTATGCTCAGTGTTCTGTTCTCGGGAAAGATTTAAGATGGTGTGTTTAAACATTGTTATGGCTACTGTCTATGCTACCGCTGTAGCCTCGGTGTATGGTGTATGGATCGCGACGAGTTGCTCTATTCTCGGTATAAGTTCAGGCATGCGGAACGGCTTGGAAATAACGTCATCCTAGATAACTTGTTAGCAATTATTCGTCAAATATTTTGATCGTAAATACATACAACACCTGCGGCCTTGGCATTCTCGATTTGTTCCGGCCGTGCGTAAGCTGTGACGGCAATGATAGGAATGTGGCTGACGATCGTTCCGTTTCGTTCTAGTTCCCGGATTTTGCGAGCGCAAGTCATACCGTCCATTACAGGCATTTCAAGATCCATTAATATAACTGAGATATCATCCCCAGACTCCTCCTTCCCAGTCCAGTAACGTGACTGTTGTAATACTTCTAAGGCTTCACCTCCGTGATTAGCAACTTTGGTTGCATTCCCAACGTTGCGTAGCGACCTCTGTAGCACTTTCTGGTTCACAAGGTTATCTTCGACAATGAGTACATCGAACAACCGCCTGCCATCTTCTGAATATCGCGCCTTAGAGACGATATTTTGTTTAGGGTGAGTCAGCATATCGTAAGAAGCGAGTTTCGGTTGTCTTGTTTCGATGGTCGTCGAGGATCCAGGGGCACGTGTAAGTGGAGGTGCAGTTGGCAGAGCAAGATTTTCAGCTGGTGGTGCATCTGTCTTTCTGCTCTGGATGTAGAAGGAAAATGTACTGCCAATGCCCTTCTGTGAAGTAACACCGATCTGGCCTCCTTGCAACTCAGTTAGGATTCTGGAGATGAAAAGACCTAAACCTGATCCGCCATACTGGACATGAGTTCTAGGGGTGGCCTGAGAAAAGCGTTGGAAAAGAAGCTTCCTCTCATGCTCATCCAGGCCTCTGCCTGTGTCCTGAACAGAGAAATGAAGATTGATCTTTTCTCCGTTACCCCATTCAGTATGATCGGTAAGGTCATCCTTGTCGGCACGGTCGCTCGGGAAATATTCAATGCCAAAGTCGGACATGTTTAATGCTTCACTAGAAGCGTCCAGCGTTACAACAATCGATCGGTTAGGGCGAGATTGCGTAAATTTGATAGCGTTGGTCATTAGATTAATAAGGACTTGTAAGAGTCGCGAAGGATCAAGCTTAACCCAGTCGACGCCCAGATCTAGATAGCGGTTTTTGACTTGGAACTTCATCTCAATGCCATTCGTGTTGAGCTCGCTCTCGAACATCTTCAGAACACGTTGCACGACTGCCAATGGTTGTACGTCGACAGGAGTAACAAGCAGAAGTTGCGAGTCCAGCTTAGAAAGCGTGAGGATATCGTCGACTATCCGTTTCTGGTGGCTTGCACAAAGAGTAATGGTACTCGCTGCTTCCATGCAACCCTCTATAGCGAGCCTCAGGTTCTCGCCTTGCTTATCGGCCTCGGAGGGTTTGAGATTCACTAAAGTCCCAGCAATTTCGTCCGCACATTGGAGGATCGCACTAAGAGGATTACGCATTTCGTGACTCGTGATATCGATGAAATTCTCTTGCTGTCGCTTGAGCTCAACTGCTTCCTCTCGTCGTTGCATCTGAATCTGTTCGGCTAGCTTTTGTTGCGATATGTTGGTGACGCATCCGAAAATTCCCTTAATATCATCATGCTTGTCTTTCTCCGGATACGCGCTCATTAGCACCCAAGTGTCTATGACGCTTTCCCCTTCGTGACGGGAGCACTTGAATCTGAATTCGTGGGTGATCGCAACCCTCTCCTTTAGCAGACACTGCCATATCGACTCTAGGGCGGGTCGATCCTCGTCTTTGACACTTTCCATCCAACTATTGACGCTTTGTGACCTGTTGTGCCTCGATATATCCCACCACATATCATTGCAGTAGGTGATGTGGCCTAGATGATTAGCGATGAACATTCCCACAGGAGCAAATTCAGCCATTCTCGTAAATTTGAGTTCGCTTTCTTCAACTTCCTGTGTCCTTAAGTGCAGCTGCTTTGTCAATTCTTGTCGATCTGCGGCAGCCATTTGAGCGGCTTTTTGGCCACGGCGTATCTCTTCTTCGAACAAGACGACGGACGCCAGCGAAGTCGCAAGTTGTCGAGATAAGAGGTTTATGAAGAGCTTATAATCGTCGTCGTATGGACGTCTGGGATTGACACCCATGACGATGAAGCCTACTACGCTCTCGCTACCAGTAGTCGGGTGAACGGGAAAGATGACAATCGACCTGCACGCGTCACCTGGGCCTCTCCAGGCCAATCCGTCCATTAGACCTTCGGGAAGTGTCCCATCTCCTGCAGACAATATTACGGGTTGCCCGGCATTCGACATAGATTCCCGCATGTAGGGCGCGAAACCTTCGTGGCTCGTCCTGAGGTTTAGGGATTCGACTAGCAAGTGATGGCCTTGAGGCACTCCGAGAGAAGCCTCAAGCATTAGGAGAGGGGGTTTTTCCCAGCTTCCCGAGTGCATAGAAGATACATCGCTCTCAGACTCCTCGGTTACGGAGTATACCAAGTTAAACGGTACGTCGTCTTCGTTATAGTCGAGACCTAGATTGACCTGACTCCAGAAACTCTTAACATCACGGGCCAGAGCTGTCTTTTCTCCCACTTCGCGCAGCGTTAACATTCTCCTCTCGGCGATCTTTCGGCGAGTATTCTCGAAGGCCGGGTTGAATAGACCAACGACGGAACCATCACTACCAACAAGCGGCACGATCGACCAAGAAAAGAACGTTTCCTCGTCAAACCCGTTTCGTCTCAAAATGAGGCGGTCGTCATTTTTCATTGTCGCCTGACCAGATTTCCAAGCGATTTCAAGGATGGGCTGCAATTCAGGCCAAATCTCACCCCAGGCTACCTTATAGCTCTGACCCATGAGATTTGGGTGTTTTGCACCTGCCACCGCAACATACGCTTCGTTGTATATAGTAGTGAATTCTGGTCCCCAATACAATGCCACGGGATTAGGACTGCCCATTACCAGATTTGCCATCTGTCGGAGTTCTGATGACCAGTCTTCGATAGGACCAAGCGGTGTCGATGCCCAGTCTCTGGAACGAGCGAATTGTATATGTTCTGGGAGATCTTCAGTAATAGGTATCCGAGTCCAGTCAAAAGAAGGTTGCGGTAACGATGGCGGAATAGTAATAGCCTCCGGCGTCATATCACCATCATGCTGCAATGCCAAATTCGTTCCCTCATCACTATTCGTATCCTGCTGAACCGATTCATCAGTCTCATTAGGGTTAGCATCCCCGAAGTAATCACGCTCTCGATCTGGTAATACGATGTCGCTAGGCGTTTTAATCTGAATGTTCGGTGTCAGGTCACGAGCCCGCGAATCAACACTAGCCTCACGATCCAATAGAGGATCTGGGGATGTCCTCGCAATCGAGGCGGCGCTGGTATTTGCACTAACAAACCGGTACCGATTCCTAATAGTTGAGCAAGTCCAACTATACCCACCATAGTAGAATGAGGGTAGAAAAACATCAATCCCGTCAGGACTGAGGCCCCCCGTTTTCACCCATGCCTTGAAGGTGAGAAAATCATTCTGCGCTTCCACGCTATCCCGAAACTCCCCCGAAATTAAATGGCGGATAAGATCAGAAACTTGAAGGGCCGGGTTTACATAAAGAATATTCAAAGGGCCAGGAGTGTTGCCAATCGGAGATAGGCCGTCGACGATGAAAGTTGGCCTATCATCACGCTCCAATAATTCGAGGACACCAATGCCTTGCAATCCTTGCAGTCCTGGAATGGAGGCAACCGACTCGGGACTCCGTGCACGATTTCCGGCTTCGATGGAAGACCAACTACCCGGTGTACTGGACGACCTCGCCGGGCTCGCAGAGTTTACCGTGCCCCGGGCAAGCTTCAAGGTCGTCACCTCCGTACCATCCCTCACACTCCTTAACATGGTTGCTGCCTCGATTCCAGAAAAACTTGGAGGTCTGACAATGAGAGGCCTTTGCTTATGCGAAAAGAATAACGGGGATGTAAGACCGTCGGCGAGCTTCGGAGGAAACGCGGACCTGGCGAAGGGGCTGAGATCGATCTTACGGGGCGGCGTCAGCCGGGCGCGAGGCCGTTTCAGCGCGCGTCGACAAGGCGGATGTTCGTCAAGTTCGTTATCCGATGACCGCTTCCCTTTCCCGTGCGTGGACGCGGTGCGGTGCGACTGTTGCACCGCGGCGTTATTTGCCCAATTTGTCCTATTTGCCCACGGTCTCGTGCTTGACTCGTTCGGCGAGGGCGCCTTCGGGTCCCCAACAATCGATTGATGATGAGGGGAGGCGGCGGGGGTTAAACCATACTGTCCAAGTTCGGTCGAATACTCCTCTAGAATACGATTTACAGGACCACCGGCGGTATCATTAGCGAGCGTATAATGGTGTTGCCGCACCGCTCGTGGGAAGGGCCTCGAGGCACAAGAGGTTGCGGACAAGGTCGGATCGGAGCTGGTGGTGTTCTCTTCAAGGACAAATGTCGGGAGGTTGCCCGGAGTGGTTGGGTGATTAGGCTTGTCTGGATTACTTTGAAGAGTCATGAAGGAGTATTTTCCCGTTGGAGAATGGGGTTCCGGCGCCAATATCAAAGTTCCTTACTCGAGAATATACCCGAATTACCTACTAGCAACAATTGGGGGGTGGCGAAACGTTGGGCCGTGGCCATTGATGGCGTAGGCCCGAAAATGAAGAGGACGAGAAAGGTGGCGAGACGAGTACGGGATGTGGATACGAATAATCGAACCGGAGGACCTCATACAGCATCGAGGATCCTCCGAGCTTGTTTTTTTTCTTCTTCTCAAGGCCAGGCGATCCAGACCGAAAGACTAAAGGTCTAAGAAGCTCTAAGACTTAATACGAATAGTTTCCCGTTCCGAGCTTCTATTTTCCTCTACCTGACAAAGTGCTAAACGTTTCTCCTCCGCAAAGCTAGTTTGCGACCAAGAATGACGAAAAGGTAGAAGAGGGATAGAGAGACAGAGACAGAGATACAGGGAGAGAGAGAGAGAGAGAGAGAGAGAGGCGAAAAGACAGTAGATAGAAGGACAGCGTTTTAGCAAGTATAAGCCTAGTCCACTCTGTCCACTACAGAAAAGGTCCTAAAAATGCGGTAGGACTGGTGCGTGGTTTAGGTAGTCGGCCGCCTGAGCAAAGAGCCTACGCAATGCACTGTCTGCACATGCACTGATACTGATAGAAGACTGATCTATCGACAGGGTTTGAATAAGGAGCTAGGGATGAGTGGGTTGAAGCGGTGGTCTGAGTGGGATGATATTATTTGCTTAGGTAAGAAAAGGTGAGAGAGAGAATAGAGGACAATTATTCGTGTTGAACCAAAACTAAGGAGTTAATGGATGTAGAAGGAAGTATTGGTAGTGGTAATGGTAATGGTAGCCAGGTAAGCTAGCAGCACCAGTACCAGTAGCGGGCGGCGACGGCGGTAGTAGTAGTAGTAGTAGTATGTAGGTAGTATCAGTACAAGAGAGGTATCATGAGTGTAGGTAGTGGTCAATAGCGGGAAGTAAGTTAAGTGTAGTGCGATGTCAATAGTGATATTAGAATGTATGTGAATGTATTAGGAGGGTAGCAATTTTCTAAGGGAGTTTTTTCTCTTTGCAAGGCCTTTTGCAAGGTTTGAAGTAAAACATTCATTCGCGTGGTAGAAGTACCGTCGAATCCAGATCCGAAAGAAATTGGGGATTACATGGGATTACATGGGTCTAATTGATTTACACGTTCCAGACCTCTCAGTAGACTCTTGCTACTCCAGCAGTTCGGGTATCGATTTGGGGAAAGTATCACTGACGATCTCCATACAAGAACAGGGGGGTTGGAGCTTGTTGATCACTTAAACCCAACTAGGTTATACAACTTTGAGAATTCCGTGCAGCAAGCACTGCCCGTCGACTCGTGGCAGGCAGCCGTAACACATCTGTACCGCCCCTACCATCTGTACCATCTGTACCGCTGCTGTACTATTTCGTACATCTGTTCAATCTATTTTCTTCAGGACAAGATCATCCAAGAGTAAGGCATACACGAGGCGCATTGTTTAAGTATCATACGTTTTTATTAATGGAAACCTTCTTTGAACATATTGTGCACTCTGGATATACACCTATGCGCATAGTACATGCTTGAGTGGTACATGAAACACACGAAACAAGAGAAAAAAGAATATTCATCATTGAGTTCAACCTACGGATAATAAGTTTGTACTATAGTCATACTACAGGCATGGATCCCCTACTATGTGTGTAATCAGGGGAGGCTAAGGAAAGCTAACAAAGCTAACTTTTAGTCGGTATAACTTATCTAATAAGTAGTATCATCCCAGTACCGGGGAGTCGCCCTATAATCTCACGCCCACAAGAGCAATTCGAACTCGACGTCGTATAACGTAACCGAACCGAGGCTAGAACTTCTAGGCGCCTCAACTCTTACATGATGTGTTACACGAAATATACTATTGCTCCAGTAGGGAACACAACCTTAAGTAACCAAACTATTAAACAGCTTATATGTAGGTGAGTCCCCAAAGGTAACACATACACATAATACATAATACATGCCTACATAAGACAGTGGTATAGAGCTGATACTAGGTAAGTAGTTGAGCGAATACATTCTCTCCCAGGTGAGCAAACCAAATGACAACACATTTCCCCCACATAAATCTTGATACCGAAGAGCTACGTGTACGGGAAGGGCTGTATTAGTCAACCTGGTTTACGGAAAAGCGGTTTAGATTCAATCCGGTACTAACACCAAGTAAGCAGGATTTTCGATTCCCGCAGTGGACTAAAGACCGCCAAATCGATGCTGGGTCCTCACTAAGTCTTCTCACTAAGCCTCGCCGGGTTAGAAAACCAGTTGCTTTGACAATGCTCTCCGTAGATAATCTACGGCTACTACCATAAATCGTTATTCCCATACTATTCCCGTGCTCAAGGTCTAGCCTTGCCGCTATCTTCGAACCGGAGTTTACCATCTTGGAAGATTTAGAAGCTATTTCGAAATTAGCTGGGTTGGCTGGGTAAGGTTCGTTCACCTTATCGCAGATCCAGACCGAAGCTGTAACAAAACCCGTGCTGCCCGTGGTACTAGCCTAATGCATTTCAAGGATTAAAATCCAAACATGTTCATGTTGCGATCACATAGCGTATTCTTTTCCTGTATCATGTGTCTGATTCGAGATATCATCTTCCCCATTTGCTTTAGCACCTATGGATTCGTAAGTCCCCTACTAGGTACATGCATACGTCCCCTTATTAATGTACATATCCATCCCATGTATCTTTATACGGAGGGGACGTATATCTAAATACGGAATAATTAAGTGTTCCACATGTAACTATCCGTACCTACGTCTACCCACTCTTCCCACTTTCTCCCTCCCTCCTTACTTAACTGCATAATTAGATTGGGCAAGTGCCCCCCAGAGCCCCGTAAGGTTTGCTTACATGAGCAGCCTTAATAGTAACGTGATTGATCCGAATAACCAATCTTCTTTTTCTTCTCCTCCTTTCCAAACCACACGATCCGACGAAAAGAGTATGTGGTGGATTTTATTCAATCTCATATTTCCCACCCACGTGCACGTGCCCCAGCCGTTCCCAGCCCGTTCCCCTTGACAGCATGGTTGATCTCTCTTGTGCTTTTCTAAGATCGGCTTGCATCAGCATGCTGGGACACTGTAACACTGGAACACTAATATGCTTCTATTGATTCAGATCGTCAATCCTTTCGATATCTCCACGGGGGGGCTGCGGGCTCTTATGCTCATGTGGGAAGCAAAAGATCTTGCTCATACATGCTATTTAAGTATGCAGGTATGTATCTGACGGAATCTCTCCCCTGATGATTTTATGAACGAGAAACTGATCCAACTCACCCGTGTGAGTAAATGGTACAAATGGTGTACTAGCGGGTCACGTTGATCTGCGAGTCTAGACCAGTCTGAATCACAAAAAAAGACGCGAGTCCGCCGACTCGATGGTGTGTTTTTGTGCTGGTTACTCAAGTCACGGGCTCGGGAATCCATTCTACACCTCCGAGCTTATTGCTGACCGACGAAAGATCGTCGATCTCTGAATACATCGGCTTATTGTCGGTAGGCTTTTTGTTGGCTTGTCATTAAGTCTTGATATACTTGATATATGATACCGTATACATCCACCATTTTGAGCTATCAAACTCAGCCAGCCATCTTAGTGGGGGTTCTTTTCGGACAATAGAGATCTTACTACCCGAGGCACGCGGTCCTGGAACAGGACTCGTTTTAGATTTAATTTCGGCTTTATTTCGTCTAGCACAGCGACTTTTCCCTCATTCCTCTTCTACCGCGAATCGCCTTTTATTCCCCAAGCCTAAATTTGATAATCTTGACAAAGTATAAGCTAGATATCTACCTAGCACTCATGGATTCTAGTTCCATTTTCTTGATTCGAAATATTTGGCCTGACACACCAGAAGCTACTATTCTATTCGAAGTTTCCCAAATGCAATGCGAATGCAGCATTGCGCCCTCAAGTGCAAGAAAATATGATATATGCAAAGACGACGAAACTGGCACATGCAAGCGGGCGAAGAAACCCCGAGGCTGGCGACCGGATGGCCTGATTTAAAAGAAAAAAAAACATGATGCTAGTCCTGGCTTGATTCATCCGAGAATTTTATTACCAGGTCGCAAAGGTAACCCTGCTGAAGACAGTGTCTTCATTTCCTCTCCTTGTGTTTCCGTCGATGTTTGTTGAGGCTCTGCTGTTTGCCGAATAGCAGATATCGCCTAACAATAGCCTTTTTCAATCAGAACATCAATTTTTTTTCATCTCACGGCCAAATTTGAGAGCCCGTCACAATTACTCGTATGATTCAAGGCGCAGTCGAAGTATTACTTAAGAGCATAGTAAGGCTTTTTCTTAAATATAGATGATCGTCCATCGCAGAGTATCATGAATGCACATCATCAGCCTTCACAGCGTCGCGTTTGATAAAGATAGATGTTTGTGAGATGGGGGCCGCAAGAGAATTGGCAAGACATTCAAGAGATTCGACCCCTATCCTGGGTCGTGGAGGGGCGGTAAGCTCATCAAAATGGAACGGGATCTGCCACCAAGATCCGGAAGGGATATCTAGGGGCACAAGCCAATGAGAATCCCGGTCGTTGTGTGCAGATTCCGACCAGCGCCTCGCGCAGCCATTGGCTCGCCTGGTTCGAGGATGGTCACCTCGTTGACCAATCTTGTAGCGGCATACTATTCTCGCCCAGAGGTAAACCGGGACGTAGCGCCCACTGCCGTACCACAAGCCGGCGCTTACAGCTGCTGAGAGTCGCTGTCGCACGCTCTCATTGGCCTTTATTGGCCGTACACACCATATCACAATGCAACCCTTGTGATTGACCTGCAGCCACCCTCCCGGCACCACCTGGGTTGTTGGCGCCCGCTTCCATTAAAAATGACCGACCGACCGCCAACTCCTCTTAACCTCGATCTCTTTTGCGAGTTTCGACGTAAAAAGCTTCAAACCTTCCCAGCCGAGATCTAGGTCCCATTCGTACGACGACAATCGCCATCGTAGGCATTCCGATGTGAAGTACTAGTCGGTTTGCTGGCTTCCAGCGACGTGATACCAGCCAGCTTAGAGAAAACCGCGCATTTAGCCGACTTCTGCGAACTAGGCGTCTTGATCGGTCTCCAGGAAGCTAAACGCTCTCAGCTCTGCAGTTCGGAAATCCTTCGGTGGCGCGGGCTGTTTCATCATGGCCTATAAACTTTTGCGACGGAATTGGAGGTCGACGAGAGCCATGTATTTTACGATGATAGGAGAGTTGTTGGGAACTGTAGCCGTGTTGGTCATGTTCGGAATCTCACAACCAGATCTCTACCGGACCAAGCTATGGCGGGCCGGCAGCGAACTCGGATTCAACTCGAGTCCTGCCGTTATTCTATGGGCATACGCCAATTACGAGCCTCAACCAACCCTACCATTTGTGTGGTCGCAGACGTATGTGACGAGAAGGCTCTGTTCTATCCCTTGGAGTAGATTACTAACAATACGCGTAGGCTGACAAATTTCAATGTCGCCATATCCGTTCTTAGTTTATTCCTCCTACTCACAAAACTCATCGCATTTATTATGCACGTCTGGTTCCCGATTATTGCGTTGGTCATCAACATCTCACTTATTGCATTATATACGACGAGTTTAGCTGGTCAGGCAGGGCCAGATTACCTTGATCCGCAACATCCGAGTCGCATTGCCTGGTATATCGCCAAGCCATGCACCGTAGCTGCAAACCAGAGTGTACAAGGCTCATGCCGCCTAGCGAAAGGCGGGTTTGCCGCAGCATGTATCATGCTGTAAGTTAAAACTAGCGTATTTTCTGCTATTAAAAGTAGTCTTTGCTAACGGACATGGCAGTGCTATTTACGCTATCAACTTGGGTCTAAATATCTGGGCTTTATTACCGAATGAAGATGACAAGAAGGATATCGAGGACGATAACGAGAGCACTTCCTCGCCAGCCGCTTTAAAGGGAGGAAGTCAATGGGAGATGCACGGCATCCCGCAGACGCCGAGGACGGGAACCGTACCGTTTACGCCACGAACTATGGCTTTTAACACGCTCGAGAGGAAATTACCTCTGCGAAACTAGTACCTACGAGAAATTGTATTATGTTCCCGGAAATAGGAGTACTCTAATTGACGCGGGATAAACCCCACCGCGCTTGAAAGAATTGATGGGCTTATCATCTTGCTCTGGAAGCGGATATTATCGGGATGCTGTACCCACGAAGTCCACGAATATTGGAATACAGGAGAGATATAGAGCTCTCCTTTTGAGGCATATTAATGGGGGGACATGATATGGATAGGGCTCTCGCAAAGTAAGGAGTTCAGAATACGAAAGCATTTAGCTTTCGAGGCAGATTTGATACCATGTGAGGGAAAGGGGAACATGCCCCTATTCCAGCGCAGTGTACACTACAAGATCCTTTGAGGTCTTTTCTCTCGTCGATGTAAACGGTACGGTTTAGCTACATATTCCAAATTCAATATGACCATCATCATTTCACTGCTATTCCCATTCCCTTGCGACCCTGGTGATAGCAACCCCCCGGTTGCAGTGCAGCGCATTGCAGCGTGCTTTGCCTACGGATGTTACATTCCCGGTGGGAGAGTGATGCTGTCAAGCGAGCATGGGGGAGGCATATGCAGGTCGACGTATGGAGCGTCATCGGGACGTACCATGCCATGTTTCTTCATGAGACAAGGTTTTATCCCCCTAAATCGTGGGTAGAGCGCTTGTTCGGCCGAATAGGGTTAGGGTTCTGCGTCGGCTAGAGACGTGGAAGCCTCAGATGCTTCGATTCATCTCGTCGGCGTTATATACAACGCTTATGGTTTATTGGATCGAGTATGTGGCCCTTTGTGGATGGATACACGTAAAGGCTATTATCACCTCACCACCTACTACCTAGGCAATCTTCGTATGTAGGTACCTACTTCGACGCCGTCCCGAAATCCAAAACCACAACCTCCGAATCCGGCACCGTGACCTCCACCGCCCCATCCACAACCTTCGCGATCTCCCCCGTCGTCACATTCTCCAACCGAACCGGCTTCCCGCGCTCCAACTCATAGTTATAACTCCACCCATCCCACGTGATCCCCGTCACCGCATCACTCCCGTTCGCATGTAGTCTCCGAATCGTAGCTTCGGCCGCAGCCCCAAGACCCGTGAACTGGTACGTCTTCTCGGGGCGCGGCTCCGGATTGAGCTCCGGCCCCGTCCCGTTAAGCGTGTAATTGTACTCCCGCAAATTCAGCACCAGAAGCCTAGCTACCGTGCCGTTCGAGTACGCCGCGTACGCGATGTCCGTTTCTGGATCCGCGCCGTCGCCTCCGAGTTCGATTTGCGCTACCCCCGTCCCTGCCGCTGGGGTCTCGCCAAACTCACTGGCTCCTAGCTCGGACCCGAGGAACGCGGCTGCGGCTATGTCGCCGTAGTACGGAGCTTTGGTCCCGATGGTGGTTTTGTTCGTCTCGATGGGCTGCCACGCGGCGTACCGGTAGTCTGTGCCCATGTGGAAATGCACTCTGCGGATCCCTACGGATGCACTGTAGATGGCGAAGTCGACGGCCCAGAGGGCGGCGCCGAAGCCGTTGGAGAGGCCGGGCCGGCCTTGGTGGTACAGGGAGTTGGTTTCGCCTAGGATGTATGGGATTCCGGGGTTGATGGCGGCGTCTTCGGAGGTGTGCTGGCCGATGCTGAGGGCGGTGCGGGTGTGGTTTAGGAGCGTGCCTTGCAGGGTTACGCCGAGGGTTTCGGCTCCGGATATGTAGCTTTTTGGGGGTGAGTTATGTGAACGTGAGAAAGGGAGAAGGGGAAGGGGGGGCGTACTTATGAGAGGAAAAGAGCTTAATGTCCTTATCATCATCCAGACCGTCAGACCAAGTGCGAGCTGTGTTCAAGTGGTTGGACGTTCCGGCAAATGAAGGCGCGAGGAATTCGTACTGGTCTTCGCTGAGCTCAGGGCAGCTTTCCTTAAACACGCTCTTGATAGCTCGTGTCCCGTTCAGCCACTCTGCGACATACTCCGATTCGTTCCAGTTAGACGGCCTGACTGCACCGGCAAAGAGATCGGGCTCATTTCCGTATTCCCATAGGTACAGGTTATCGCCGTTTAAGACTTTGCAGGCTACGGCTGCGGTTTGGAGAAGAGTCTCCCACGTCCTGTTGTCATGGTTTCCGCCCATGTTAAACCCGTGCGAGAATTTAACATTTGGCCAAGTGTTATAGGACTCAAAGTATGCCGGCCCAATTTCGATAGTTGTTGGGTAGTCGGCAGATCTTGAGAGATTGTACGTGCCATTGAGACCAATTTTCAGCTCGGAATTCCATATGGCGAAGTCTTGAGTATTTCCACCAACTCGTATATACGGCTTGACCCCTGCAAGAGCACCAAGATTATCTAACAAGTTGTTCGAGAAGTCATTGGGATTGGTCTTATTGCCTATTTTACATGTTAGATATATCCGGTAAAGGACAGGATTCCTGGACCAAGTTTCATACCGGCGAAATCCGGAAATGATGAAAATTCAATAGAATAGCTTATGAAGCCATTTAGAGGTTGAGTGATGTTTACAGAACTTGCTATGTTCCCAACGGCAGATGTTGCAGGTTTCGCCATGACCAAGCTGGACTGTGCCAGCAGCATGAGAAGTCGGTTCATCTTGTTGACTTTCATGGGCAATTTGATCCGCAGATTTAATACAAATGGCTGATTTCACACATGGAATAGCTCTAAGTCTTTGGAGGAACTTAAAGAGAAAACCTTCCGGTGAGGTTTCAAATATCCGAATTACTTAGAGGCCGTTCCACGGTAGCAAGAGACAAAACTCTCTTATTATTTCTAGTTAAATAATGTAGAACTAAAAGCTCGCCCTCAATATATACGTCCGTGTCTCGACATAGAGGAGAGGTCGGTGGAATAAAAGAACGAATCCATGGCTAATGAGTAATACAGCTCTCCCATTTGCTAAGAGACTGGTGGAATATTTTCAGCCGGTCCCATTCGTGATCGGCATATGTTTACTTTGCAGGCTTCTTTATTTGGACGTGACAGCTTGAATTGGAGTTCGTCTTCTGGGATGGCGCCATGCAATGGATGCGGGGAATGTTCTGTAGCTGAATACATGGTTGCATCCGAGGTCCTCATACCTGGTGATCTGCCAGGAACTCTTACTTGATGAGGTCAGAGAGTAATCCCTGGATGACTTACAATTAAAAAAAATGATGATATAAGGACGTTGATAGGCCATCCTTTATTGCTCGCCCTTGATATCTACTTTGGTATGCTCTTGTGAGAAGAAAGACGACTGACTTTAAACATTATCAATCTCTAATAAGGCCGTGAGAAGAATTATGCACCACGGTGACAAAACATTGTCGCATACATACAGAAGAAGAAAGGTTACAGTAGTATCCAAATGATTGCCGAAGTAAACGAAGGTGGCAACCACATACTTAAATCCCTTCAAGCCGTGTATGTTGCATTTTACTCCGAAAAGGAAATTGAGGTGTTTAGGTAATTGGAAGTTAGAAGACAGACTTCGACATTAGCAATTTATATTCTCAGGCTCCGAAACTCGCAAGTAATGAACTGATCTTTTAGAGGACTTGAGAGAGAAGTCTCAAACAACTAGGGATATAAAAAGAGCTCGGGATGGACCTGCTTCTTTAGGAAAGCTGTCTATAGGTACCTAGCCGCTAGAGTTAAGCTTCTTGCCGTGGTGGCTACAGGTACCCCGTAGCTGCCCGTAGGTACCCCACAGTGAGCTTGTCTTGGGTCTAGTGCCCCTCCAAAAAGACCGATGTCGTCAGTCTTATCAGTCCGACGTCACTTAGCCGTATCCAGATCTAGAACTATCCCATTCAATTATCGTAGACGTTAACGAAGAAATTGGGTCTTGAGGTTTCTCTGACAAGTTGGTTGAGTTTTCTTGATGCTTCTCCACTGGATTGTGTTATACTAGCTCGAGTTTTAAGCAACTAATATCCTTTTCCTTCCGAATCCTCTACGTCTTCCACAATGAGTCTCTTAAGAAACTTACAAAGAAATGTAACATCTTCGTCGTCGAGGCTTGTTGTGAGATCGCAATTCCAAAGAACAACTCTTCCGATCATCATGTCGCGATCAGCGTCTAGCAGAGCACCAAAGGTAAGCTTTTGACAGAAATAGGGCTATACATCACCTAGAATGCAATGCATCAGTTAGGTGTACCGTGCTAACTTTGAGCCCATTACTATAGCTCAACGACCCCTCCCTGTTCAAGACCGACGTCTGCTACGTAAACGGAGAATGGGTGAAAGCGGCGTCGGGTAAGACTTTCAGCGTCTATGACCCCGCCACTGGCGAACTTGTAGGGACTTCTCCCGAGTTTACAGGGAAGGACACCGAAACTGCTATCGCCGCTGCCGCCGCCGCATTTCCTAGTTTCAAGACAAAAACTGGTCGCGAGAAGGCTAAATTGCTTCGTAAATGGTATGACTTGATGGTAGAGAATGCGGACGATCTCGCAAAGCTGATTACGTGGGAGAATGGCAAGCCGCTGGCGGATGCGAGGGGAGAGGTAAACTACGCTGCTAGTTTCTTCGAGTGGTTCAGTGAAGAGGCGCCCAGGATATACGGCGATTCTATCCCAGCTACAGTACCTGCCAACAGGGTCATCACTATTAAACAGCCCGTCGGAGTTTGTGGATTGATTACGCCGTGGAACTTCCCCGCTGCGATGGTTACACGGAAGCTTGGCCCCGCCCTAGCAGCTGGCTGCACAGTGGTTGTTAAGACGCCTGGAGAGACGCCATTCACTGCTCTAGCTTTAGCCGAGTTGGCGCATCGCGCTGGAATTCCCAAAGGTGTTGTTAACTTCGTCACGACCCTAGAAAACACACCCGAGGTTGGAAAGACGCTCGCGACTCATCCTACCGTCCGAAAGATTTCGTTTACCGGATCGACGGGTGTGGGAAGACTTCTCATGAACCAAGCTTCCCCAACTTTGAAAATCCTGTCTATGGAGCTTGGAGGTAACGCGCCATTCATCGTATTTGACGACGCCGACGTCGACGCAGCGGTTGCGGGTGCTATCGCCTCTAAATTCCGTTCTTCAGGACAGACTTGCGTGTGCGCAAACAGGATATATGTCCAGAAGGGCATCTACGACGAATTTGCGAGGAAATTTGCGGAGAAGGTGAAGGACTTTAAGGTTGGCAATGGATTTGACCAAGGTATCACTCACGGACCCCTAATCCACGACCGGGCCATCTCGAAAGTAGAAGCCCACATCAAGGACGCTGTAGAGAAGGGAGGCAAAGTGGTCATCGGAGGACAAAAGTTGCCGGACCTAGGCGCCAACTTCCATCAACCTACCGTTATTACAGGAATGACGAAGGAAATGGCCATCGCGGGCGAGGAGACTTTTGGTCCCGTTGCAGCCCTTTTCCCCTTCGCTTCGGAGAAGGAAGTTGTAGATCTAGCGAATGCCGCAGAGGTCGGTCTAGCAGGATATTTCTTCTCAAGAGACCTAGAACGTATTACAAGAGTCGCTGAGGCACTAGAAGTGGGAATGGTGGGCGTCAACACCGGTCTGATTTCCGACACTGCTTCGCCGTTCGGTGGTGTTAAGCAATCTGGATTTGGAAGAGAAGGATCTAAGTATGGCATTGATGAATACTTGAACATCAAGACGATAACGTGGGGAGGCATGGACAAGCCATTGCAGAGCTAAAATAACCACTATGGTGTAATCTGTAAATAAGGCGTTAATGAGTAGAAAAAGGAATCTGATCGACTTTTAATTAGAAGAATTGAATCAATTTACACTTCTAAATCTATCAATTCAATGGCACCTAAAGTTTAAATGTAGAAAAGAGAAAGCGAATTACATAATACCATGGATAACACGATAATAACCCCACCAAAGCTCTCTTAAATGCATATCTAAAATCCACCACTCCGCCAAAGCTTCGGAGAATATCGATTCGCTATCGAAATCTCGAAATTTTCTATGTAGAGCCTCAACCAACCGCCAACAAACCCACACTTCCACAGCCGATCCCACGATGATCCGGCATCCGATAAACTCGGCCGTCGGTCGCGCGAGGCCAGACCTCAATCGGGTCGCAGACGGCATCGCGGCGTCGCTGCGCCAATTCTCCATCTCCGCGACACGGTGCGCGGGCGACCAGAATAACGGAAACGGAAACGATAACGGCGATGATTCTCGCCAACTTAGCAGTCGAGCGAGGGCTGCGGCTGCGGTGAATGAGTTGATTGCGAATGCGGAGAATACGGTTAGGCAGACACGGGAGCAGATGCCGAGGCCGGCGTTTAGGAGGATTGGGATTGATACACCGTTGGGCCCGGGGAGAGATCAAGGACAAGGGCAAGGGAATGGGAACGAGATTGGGAAGAGGCCGAATGTTATTGGTACGCCGTCTGGATTCAAGGGCGTCCAGCGCGTGGTCTTCGGCGGCGGTGAGCCTGCTCCGAGGAATCTCAATGGCCCCAGCTTCAACGGCCCCAGCTCCGGCCCGAAAATCATCAGAGGCGGGTTCCGCGGTCGCGGGGGGTTTCAACGGGGAGGAGGAATAGGAGCGGGAGCGGGAGCGAGAGGAGGTGGTGGGTTCTCTGCAGGTGGATTTGGTGGTGGCAGGGGTGGAAGCAGAGGTCGAGGCAGAGGTCGAGGCCGAGACGACCGACCCCGGCGAGGGCGCGGAGGAATGCGGGCTGGGGAGGACGGGGAGCTCAGGGGCCGCCGTCGTGACCAGGATGGAGAAAAAGAGCAAGTCCCGGCTATTGACGATTATCCTGAGGTGAAAGAGTACCTGGAGAATAGGGAGATCGGCGAATCGGCGACTTTCAACCCCACGCTCTCGCTCGACTCGCTGACGGGCTGGGGCCCGGCACTGGCGACGAGCGCATCGCCGTTTGCGCAGAGCGAGGCGGTCCTTCGGCAGGCAAGGGTGCTGGGTGGCGGACACGCGTTCCACCCGTCGCATCTGGTCGACCAGATCGTGCTGCGCGACGCGTATACCAAGGGGACGGGCATGTTTATCCCGCCGTCGGAGGACGGGCAGGTGTGGGTGAAGTCCATCTTCCGCGACAAGGAGATCGTGGACGGTCGCAAGGTCTACAAGGAGAAGAAGATCGAGACGCCACCTGAGGTCAAGACGGCGGTGCTCGAGGACGCGCTGCTGGGCAAGTACGACGGGCCTCAGTATGCTGAGACCAACGACACGTTGGGCGTGCTGGCGAGTTATGCTAGGAGGGATGGCACGTGGAACGCGGCTGCGTCGAGGGGATTGGAGGAGAAGGTTCGGAGCTTGCTTGCGGGTAGTCGGCCTGCTAAGCCGGACGGTGCGAAGCCCGAGGCTAAGGCTTGATGAATTGGGGACTATAGATAATGGGTGTCTGTACTTCCAAGGATCTGCTCTACGAGGATAGAAATACGTGGAGTTAAGGAAAGTCAGCTCTAGATTTCTAGCTCTAGCTAGGTCTTCTCTGTATCATCACGAGAGGAGACGCTTGTAAAAACATACGGTCTAGTGTACATCTATATTATACATAGATATGCACATCTTCATTGACTCTATTGTTTCGATCTCCTTTTATGATTGACCGCTCCTGATGCCTGATGTTTTTACGTGCATTCCAGCTTTCCCTGGAAATCTTCCAGATTCCCAAATATACCTACTTATCTAATATCACTTAGACGACTCGACAGCCTTCAGCGCCTCCTTCTCAGAGCTATCGATGAGCGTCATCTTGCTCTTAATAACCTTTTCGAGCTCCTTATCCGCCGACCTCTTGAGATCCGGCCCTATGGCCCTGTCTCGGAGCCAGGTAGTATGTTGCTTATCCCTCTTGTGACGTATACTCCGCAACCTGTCCCTCCACTCAGTAAACATGCTCTTAGTGCGCCTCACCAGCTCATCCTTCGTCTCCGGCTCGATCTTGAGAAGCAGCTCGAGCTCATTATCCGGGACCCGCTGCGGCTGCTGGTTGAAGTCCTCGCTAGCTTGCACGGCGCTCATGATCGGCTTCACATACGCTTCCTCGTGCGCGAGGATTGAAATTGTGCGCCCGCCTCGCGGGATGACCTGCGCTACTTCTTTTAGAGGGTAGGTTGTGTTGTCTTTGCGATCGGGTTGGATTCGTAGAGCGCCTACTACGTCGGGGTTAAACCGGCCTCCCGATCTCAGTTTCTTGAGCACGCCTTCGAAGTGCTCGTTTTGCCATTTTATCCGTGACTCTACGTCTGCGAAGTCGAGCGGCTCTTCTGGGTTCGCTGTAGGGTGTCTTCCAGGTGTGTCTGCCGCACCACCACCACCATCACTGCTGGACTTGGACTCGGATTTGGATTCAGATCCGGAGCTGTTACCCTTACCCTTGCCATTGACGCGGGCTTTGCTCTTACACCGTTGCGTCGTTGTGTGAAAGGCGCGCGGGTTTAGGAAACTCAAGGACGGGCTCGAAGCAGAGAATTGGTTCAGACATTGTCGTTGTTGCGGGGGGTAAAAATTGTGGCTGGTCGCTACGAGGCGCGGTCGAAGAACTGCATCTTGGCTGTTTTGGTGAGCGTTAGCCTACGGCGCTCTCTACTCTCTTGTCAATTGAGTTAATTGGGAAGACGGACACTCTCGAGAGCTCGGGACGAGCAATTCTCTGCCGTAGAAGTGATCTGGCGGCCGTATTTCGCATTTTTTACTATCTTTTTATGATGCTGTAACAATTTCTGAGCTAATTTTTTAGGTTAGACTCAATCAATTCCAATAGTAATTCTGTGGTTTCCAATCCCGCTGTCTTATCGATAAGTGCATTCTGCTTGGCACTTTCCTTGCCGTGAATCTTCAATTCAGTCGCCGACATCACGGGGGGAAAGAGCGAATTGGTGGTCCGGAGAAGGAAAGTAGTTTATTTCGACTCGACTGCTAATTTCTTCTAGAGAAGATACACATTAATTTAAGTGTGGTATATCGTCTGAGGAGGGACTCTTCTTAGACCTGTCTTGGTTGAATTCTATTTCCATTTTAGTTCAATACGCTGTACCTAAGCCACCTAAGCCCCCCAGCAATACCTAACCACGTATTGTCGTGGTAAAGGGTCACCATGTTTATGGCTTTACAATAATGGGATCTGTTGACTGTTGAGGTTCAGATGGAAATCGAAGGACAGGAACCGTCCCATTTACCCAGCAGCCCAGATCCCAGATCCCAGGTCCACATCGCTGAGGGATGCTTGTATCATCCAACAGGCGTCTAGCGGCGGAGTTTCCCTCCACTTTAGCGCCGCCTTTTCGCCCTAGGTCCTGGCTAGCTACAGCAAACTGAGTAGCTAGAAAGTTTAGTACATAAGCGTCTACTCTTACAAAATTTTCAACCCGTTCCCCCACCTTGGGGGATCACGTCAGAGGGACTGGTCCGAACAGATCAGCCCCTCTAGGGGTCGACTGGTGTAGTGGTTATCACGTCTGTCTTACATTCACACCTTGACGGTGTACTGTGAGGACACAGAAGGTCGCAGGTTCGATCCCTGCGTCGATCAACACTAGGAAGGAATTGCGTGGTTCTTTCCGATTATTTTTTTGCTGATTGTCTTTTTATTGATTTTGATTAAGGGATCAATATCTAGTAGTGACTGGATGATGCCTTGAGTCCTCGATTTGGAGCTGTTTTTAGATATGGATTGAGTGGCTCGGAGGAGGGTGGCTACGTAGTGTCTAGTATTTTGCAACCGGCTCCTAAATATTGGGCGAAAGCGTATGTGGTGATTATGTATTTTTGGCCTTTCAAAATGCAGTTCAGAGCATCAGGGTCGAGTAATTAGCAAACATTGAACTGAGTTTGGTACTTTTGTTCAGATTAAATAGAAATGGCTGCTCAATTCATCACGGGATGCATCTTCCTCATGGCAATGCTCAAGGCATTGATCACAACGAAAATGAGTTTATGAAAACAAAAATTGCGCTCCCTACGATCCACGAGGGATAATAGAAGAGGGTCGACTCCGCGATGTGCAATGCAGGTCTCTCCCCTTGCGAACCCCGATTCATGAGCCGGGGTTCTCGGAACAAGGTAAGTATGAAGAAGAAAGGAAGAGAAGGTGAAAAAGATGGGAGGGAGGCCAAGTATATATAGACTTTTGGGAGAAGCGCAATCAGCCAGGCGGCAGAATTTCAAATTAGGCCGGCGGTGATCTGTGCGTAATCAGGTACCTAGGTACTTCTTCATTATCGACACAGTGACGAGGACAAAACCTCGATAGCGCCATCCCGCTAGATCATTTTCACATCGTGTAACCAACCGCCTAAAGCTGCCTCTAATTACAGGGAGCTTAGCGGTAAATACTGTGTGAAGACAGCCCTGGAAGGTATAAGTTCAAACACACGGTGTAAATGATTTGGCGAAATGGACCTTTTAGCTTAGATAGGATCAAGATGAATCCTCATGGATTGATATACTCAATTCTCTTATTATGATATACAATATTCCATAGTTTCGATCCCGAGTCATAGAGCATCCAATTCTACGTATATGACTACATATCTGAATTAAGGGTTTCATGATGATGCCTTAGCTTTCTTTCCTCTCTTTACGCCTTTGCCCTTTTGCCTACCTGCGGCCTTCCGAACCCCGGTTCCGTTACCCTTATCCCTATCCTGTCCGGTACCAACCTCATTATCTTCGCCGTCAACGTAGTCATCATCATCGTCATCAATCGTTATTGTGTTAGTAGCCTTCCTCTTCCGTCGCCCTGACGACGGAGCGTCCTCGGGAGTAGCATCATTGCCTGCTTCCGCAGTGGCAGGAATGCCATCGGCCACAGCCTTTGCGCGGAGCTTATTGACTGCCTGTGCCATACGCTTACTGCCCTGAACTCTCTGCCTCGGAGCAAATGCCTCCTTGGCACCCGCGCCAACGCTTCCCTCAAAGAATCTAGTGATATTACTTTGCGTGCCCTCTGCCCCACGTTGGTTCATTATTTTTATGACCGGCATCAAAAAGTCGTCGGTGCGCTCCTCTCCCCATCCGACTGTGCTCATTAAAAATTGGCGTAAGCCTACTACATTGGGGATTCCCCATTGGAAATGCTCTGCATTGCTATCAACCTCCGGGTGCAGGTACGCATCGAATACGGCCGGACTCGGGAACCCGGTAGGAAGGAACAGCTTAGTACCCTGCGACTTCCGGAACTTTCTCCGGAACACCGACTTCTGGTCTGCTTCTTTGGGTCGGCCATTGATCTGGACGTCTTGCCACCATTCTTTAAATTTCGCGAGCCCTTCTTTGCCAGGGAATTCCGAGAGGATCTCGACGGCAGTCACGGGTCCGACTCCCGGAAGACCTTCCGTGTAATCGGAGCCTAGCAATTGGGCTAGTGATATCAACTGTTCGCGAGAAAGAGAAAGTTCCTTTTCGAGGTCGGTCCCAAGGTAACACTCAACAAATTTGCTTTGATTGAACATGTTTTTATAAACTCGGGTGCCGCCAAAGAGAAAGGTATCTGAATCGTCCGTGACTATACCGTCAACGAGACCAAGTCTGACCAGCTCGGCACATTGAGCTTCCGCTTCCATTGGAGCAGTTATGTAAGGAATACCAAAAAATCGCAACAGAGCTTGGCATTCGGTGATCATAACCTGGGTGACTTCATCCGCGTCTCTTCGATCCTTCTTCTGCTGCGACCGTAACGCTTTGAGTTCTCGTTCGTAGGCTTCTTGGTTTTCTTTCTCAGATTTATGATTTAGCTGACTGGCGAAGCGCGCATGTTCTTGCGCTTCTTCCGCCATTTGTACTAGTAGCTCTTCTTCCTCGGGATCACTGAATTCGTTATCATCAAAGTCATCACCGAAAATCACCTCATTAGGATCATCTTCGGCGACGATTTCTGATATGTTAGGTTGCTCGGCGGCTTCCGGTGCGGGGGCACCCACAACTTCGAATATCGGCTCTGGAGACTCTGCTCGAGAAATTGGGTCATTGACAACGGGGCTGGGCTCATCTGGGGGTTGCATGATCTCAACTTCTTCGAATTCTGGTTCTGGCGAGGTCGATTTCGATGGTGATTTTTCATGTATCGTATCATCCATTGCCTCGACTTGAGAATTAGTCTGCTCCTGTATAGCATCTGCGTGTCGCGTCTCCTCAATTTGATCATCCTCATCAGCAATCGGAGGACTGACCCTTGTTAGGGTAGCAGGAGATAGTCGTGGTGTGCTTCGGGTTTCTTCGCGTGTAGGGGTTTTCTGATGGGACTGTGGAGGTGCTTCGATAATTTGAATGTCGCTTTCGTCATCGGAAGACTCGATCTCAATTATCGCCTCTTTACGTCGTCGCCTCTCCTCTTCAAATGCAGCTTCACGATCTTGCTCGTTAATTTCGCTATCGATTACTCTCTGAGCTTTGAGAGACTCGCGAATGTCCACCTCATTTTGGATCATCCATGGCGGGAGTGGACGGGATTCCTCATTTCCATGATCTAAATTCTCTTGCGCTTTACTCTCCTCCGGTTTACTTTCATCATTATCCCGTACAAAACCACCAGCAAGTTCATCGTCAGAATTCGGTTCCATATTAACTTCTTGCTCGGGGGCTTTCGTAGGCACCTGCTTATCCTTTCTTGCAAAGATGCTAGATTTCCAGTCTAATTTCTCAAATGGTAGAGGTCCATCGAATGGATTTTTTATATTGGGAACAACGGGTGTAATCTGTTGTTTGGAGACTGCGGCCTTCTTCTTTCTCTTTGACGACAAGGCAGCTCGTAAATCAATATCGCTATCGCTGCTTTCATTACTGTTCCGTCGTTCGGGCGCAGGTTTAGGTGCAGGTTTTGACACAGCTGCATTAGCCCTATTGTTCACGATATGCGCGATCATGCTGCCGCTCGTAGAGGCAATTGGCTTTGACTGCTCAACAGCTTTTTGTGCCCACTCAGGGGCCGGAACATCTTCAAATTCCTCTTCCTCTTCCTCCACCTCTTGCTGTCCTGATGAAGTTACACCATGTTGATTTCTAAGAGATAGCGCAATCGCTCGATTGAGATCCTCTTCCTCATCATCTACTAGAATATTTCCATTCCCATTTTGTGCTTCAAAAAGATCATTAATATCGTCTGTGGTGTTTCCGCCAACAAACAACGAGTCTTCATCGTCGTCAATAATAGCTTGCGACTCGGCACGGACTTTCGGCAGCCGATTTAGACCTTCGATAGGAACATCCTCAAAATCATCGTCTTCCGACTCGTCGTCCTCTTCCTTATTTTGGTATTGAAAATCTAGAGCATCCACATCAATAGGTTTATGCATCTCGCCATGATCTTTTTCTTTACTGATAACACCAAGGGCCCATCCGCCTTCGGCCCCATCGTTCTTGACAAGAATGTATTCGCGATCCTTTTCTCCGGCTATTCGCGCATTTTTAGCTAGTGTGAGATCAGTTCCAGTCATGCCAGCTTCCTGCATAAGCCTTTGTGTCAAATGATTCCGCTCTCGCACTCTTTCGATCTGGAACCGCGAAAATGCCATCCTGTCCGGGAACATGCCGTCCAATTGTTCTTTGCTTAGACCCATCCTCAAACGACTTCGTATTCTAGCAGCGTTAAGGATATTATACCTATCGACGGGCGGCAAACTTTTGAAAAACTCGCCCTCGAAATCAATTTTGCTAAAATCGTAGACGTTTATATCCTCGCCGCTGTTAAACTGTCTCGCGTAGTCTTCTAACTCCTCGATACTCATGATGCGTGGGTCATCTGGCTGGCCCATGCCATGAATACCGTTGTCCAATTCTGGTAGATGATATGCATCCTGCTTGTAGAACTTTCTGCTTTTTTGGCGTTCAGCTTGGTTCATCCCCAACTCATCCACGTAGACCAGTTTATCTGCGTCGGGAATTTCTTCTATAGGATCTTCTCTCTCTGTTTCTTTTTGTTCTTTTCTCCTTCTACTTTTCTCACCCTCCTCCTCGATCATCCTCTGCATTTGCACCGCAAGAAGTTTTCCAGCAGTCCTCACTGCATCCTCTCTCCTGCCCTCTCTTCTCTGTTTTCGACTCTTGATAGTCTGTCTTTTTAGCGCGGGAGCGCCGCCGTCGAATACGAATACGGGCTGGATGCCAACGAAGAGGAGCTTGCATATGCGGTGGAAGAAGCCTATAACGTGGGAATTGCGCAAGGCGTTTCCCTCCTTGTCACGCACGGCTTTAAGGAACTGGTATATCCAAATGGATGCGTCGATAGCGAGCCGCTTCCGGTTGAGTGTTGCGAGGTTCGTCGGTCGCGCACACGGCTGGACTACGGTCCAGAGGCCGTTAACACCCATGATGTCGGGAGACTCGGGCGATTAGGGATGGAAATACAGTTTCATTTAATAACGAAAAAGGAGGAAATTGAGGAAGACTCATGTAAAATCTAAGCCTAAGTATGGTTTCATGATGGAGGGCATTGATTTAGTTGCTACAGGATTCTTTTAAGTTGAAAGTAACTTTTCGAGCTGTGGAGTTGTTGCCTGGAATGATTTAGAAGCTATGAGCAATGGCAATGACGATGACTCGACGCCGCACCGCGATGGTAACCGCGATTTTAGAGTGGTTGCATGCATCATCTTATCGATAAGCCCTACAGCGCCTGCCCCTCTATATTCTTGCATTGGTGAAAGAGCGACTCTTTTGATTGTCAAGAACTTAACCAGTCGTCCAATAACCTTTTCACAATCTCGTGACGATCTCTCCGAGAATTGCAGTCCCTTGTAATGGAGGACAATGCCGAAAAGGCAGAAGCCGAAACTTTTCTTAAGTCGCTTCTCAATAAGAACTTGCGCATTTATACAACAGATGGACGGCTCTTCATAGGGACTTTTAAATGCACTGATACCGTACGTTCTAACCTAGCAAATTCTATACTGCAGATCCATAATCGACGGATCATACCTCAACAATATACGTGTACTGATATTAGTCTGCGTATAGCATAGCAACGTCGTCCTATCGCTCTGCTATGAATACCGACAGCCGTCACAACAGAAACTCGCCGAAGCTGCAGCCGCAGCCGCAGCCACGGGCTCTAGCAAAGACACGGTCACTGCAGACATGACGTCGCGTTATTTGGGTCTTGTCGTAGTCCCCGGCCAACACATTGTCAAGATGGAAGTCGAAGAATTCGCTAGCCAGGTCAAAAGTCGCTCAATATTCGATAGAAAGGACATCTACGGACACCGGTGACGACCTCGCGAATATTATAGGCATATGAATGAGGAATCCGCACTTTTGTGCGGCTATGGCGTTTGGTTAAGCCCCAGCGACCTAAGAATATAAACTATCACAGACATGAAGTTTACTTAGAGCTGGTCAACGTAGCGCTTAGGCATACTGGCTACAAGTAGGCGGTGGCTTATGAGGATACCCGGCAGTATGTCGAGGACGACCTAATGTCGAGCATCAAGCATCGACATATCCACATCCAGTACATATCATTTCAGCAAATGTGGGATCGGCGAAGACTATTGATGGGTAGTCTTTCAGCAACAGTATATCGAAGGAAAGAAGCTATACGCAGGAGTTCATGAATTAATAGAACTCCGATCCCTTATATCCTTGGTCAGCTATATCTTTTTTTTGAATACACTACCCGTCATTATACAACATACTTTGCGAACGCGACCCGCGGCCGAAACCATAGTTCTTCTCAATCCTAGAATATGATCTCATAACTATGAAATATCTTAAAGAGTAAGATATTGTTAATGAGTCAAGGCATATATAAAGATAGTACATTCCTCACAACTATCAGCAAGACTGGTGTTATTTCGGTACAGCGGTTTTGTCTGTTACTTCAGCTACCTAGATGGAATCTCAAACTGCCGAGAGAGAGTAACACAGCCAAGTTGATCTACGGAAAAGTTACGCCGTAACCTCATAATGTCTCCAAAATAATAGTACTCTTGGAGTATAGAAAACAGGAACTAGTCCGAGATTCCTTTGCGGGGTCTCCAGACGAAGAATCGTACTAAGCCGTTCTGAAGCTAGAAATCCAAAACGATGAGGTGCTAGGGGAACGGTGCCGCGCTACAGCTAACCGAATTGTGTAAAAGTGCGTCAAGGCTGACTTTAGTCAATGATCGTGCTTATGTTTCGCTTTAGAGACGTTCGAATAACTTTTTGGTTCTATTAGATCCTGTGATATGGGGGGTAGCAACTTGAGGGGAAAGTTTAGAATATGAGTGGGTACGACATTCATATAACAGTACTGTGATCTCTTATTTTGTGAAAAGCACACGATAATAGTTCCCTCCTCGGGGATACTGCCAACCAAGACCGTGTTTCATCTGATCAAGAGGTTGCAATAAAATACCGCTGTATCATGGTTCGAGTTCCACAGCGTCTGAAAAGGCCGTATATTCGCCTACCTATATCAGTGGATCTCAGCTTATGTTAAAATCACGTAAACTTTAGACATGCTGTAGAACAGTTAGTATACCACAAATTCGTGCAATTCATCCAGATCGTGACGTAGTGTGAGCATAAGCCGTGACCAGAAAGCCCCATGTCTGAATGGTCGCAAATTCATCCAGTAAATGGCCGGTCTGACGGAAATATTATTCATTTCCCGGCTCAAGATACCGCAGGTTTGAGCTCGGCGTGGATGACAAATGAGGGGCCAATCGAAAGTAACCTAGAGACCCAGGTCTCAAGTACATATGTGACCGGGGTGTATAGGAATATGAGGGGCATGAACACAATGTCAGGTGCGAGGGCCGATTAGGTGGTATCCATCGCGACCAGCAAGTTCACGTATATAGATCCATCAGGAGCGATGCACTTGGCTGTACGCAAAATATCGGTCCCGCGTAAGATCCACAAGTATGCTTGAGCTTCGAAGCGTCTCATAGTCGGTGACACTAAATTTATCTTTCCCCTTGTTAGTGTATAGCCGATAGGCTTGCTAAGGGTTTAAAGTTAAAACGGGCCAGCGCCGCGCACATTCTTAATCGACTGTTCATTAAGTTCCCGCCATCATGTCGACGTACACAGTGCCATTCGTCATTAATGGCGAGGAACGCCAAGCCGAAAACACGTTCGATATAAAATCTCCAGATACCGGCAAGGTTCTGCATCGATGCGGTATCGCCACAGAAGCAGACGTGGTTGCAGCCGTCGAGGCGGCCGCTGCTGCCGGTCAGCAATGGGCAAATACTCCCGCGGCTATGAGGCGAGAGATTCTTCTCAAGGCAGCCAACATCATGGACAAGAGACGAGACGAGCTAGCTCAGTATATGATGGATGAAGTTGCTGCAGCACGTGGCTGGGCTGACTTCAATCTTAACCTTGTCATCGATATGTACAAGGACGTAGCCG
This sequence comes from Annulohypoxylon moriforme, assembly GCA_022695765.1. NCBI lineage: Eukaryota > Fungi > Ascomycota > Sordariomycetes > Xylariales > Hypoxylaceae > Annulohypoxylon > Annulohypoxylon moriforme. The sequence continues at coordinate 335,755 of MU403100.1, forward strand.
GGCGAGTCGGAGCCGTAGAAGGCACCGTTCCCCCATGTCAACCTGGATTCACTTCAATAGTGGTGAAGGAGCCTTACGGTGTTGTGTTAGCAATAGCTCCTTGGTATATATCCCCTGGATCATAAAATGGCATAAACCAAAGCTAACGGCTCAAAGGAATGCGACATATATCCTCGGCACTCGCTCGGTGCTCTTCCCTATTGCAGCTGGCAACACAGTTGTTTTCAAGGGTTCCGAAACTGCACCTCGAGCTCATCGTGCTATTGTGTCTATCCTTAACGAAGCTGGAGTACCCAAAGGAGTGGTCAACTACATCGTGACTGACCCAGCCCATGCGCCAGCAGTCACAGAAGCTCTCGTCGCAAACCCGCATATAAAGAAGATTAACTTCACCGGCAGCACTGCTGTGGGAAGGATAATCGCGAAGTTGGCAGGTCAATACCTGAAGCCTGTTGTTTTGGAACTCGGAGGCAAAGCGCCAGCTATTGTGTGGGAAGATGCGAACTTAGATCTTGCGGCAGAACAAGCCACCCTGGGTGCTTTCTTCTTCTCTGGTCAAATATGTATGAGCACGGAAAGAATCATCGTACACAAGAATATCAGCGAAGCATTCCAAGAGAAGCTGCTTGGAGCCGTGGAGAAACTCTTCTCGCCCAAAGGCGACGCCTTAGTCCTGATTAATCCACAAGGTGTGGATAAGAACAAGAAACTCATCAAAGATGCAGTTAGCAAAGGTGCTTCGGTCCTGAATGGAGACGTGGACGCCGAAGAGAGCTCGAAGACGAGAATGAGACCACTAGTGATCAGCAAGGTAACTTCTGATATGGACTTGTATAAGCAGGAATCGTTCGGCCCGTCAGTGAGCCTGATCGAGGTTGAAAGTGAAGAGGAGGCGCTACGGGTGGCAAACGACACCGAATACGGCCTCACATCTGCCGTTTTCACAGAGAATCTGAGGGTGGGTCTAAGACTCGCAAGAGGCATTGAAACCGGTGCAGTTCATATCAACAATATGACTATTCATGACGAGATGACCTTGCCACATGGAGGAGTCAAGGCGAGCGGATATGGGCGATTCAATAGCTTGCTGGGGGTGGAGGAATGGGTTCGAACGAAGACCATCACCTGGAGAAACTAGGTAGTATTGTGAATACCTACTAGATGAGGAGGTCTTATTGATAGAGTAGAACTTGAGGAATGAATAAGAATATTTAAAGAAAGAATATTAATTATTATTTATTATTGTAATTTTCTTGACAAGTGAAAAGAAAAAGATAACTTTAGGTTTCAGCTCTTGTTGGAGAGATTCTAAGACCAAAACGTGTGGGTTTATAACCACGATCATACGGCAGCCAGCCACTATCGAGGTAGCACCTGCAGTTGCAACCAATAGCGCAAATTTGATTGGTCCAGGCTTCCCTTCCCAGGATCTATATAGTAGGTACGTGCCTCGTACCTCTAAAAAATACTTCGATACTTCGGCTTACATGGGTCGTCCGTAGCGAACCAACATGTACCTACAGAAGCACCAGGGGCGATGCACCTCAATGTACCTAGTAATCATAACGTCATCTTGAAATCTTTCTTAAATTAATTTTCTTCCTCTTCAAATAACAATACGGAAGAGTAGACAATCACCTACGATGGGCGCGAAGGCATCAAAACCTGTTCAGTCGGCGACGCGGAAGTTCCCCACGAGGGCGCCCGGTAATGCCGCTCCACCACATACTCGACCACAGCCATCGGCGCAACCTCGCTCGGAACCCCGCGCCTCATATGCGAAAGACGATGGTGAGTAGCAGGTCTCCAGCTGCCTATCCAGGCCTATCACTAATTAGTAACGTGCGCTGCGCTTAGCCATCAAGAGAGACAGCGTAGATCCAGACCCGAATCCCATGACAAACGCCGCCTTCTCGCAGCGCCTGAAACAGATGGGCGTCGCGACGCCGAACCCGACTCTATCGAATTCTTCAACCGCATCTTCATACCCTGGTTTCCCAGAGCAAAGACCGGGAGCACCCAGTTTCGCTCCATTACCCCAGAACCCGACATTAAGCGCGCTTGAGGCGCGGCAGCGGTTGCAGGAACGCGCAGAGGCCGAATACGAGGATAGGAGTCAAGGAAGCGAGTTCTTGGACGTCGGAACTCTAACGCAGGTCCTCATAATGCAGGGACGAGGCGTCCCGCACGCCGATATTGAGAAGAGGTTCAGACTTAAGAAAGGTGTTGTAGACAGGTTGGGACCTAAGGGGGTTACCGTGCCATATGGCCAAATTTTATGATGGGACCAAAATAGGCGGGAAAGGGAAAATATCACAACATTGCTAGGAACATAAAAATGGTTTTTGGTGTATGATATGCATTCGAGGAATGTCAAAAGGTACGCAAAAGCGCCATCTATCATATCGCCCCATACGCTCCGTACCTATAATATACTTATCCCAACTCAGTATCCTCAAGCGCAGCCACAAATGATGCCTATTCGTTCATCCGAGAAGGTCGCCCCCCAGCATACATCGTAAATCTACCTAAGATATGAATATTCGTGTGGTTTACCAGGCGGAGTGTCCGCCATCAATGCGCAAGTCGGCTCCGGTCATGAACCGACTAGCATCGCTTAGCAAGAACACGGCAGCACCACGGTAGTCTTCTGGCTTGCTTAGCTTGTTTAACATGTTTTGCTTAGGCCATTCAACGCCTCTGTCCGGGAACTTCTCGAACAATTTCTGGACCATCTCCGTCACGATGTAGCCCGGAGAGATAGTATTTACGCGGATGTTCTTGACGCCCCATTCCATGGCTAAATTGCGACCAAGTTGGAGCACGGCGGCCTTGGAAGCGTTGTATACACTAATAACGAGTTAGGTCTTGGTGCTTTTTAGGATTCGATAAAAGGTTCGGACTTACGGGCAGATCAGGCCGCGGTTTGCGATGCTACCACTCATGCTAGCAATTAGGATGATGCTACCGGGTGTGTCGTTTTCGTACATGTATTTTGCAACAGCCTGCGCTGTCATCAGCACGCCGGTCACATTAACTCCCAGCATACGGTTCGAGTCCTCCGCTGTATAATCCAGAGCTGGAGTCTCCTGCTGGATACCGGCTGCTGCAATCAAGCCATCGATGTGTCCCTCCTGTTCGAAGACCTCTTTGGTGATTTTCTGGAGGTTTGCAGCATCGTCAAGTACATCGACTTGATGATAGTGTAGTGAGGTGCCTAGCTCCTCTCTAGCTCGACGTGCTACTTTATCATATTTCGAACCCGAAGCCGGCTCGGGTTGTCTGTCGTAGACATGTACTATCGGTCACTATTATCAGTGTCCTGTCGGAAGAAGCATAATTCAATATCCATACCTGTAGCGCCTGCTTCTAGAAGGGCTTCGGCTTGTACGAGGCCGAGTCCTTGTGCTCCACCCGAAACGACAATAACTTTGCCCCTCAGGTCGAATTCAGGCAACACCGAAGGGCTTCCCTGAACCGGATCTCGCTTAGAACCACGCATAGGAGTGCTATGGAAGGATCTGTGTGCGGGCCGATCACCGGTAGGCCACCTGCAGGTCGCCGATCCCGTCGCTCTAGCGGCGGCAAGGCTGCAGGCCGGCGTCGCCCGCGGCGTGGCACGAGCGAGCCTACCTATAGAAGGAGCAGCTCGAGATATCCGCGGAGCTAACGTCGTCATTGTGAGTAGACCTTGTTTCTGAGGTCCTAAGGGTCCTAGGCGTCGGAGGGCTGAGGTGTCTGTATAGACCTAGGTACCTAGAGGTAGGTATATGTGCTCTAGCCGACTTAAGCAGGGAACCCCTGACCCGAATAATGCAAGTCGATGTATGTCTTGTTGAAGAAAATTGACAACCTGCTGAGCTAAGACACACAAGGAACGGCTAATAGCAGGGGTTATATGAGAACAGGAATGATGGTGGAAGAGTGATGGATGAATCCCATTGTGACTGAAGGTTTTGCTCCCGTCGGGCATCCTATATAGCAAAGTTTAACCCCCTGCTCAAGAGCGAGGGAGCCATCGTGGCCCGAAGGCTCTTATCCGCCAAGGTGCTCCGTTACGCCCAAGCCTAGCCCCTCTTCCCCTTGTCTTTTAAGACAAAGCCGCGGACATAACTCCTAGAACTAACGGCGAGGCAAATGAGAAAGACTGCTGATGGGGGGCTCGCTCCGCTTCCCCCTAGGGAAGAGAGGGGCCAAGAGCTCGGGTGTTGGAACGAGGGTTCAATGATTCTAAAGCTAAGTATAGCCATCCCCACCGGTACAGTAACATAGGAATAACTTGTCTCGACTACCCAAAGCAGGTAAATTGGGGTGAGAACCGGTGAGAGTTTGAAATCCGATATGTGACTAAGACGGGACGAACATCTAAACCTGTAAGGTATGAAATCTGGCTCTCGGTGACACCTTAAGGCTATCAGAAACACGACAGCTTCGCTCTCGCGGCGTTACGAACCCAGCATCACCCCCCACGTGCCTTTTGTTGAACAAAGAAAAGCGTAGGTGAATCATCAGACAGACATCACGGGGGCAATAGCTTATAGACTTCGGGTTGCCTATTCGGGCAATCCACGAAGGACTCAATAAGGTGGAGTTAATACGGATCCCGCTAGACCAGCGTCAAGCTCATCCTTATTATAAAACATTGCACAAACTTGACCGTATCCCGCAAGAACTTTTATGATCACGTTTGAGACTAAGGTGTTTTAGTAACCTCTGTAGGAGGTTAGGCTGGACCCTGCCTACATACACCTCTACGGTCCGTCGACCGGACAAATCGGCGGATGGTTGAGGGTATAATATTCGTTGATATCAAACACTACGCCACATGATCGCATCTTTTCGGTTCCGTTTCCAATGCATCGCTGCCTCACTACAGATGAATACGACTGTGTATACAAGCTGCGAGTCCCCGCATTGCCATGCTTTTTCCTTTCCCCGCGATTTACTCTGGGGTCAACAGTGGTTGCAGATTGGGGGTTCATGATGAACGGTCCAATGGCGTTCTCCTTCAGGGAGCGTCAAGGTATTGGATAGGTTTAGCTCTGCGTCCAGTTCCGCCACATTAGTCTTTTGTAAGACCGTCCAGAAACAGTGATACAACAGCTCCTAGTGAGTTCTCGGCGAGATCTGTATATTCGCCTAGAATTTCTTTCTTGTGTTCCTCTCTCCCGCGATTGGTAAGTTTGAGCCTAGCACGCCTACCCGTCCGCTTGAGGCTTATACTTCGCTGTCCCGGCTCCCCGTTGTTGACTTGTCAACTCCAAAGGCTAATTAGCAAGATTGCCGGTCCGTTGCCGTTCAGGAAATGCGACAGATCAATTCGGCACTTAGCGTAGTCATCGGAAAACGTAAAAAATACTTACCAGTGGTCAGGCGTTTCTGGTACAGTCCCCTGCTCCGACGCACATACAGCAAGACCCCTACTGCAGGATATACTTGACGGAGAACGAAGGAGTTTCTTTAATCGGGAAGCCGCCCGCGTTTTCAGACTTCGAATCACGCGTCCTCCCTCGCAAACTACACTTTTTTTCTTTAAGGGTCCTTCAGATGGGTAACATTCAGGGTCTCACCTCTGCTCGGAATGGAAGCCTATCTCTCAGCCCTACACGCCTGCCGGGAGGGCCACCTATTAAAAATAAAAGCGCCTCCGGCGGATGCTGGAATAATAGGTATTATCTACAAATAACCAAGTGATGCCTCAATTTCTTCGGCCAAGAGGTAATGTTGCTATTTGTACGAGCCTAAGCCGTTCAATAACCGGCAATGACTCCTAAATGTCATGTGAATGCGAAGCATGAAAGAGACGGTGAAGACCAAACAGCACGAAAGCAGTCGAGATCCAATTGCCGAGTACAGCGAGTCTCGAGACAACTCAGAATATCGCCACCGTCGTGAAGTATTTCCCTTTTGAAAGAGCGATTTTCATGATATCGGCCTTACCGCTTGTTCTTTTGGTTGTCACGGAACACCAAGATTTAAAAAGCTGCAATTGATGCCCAATACGTCGAGAAAACCAACATGTCTAAACTCCAAATTCTCGAGAGACGGCAACCGCCTCCTTCGAATACCTACAGCTCCCGGAAGCCAAACAGACCCGAGAAACACCATGAATATTCACCTACAAGAGGAGTCAGAAACTATATAGGCTAAGATTAAACTAGAAATTAAAAAATCTAGAACCATTCGAAATCAAGACTGACAGTTGCTCCCGTGCTCCTACTACCCCTAACTGTACTCTTCCTTCCTTCAATCAGTACGATGGCTATTTTACTCTCTATATATGAAGAGAAATTGCAGAAGAATTTAGGTATCTTTGTAATCAATGAGACGGAAAAAATAGGACGATTGAAACGTGGCTAAGCTTACGAATCCAAGTGGTTTAACATGGTTTGACAGCATACGCAGCCAGGAATAATCTCGGTGTTGCGTAGAAATATTGACCACAACGTGTTCACTATCCATCATTTCAACCACATTTGTTACCTACCAAGTAGAATTAAAATCATATTTATTATTTCCGATCCGTAGAGCCGCTTCTCCCTAACTTGCATGTGACAGTTTTTGCATGAGTTACGTATGAATATTGACCAAAGTACCTAAATGCCGGTTCAAACCGCGACTGCAGTTCCCCAAATCGTCACATCTAACTGCCCAAAGCCCAATAACCGTCGACATGGGCGCCATCCTCCAATGAAAACAAATACCAAAAGCCGCAAATTATGGGGATGTCAGTATGCCAGATAAGCTAACTACGACTCTTGTGAGTCTAAATTGACTCACCGCTATCAAGGGAACCTGTTTTCCGATGACGTATGCGAAGATATGCTGCAATATCTGCTAGATAAGACCGATCGTAACGTTGCCGGGTTAGATTAAACCCGGTTGAATTATGTTGTTGAACGCAGAAGGACCCAATGTCCCATTGTTATGGCCAACACATACATCTGCGATCGTTCCGATGTTACAATATAAGCAAGAACGCATGTTTAAGGAAGACGAAATCTCAGCTGAGGTTGGAAACCGAAGTAGTTTCAATATCTCCGCTCCTCGAATATAGGTAATTAAATACAGAAACAGGGGTACTATTAAGGTAGCACTTATACAACACGTGAATATGTAGAAATTCATTAAACTCCACGAGCGTTACGCTACACCCTGGTTCTTATAAGTATACATGGATCTAGATAGGGTCTTCGGGAACTGCTCAAAAGTTCTATGTTCCGGCCAATGATTTAACCACACATGGTTTATATAGCCAAGTGAAGTTAAGCACACGGCAATAGGTGAAGGGACCCTTTTCGAGATGCCGGTTTAGGGAGACGTGCTTTCTTGAGGCTAAATGGGTCGACACATTATAATTAGTATGCTATAGACGTGTCTGATGTGATCGATCTGCAATTCTTGATTGATTAAAAGGAGAAAAGGATTCGTCAACCAAACTAACCTTATCTAAAGCCAAGTCCTTTGCATAGAGATCACTCATATGATCCACTCTAGATCAATGATAAACTGGAACAGCTTTTAATATTGTTAGAATTCCCCCATTGTTATAACCCAGATAGGTAGTGTTACAAGGAACTAACTCCCTATTTGAGTTAATATGCATATACCAATTCGACGACTTGCTTGAGACTGTGAGGAGCCTCGAACCAGGATCTTGTATCTGAAAGTAGGATTGTTACGTAAAAGTCTTTGTACCTACCAAACCATATGAACCGGAACAACATGGTTTCTATAAATGTTACCTAAAATAATGGAACCAATGACGATCGAGAGAGTTCAATAGTTGTTACAACAGCTTCCGGCGGGCGCTCTCGTTGGCAGAAGATATCTCCGGCTTCTAACCAGGCCGCCTTATATACTTAAAGATGTCAATATTAGGATTGAGTTTAACGCGAGTGAAATCCTTGCTAGTAACTATGCACTTTCGGATATTTCCTAACGTTACCAGCAAACGTTAGTGTACATTCACCTCTGATTATCATGAAATTGTGTTCAAGTTCAAGATTTAATCTATGGCAAGCCACATTAGACATTTGTTTCATTTGTCGATGACTAAGATTACTAAGATTACTAAGTTCTCTTTCCTGCATATTAGTAATGCAGCACATTACATAATATGCACCTAAAGATGTAGCTCCTCATAAATGCATGCATAGTTCACACTGTGGAGATCTGAAATTAGCTCCACAATCATACGTACTTCAGCTGCGCCACAGAGAGGAAATAGGGAAATAGGGATCTCCATTTTCAGCCCTTTTTGTGCGAGGCTCTGTCTTAGTTACCATCCGATGTCCGATTTTTCAGCCCATTCCTTATTAGACTTTTCATAGGATCGAAGCCGTAGTCTTCATTGAATGGCTTCGTTGAGATTGTGGCCTTTATGCAGTCCCAATGGCACGTGATGGGGGCTCGAGGCTGACAGCTGTCTGGTGAGTTACATCGTGTGTCCTGTTACGTTGACGGTCTGAATAGTGGCTAACCTTGGAGATAGTTTTCTTGCCTCATATATCTGGCTATCATGTTCATTACAGAGACATTCATTAATAGGTGTGCTCATCTTCGTGATGTCCCTCCAGTATAAACATTTAAAAACTTACCGCCTCATCTAGATCAGCCACGGCTGTCTTCATTTTTACTCCTTTTTATTTCAGGCATCATAGCTCTCATAGCTAGCCTATTTTCAAAATGGCTTCCCGGCGCAGATGGAAGATTTGGTATGTTTATATGACTCTCTGACGATGAACGACTTCTGACATGACCAACAGACTCGGAGGCTGTTATAAAGGGAATGCAGTCATCTCTCCCACACCGCCCCCGCCGGTTTTATGTGCCTTGTATCATATTTCTCATCGTTTTTCGACTAGAGATCGTGCATAAGGTTATGCGCGACTTCCAATGTGCCACCGAAGGCATAGAGGTAAAATAGCTACCCCCAGATAATTACTATCAAGGCAATTGCGGATGAAACTGATATTTTACAGGCTTTTCTTCCTGTATTCCTGGCTGCTCACGAGTTCTTTTCACATCGTACAGGCCAGACCGTATCTGATGACCCGGAAGACATGTGGGGCAACCCCTTAGAAGATTTCAAGAATTGGCTCATAAGCTCCCCAATTACTCTTTTCTTCAGCACCATTCTCTTTAGCTATGGAGTTTTCATGGTGGGCGATTTCACTACAAGATCGACTTATTTCTGCTCTACGTTGGTAAACCAGAGCTCGTTCACTGTACTCATACAGTGGTTGGGAGTTTTCACCGATGCTGTCATCATGATTATGCTATGGCGAGTGCTTTCGTGGGCGAGAACTACGAGGAGCCGCCTTCGGACTCTAGGAGGGATTTTGATCTTATCATCTATTGGCGTGTCGTTTCTATGGATGGCAACACGTGTTTCTCAACATCAAGAAATCATTGGTCATCATCCTTTCAGGGGAATCGGTTCCCTTTACTTCTTTGACGTTTCTAGTACAGCACTTCTCATCTCTACCCTCTTTATCTCGACGGCACTGTGGATCTGTGATTCAACGGTATTGGAGCCTACAGCCATCGCATCTTTCACCTCGGGCTTGCTGGGGAGCATTCAAAATGTTCTGTCGATCGGAACATACCAACAAACAACGTCAGGTCAACCACTTCTGGTGCTTGCTGTTATCTCGGTTGGGTTCATTCTTTTTACGTACGCAAACAACATGAGATGGATTATCTTCTTCAAGCGGGTATTTCTCATGATGTTGCTCGCTTCCATATTCATCACATCGGCTATCTTTGCGATAGTCAGGAATAAGCATCTGGGCCGTCACCCGGTTGATGACCTTGTTTATAGGAATCGAGTGGAGGCTGATCGTTGGCTTCGGCACGCAACTGTTAGTACCACACTGAAGTTAGCAGTCACCGAATATAAAGACCGCCACCAAGGGCGTGACCCACCTCCGCATTTCGACAAGTGGTTTGAATTTGCGCAACAGCGGAAATCTGTTGTCATTGACAGATTCGATCAGATCGAAAAGGATATCCGACCTTTCTGGGGCATGAAACAACAAAAGATCCAAGAGGGCTTGAACCGATTAAAGGTGCTACCTGATGTTGGGATCATTACTATCGCAGAAGGAAAGGCATATCACAACCAGCTAGCCGATCCTGTCCACAATGTGATATTGGACGAAGCAGTATCAATGATTTCAAATTTCATTGAATATCTTCCCGATATGTCTATCGCTATCAACATGAAGGAACGGCCCAGGGTTCTGGTCCCTTGGGACGATGTCCATAGATTCGTTATGGCTGGCACCAAACCTCGGTTTCAGCTTCTTTCCCCTCGTTCACGTAACCGCCTAGTGGATGACCCGAAATTAACAGACGGTAATCCCAGCGATATATCCAAGGAGGTTCTAGGATCAACTACCCAACCATATGTGTCTCCGAAGAAGTTTAGACAACTCGAGGCCTTGGCGTGTCCTCCAGGCTCAGCTGCCCGCGGAGGTGTACACTGGGATACGAGAGATTTCTGTTCCTCGTGTGTCAAACCCCATTCTCAAGGACAATTCCTAGAGGATTGGGAGATGTTCCTCGATCCATGCCACCAACCAGACATATTCAACTTACACGATCTGCACACTACCCCTCATCTCCACGATCTACATCAAGATCTCCTACCCCTCTTCAGCAGGTCAAAGACGGATAGTTTCAACGATATCTTAATACCGCTCGTGCGTCCCGTCAACGAGGAACATGACGAGATCGGCTTCGACCAGAAGAAACAAATCGTGTTCTGGCAAGGGGATGCTAAAGACGCGCAAATCGTGACGCCTCAATCCTTACTTGGCGGTCATCGCCATCGCTTAGTACACCTTGCCAACAATGCCAGCGCCGTAGATCAGGTGACCATGCTTCTCGGTGTCCAAGCCAACAAGAAGGACAAGTTCCAATACGAAGCAGCGCAGCTCAAAGAAGCAAACGGCCCCTTACCTTTTGAGTTCTCATTCACCAATACCGAGCCGTGCGACGACGCCAACTGCCAACTCCTCCAGCGGGAATTCGGTTTCAAGGAACCGGGCAAGGCCTTCGAGAATAGGTATGTTGTGTTACTCGACAGTGCGGACGGGCCATCGCATGATCTGCTGCCGACGCTCCGGTCAAACAGCGTGCCGGTACTATCCTCCGTTTTCCGAGAGTGGTTCACCGAGAGGCTGATGCCGTGGGTTCATTTCGTGCCTGTGGACCTCAGGTACCACGCCCTGCACAGCACGATGGCGTATTTCATCGGCTTGAAGAACCGTGGCCCGATTAACGGGAGGTTGCTTACCACTGAGAGCAGACACGAGGACGCGCGTTGGATCGCGGAACAGGGGCGCAAGTGGGCCGATAAGGCTGTTAGGAGAGAAGATATGGAGGTATATTTGTTTAGACTCCTGCTCGAGTGGGGCAGGGTCATTGATGAGAATAGGGATAACTTGGGCTTCACACTGTAGGAGTAGCCTAAAGTGGCGTATGTGGTGGAAGAGATATTTGTGTAATTATACAGTGACACCTACATACATTGACACGGTATAGAGTTGGTTGCCTGGGACAACTAGGTGAGGATAATAAAAAGGGGGTTCGTATATCGAATTTGTTCACGTCATATCCTGCCGGTAGCCACTGTTTGCTGCTGCAGCGCATAGTGTATTTCTGGTACCTTGCACTTACTGCTGGGTGACAACGAATGTTAACCAATCACTTTACTCGTGCCGTCTACAATCACTTTCGACCTGGCACCCTAAGGGGTGCCGCGCTATGACTAGCAAAATGGGCAAGAGATGCAAATATATCCGAAGATTATCCTATACCTTATAAATAAATAGAATCTGGATTATTAAGGTACCTTTTAATCATATTATAGGGCTTATATTAATGAACTACCTCTTAAATAAATAATATATATATTTAAAGATATTTTTCATTAAAAGTAGAATACTTATGTTTTATATGTAAAACTTACTCTATCGGAAGTACTTCGGGTGGATTTACATCTCTTGCCCATTTCGCTAGTCATAGCGCGGCACCCCTTAGGGTGCCAGGTCGAAAGTGATTGTAGACGGCACGAGTATAGAACGTTGACTCACTGTTCTAGTTTTTGCACATTGTTTACCCCTTATCTCCAGCAGCTCGAGGTACTCAGGCAGCACCCGGGAATAGACATCCGTGAAAACGCCACAGTCCGCATCCGTTACACTACTGACGACTGTTAGCCAATACTCACTCAGACGAGATATGCAGAGTTCCGCGTTTTTAATGCGTGAACCGGTCCACGCTACTCGAAAATTTTCAATGCGACCTGTAATGATATGTCTTGATTTGCTGGTGCCTTGAATATGGCTGTATGTGAATGTTTTAGTATGTTCATAATAAAATTTGGGGTGTTCATTTAGGAGGGAAAAGCAAAACGAAAGAACGAGGTAACGTCAAAATCTTAAGATAGTGAATTGAGTTGAAAACACACGGTCCATCGGAGTTGTGATCCTCTGTCAATGCAGTAATGACTTCAAATACATAAAGCAGAGCAAAATACTTTCGCCATCATTTTAGTTTTCTCCAGTACTGCCCTTTTCATCTCGAAATTTCTATTTCTCAAGATTTGCAAATTACGCCGATATAATGGGACAGAGCTCCAGCGTGTATAGCATTGATACTGCCGTAGACGGCGACGCAGCCAACAAACGGGCTTGCACTAAAGGAGAGCCAGTGCAGAACAGCCCTAACAGACTTACGGCTAATCACTTGCCTATGGGCTTCGAACTTCCAAGACTCAAGGTCGAAACTTCGGGATTCGATTTGGAACCACCAGTATCGCTTCTTCAACGGCTCGAAATCCACGATTGGGATAATGACGAAGACGATATTACTTTGGTTGATGCCGATAGTCCTGATCTTGTATGGTCTGACTGCGAATCGGAATACCGCGGTAGAGAATCAAGTTCTGGCGAAGGAAACGATGGCAACGACGATGATGGCGACATACATATGGTGATCCATGAAGGTCTATATGCCGACAGCATTCGCGAGTTGAGACGAAAGGAAAAATCCCGCTTCCCAGTCGCCATGATGGTCAAGCTAGAAGCCAATCGTCTGAGAACATTGAACGACCTAGGCGTGCGAAACTCCCCAACGACAATGATCCCCCCTCATAGATGGTATATGATCATGCATATCTTGGGCCCATTGAATGGCGCTCACGATGCGAACCGTGACGGAGAGAGTGCAGTGATTGGAGTAGCTCAAGGTCTTGACCAAGCCAACATAAAAGCTATGTCATACTTCTGCCAAAACTATCATGGGTATATGTGTAGTTTGGATGCGAGAGGACATAGCCGACAGAATCGTGTGAAATCGCCATTCACGGAGGTTAAGGAGTACAGTGATATACAATCGTTTGAGGCATTCTACCACACTAGTGGTACAAATGATTGTTCAGCTTGGGGTATTGATCCAGCGGGCTGTTTGGGGCTCTTGGCTGTTCGTGGCACGGAATGCTTGAGTATGGTTTATGTGAAGGAGACAGATTATTTCCCTTGAACAGCTGTGAATACAACAAGCCGGGATGCGTGTTGGATGCGTTAATTAAAAAGTCAGGTATGGCATGCTCTGAGCCTGTATGGCTAGGTACTTAAAGTACCTACTAGGTAATTCGAGTGGTTAGCTTTGCATTCATAGAAAAAAATGGAAGTATGCTTGTGTGTTCGTAGGTTAGAAGTTAAAACACTTGTTCATTTAGAGTGTCTTCAATCATTTACTCTTCGTGATGACAATGTTGCGACAGGATTAGGTGAAAGAGTTATTAGGTAATAGATGCCGAATTGTGTGTACATAATCAGATTTATTACATAAGCGACTGACTAATTGAAAACCCTGATTATCTAACACAGTATTGTTTCACAAGTTAGTTGGATAGCTGCATAAAGCCTTGTTTGATGGATTATTGCATGATGTGACGTCGTGTACCTGACAGGGGTCACAGGCAGCTTCATTCAACATTGCTCCCCACTTGGACCAATCCAATCCCGCATCACCAACTTCACAACTTCACATCTCTCACCTCCAACCTTGGCGACGACAGTAACGACAACTACTTGACCTCCTTCTTAGAAGCATACTTCGGCGAAAATATCTTGCGACACCTTTTAAATTATCGTCATATCATTCATGGTCATAAGATTCTAAGCATCCCAATTACGAACTAGGCTGCGGCGATAACTGAACCAAGACCCCACCGACGATGGCGGTCATTGACGAAGATACATTCTCCAGCATTCCCTGGAATAGCAGCAACAGTGCTTCCGATGCTGCAGAATCGAGCTCTTCGACCCCTGCAGTAAATGCTGAACCGCCGAGCGCCGAAGACCAACATCATGGTGAAGATTTACAACTTCAAGATCCCGGATTGTCCGGCGACATACTAGAGTGTACTGTATCGGAGCCTCGCAAGGAGCAGGATGGCACCAAGGACGCTTTCGTATCATATCTGATTACTACCAACGTAAGTTCATTTTATAGAATATCTAGGGTCTAGAAAACCATTTTACTAAATTACCAATTTCTGCAGTCAACATTTCCCTCCTTCCAGAAACCCACATTCACCTCCCGTCGTCGCTTTACCGATTTCGTTTTCCTCTACAAATCTCTCTCTAAGGACTATCCCGCATGCGCTGTGCCACCTCTGCCTGATAAGCAGCGCATGGAATACGTACGAGGAGATCGCTTCGGTCCGGATTTCACCAATCGTCGAGCGTATTCTCTACAACGCTTTCTCATGCGCCTCACCCTACACCCTATCCTCCGCCGAGCACCCATTTTTCACACCTTCCTCGAATCACCCGACTGGAACGCGACCATGAAATCCCGCGCAGCCAGAACTAGCACAACCTCCGAGCAAGGCAGCGGGGGCGTCTTCGACAACTTCGCCGACACCTTCATCAACGCCTTCACCAAAGTCCACAAACACGACAAGCGATTCATCGAAGTGCGCGAGAAGAGCGACAAACTAGACGAAGATCTAGGACACGTCGAAAAGGTCGTGGTGCGGGTCGCCCGACGGGAAACGGACCTCGAGACGGACCTACGAGACCTCACGGAGCAATTCCAGAAACTCATCACCCTCGAACCGGGCGTAGAAAGCGCGGTCCACGGCTTCGCGGCCAGCGTGGAGGACACGGCGACGGGCCTGAAGAAGCTGCGCGAGCACACGGACCAAGATTACCTCGGCAGTCTGCGCGACATGCAGGCGTACAGCCAGGCGCTGAAGAACCTGCTCAAGGCGCGCGAGCAGAAACAGCTCGATCACGAGCAGCTCACGGAATACCTCAACAAGTCGACGGTGGACCGCGACGCGCTGGCTAGCGGGTACGGGTACGGCAGCACGGGAGCGCTCGGCGGCGCCGGCGGGTTTATCCGCTCGAAGATCGAGGACGTGCGGGGCGTGGACCACGAAGCTAGCCGGCGCGAACGCTTGCGTAAATTGGAGATGCGCATTGATGAGTTGACGACTGAGGCGGAGCGCGCGAAGAAGACGAGTGAGGCTTTTGACGAGGAGGTCGTTAAGGAGGTTGTGGATTTCGAGCGCATCAAGCGCATTGAGTTAAAGAGGCAGTTTGGTGGTTTGGCGGATGCGCACGTGGAGTTTTATGGCGGCACTATTGAGGTTTGGGAGCAGTATGTTCGCGAGATGGAGAAGGAGGGGTTGAGTGAGTCGGCATATACTGGTTGAAGGGGGGCTTTGTCGGAACGTGACCGTCGAGTTACTGATTGTTTTGTTGCTCGCCTACCTGACTGAACGACCTCGACTTTGAAGAAAGCTGACAGTACCTGGGTGGATAACTTCCCAGGCTACGCAAAGCTCTGGATTCTCATGAACTCCTATCGGTTCCGTTCCAAGGTTCGAAAAGCAAGATCCAAGACGGCGTTGAAGAGCAGGGGTGGACGGGATGGGTGGATGTATGTAAGTAAGCCGGGAGCGAGTAAGCAATGGACTGGAAACAATGAACACTAGGGAGTTAGGGGGTAATATGGCGTTGAAGGGAAACTTTGAGTCGTCCTGTCTGATAGGTAGAAAAGAGAGGGGCTTTCTGCTTCCTACTCATTTGCATATTCACAAGGCTGCTTCTTATGTGCTATGATCATATGTGAATCGTGAACAATCAAGTGATTGACCCCTATTGCTAAGATTCAAGTTCAAGTAATACGAAGAAGATCAAGACTAAAGCCTCATTTTATGATGAAATCAACCAATCAATCAATACTTAGCAAAAATAGCTACTTAAAACCCCTACATCTATTTAATACTCCAGAAACGCCGTACGGACCATGCCATATTGTCGATACTACGAAAAGTATGCCTATATATACAGAACGACAGAACAGTAGTAACGGCAGCAAGCAATATGCATATGAATGATGAATCTAGGGGGTAGTTCGATGTATCCACACCCCATCCCATTTCCGTGATTTGTATTTCCGAGACGAGTGATGATGCTTCCTTTTCGCTTTTTACCAGAATTCTCTATCCCACCGGAGACCCTATCTTCCGTCGCCTAGCAGCCTGGAGCTCTGCCTTTCGGTTTGACCAGGTCTTCGCTCGTGGTCATCTTCATCGTCGTCTTCGTCGTGACTGGCTATGCTGAAGTGATCGGTCTCGGACGATTCCTCTGCTTCGTCTTCGCTGCCGCCTGCGAAGGCATCGTACAGCTCACCAGCACGTCGCTTCTGACCCTTCTCGCCAGTAGCGCCGAGACCCTCGCCACCATCATCGGCGTTGAGAGGCTCGAATTCGTAGTCGTCGCGCGGGTTGTTGAGACGTTGCTTGCGGCGCACAAACCAGAACCATGCGCCCAGGCCGGCGCAGAAGGCGACGATCAAGCCAAGGGCACCATAGATCCAAGCTTGAGTGCTAGATGAGACGCCGAAGGTGGGAAGGAACGAAGGTAGCCAAGAACTTTGGGTAGTTGTCTCCGCCGCTGCTTCGGTGCCGGTCGGCGTGGCGACACTTTCACCGGAAGTCTGAGTAGGCTTTGTGGGTCGCTCGGGGTGATCCGATGGAAGAGAAGTGGGCAAGACAGTATTAGTGGTCTCTGGGCTGGGAGGCAGGCTGGTTGTGGCAGCAGGTGGAGTGGCGGTGCTAGTCACATCGTGGTCTGCGTCGTCATCCTCACTTGGCATAGGCAGCACCGTAGCCTTGGAGGCATCGATACTCTCACCCCATAACTTAAGATGCCAATCGGTGAAGTTGCCAGAGTTGTCGTTGACTTTGGTGTCGCGGACAATAAGTGTCCATTTACCAACTCCAGATTCACCCCTACATTACTGTTAGTTTCAAACGACATCAAGACTTGTAACGGCAAGATACTTACCAGTGAGCGACAGTCATAAAAGTCCAGTCATCATAACCCTCGGTGCTGGTATCTAGCTTACGCGTGGCCGACAAGTGACTGATCACGTTGTTGGGGCTAATAAGATCTACGCTCAGATCTCCACGGCGGGTGTGTTCCACATTCATTGTGACGGTAACATGCTCTAAGCGCTCGAGATTGGCTCCCTTGAGCATGTCTTGCGTAACCTCGAAGCTGACCGACAAGCCCTGGTCACCTTGAGGAATCTCCTTGCGGACGTGTAACCACGGAGAGTAATACCATGCCTGAGGTTTAACGTTTTTCCAAGTCTTTGCTATCTCCACAAGAGCCCAACTGTCAACTTTGCCGTAGCCAAAGGTGTGGCTGAACTTCTTGCCGATAGTAGTAGGTTGCCATTCGCCAGTGTCTAGGTCGACGGGTACCGCACTCTCCAGGGCGATATATTGCATATCTCTCCAGGTTAAGTCGGGACGAACTTCGAGGGCTAAGGCGAAGATACCGGCAGCCAGAGGCGCGGCAGCAGAGGTACCACCATGTCCATTGTAGCATTGATTTTCGCCGACATCAGTGGTGTGAATGGCGTCTCCACTGCCACTGCTGTAGGTAACAACAAGCTGGGCCGAACACTTCTCTGAGTAGTAGGGGTGGGCCCCCTGCCTATCGATCGCGCCGACTGTGATACTGTATATGCTGTTCGTGTAACCATCGAAATTGCAGTTGTCTTCACTTGCAGCGCCGTTGCCACTAGCAAAAACGTAGATAGATCCCTTCTTGCCGCGTCCATTCTGCACTCCGTTTAACATAGCCTTCTTGATCAAGATACCGGGGGCGTCCATTGATTTTCCATCATCTGGTGGACCCCAAGAGCAGGAGTATATGTCATTGTGCTGGAAATCGTAGTTCAAAGCCTCGGCCTCGTCGGCGTCGCTGATAAGCTTGCTGAGAATTCGAATGCCAGCAATTTTGGAATCGTACGCGACACCAACACCGCAAACGTCATTCCTCGCCGCGCTGACTTCACCAGCACATCGAGTACCATGTCTGTCGTCGGATAGGGTCGGACGGGGCTCGGGCCTCTGATCGTTAAAGTCGTAACTGCCCTCAGCGTAGTAATTCGGCTTCAAATCGTTGCTGTACATATCTAACCCATCATCTACAATGGCTACTGTTGCGTTCTTGCCCGTGACTCCTGCAAGCCAGACACCTGTCACATTTACGTCATGACCTAACTGAACCGTATTCATAAGATGCCATTGTTCATTGAAAATCGGATCGGAAATGCTGAGCGTCTGCATCACAGACTTCTGCTTTTCTACCGCCTTCGCATCGGGTTGATCGGCTCGTTTCGGGGGGCTATGGTCGGCTGGAGGAGGAGGGATAATTCGCTTTTCCATAGGAGCTCGCAGTTTTTGCTTATGCGAATCCTTTACACCATCAATAATGTCTATACCACCTAACGAGCGTTTCCGCCGACGATCCTGAACCGCGCGCCGTACGACATCAACTTCGGCTTTGGAAGTAGAAAAGATGTGGTGACCCGGAAGTTGGCCCAGCTGGCCCTCATGCCTCAAACCTAGCCGGGACGCGATTAAGTCGGGTTGCGCATCGCGTTCGAGATGAAGAACGTAGTAATCGTTGGAGTCGAAATTGCGGCGTTGTACGGATGCAGTGCCTAGCCCAGCAAGGCCACCGACAACCAGGCCGACTAGAGGAGTGAGCTTCATTGCGAAATCAAGTGAGCGTTATTCCAAACGCCCCGCAAACCTCGGAACGGGGGGCGGGAACGAGTTGGTGTTTATCGATACAAGAAGTTTGTGACGAGGATAAAGAGATACAATGAAGAGTCGATAGAAAGGTCAAGTCTAGGTAGTGAAGTAACCTTAGGAATTTCGTAGGTAGTGGGTTGTAGGTATCCAGAAAAAGCAGAGACGAAACAAAACGCCTTCGTCCAAGGCCATGCACGAACCCCCTTAATGAAACCGTGAAAGAATATCTTGGCAGATGAAGAAGTCGGCAACTTCCCCCATCGAGTGATAGAAGAGACCTATTAATCCAGTAAAACAATGGTTTGCTATTACTTTACTTTTGGTGTCTTGAGACCGACAAAGATTAAACTCGGTATGTAGAGTGTAAGAATCTAGATAGGAAGAGGAATACGTATGAATTCCTTCTTCAGCGTTGTAGTGTTGTAATGGATAGGTTCTAGGGTGCTAAGTGTGGCGGCCAGGGCGGCGTAGTCCAATGTTTTCCGCTCTTGCCTTGTAAGCTTACGGTTTACAGGCCTAAAAAAACTTACATAATGCGGAAGCCAGGTGTTCTAAAACAGTACCAAGCCACGCGCCACGACATTCTTCAGGTCTAGATCGGCAAGCTTGTGGGGAACATCTTAAATTGTAATTGGCTATTACGATTTCTCGAGACCCCTAAAATGTCCTACTCTTTTTCCCTACCGGCTGCCTGAGCCAGCCTTAGCACAAATTCACCTGATCGCATCACAATGTACCTCATACATATGAGTGAAGCAATTCGGAAGTAGATGCTACCACCATCGGCCATTAGTAACCTTAAAAATTAACACAATTTTAAAGAAATAAAATCAATTATGAATTGCATATGTATGCCTCGTTACAGACTGAGATTGTTTCACTAATGAAATTGGCATTCCCCTTATTATTATGAAGACACGAGCATCGATTCGTGGTTGTACCGTACATACGTAATCGGGTGTATATATGCCAGTAACCGTTCCTGCCAGGTCCGCTCACTCACATATGTGGTACTAGGTGGAGAATGGCACTCGCGGTGTTCAAACAGCATCGGAACTCCACCTATCAAGGTACAAGCATCTTTCCGAACTTCTTCAACAATTTTAAGTAAAAAACTCGAATATCAACTACCACCTACGAAGCACTCACTCGAGGACCATACCATTTCCAACAATTTCCTTAAGAGATAGAGAATAGCTAATTACTCCCTTCACTCATCGATATGCACTTTGTGCAGAGTATCACCAACATCACCAACGGAATGTTCTATTCTAAGAATGACATCACAAGCTGAACTAGGACCTCTCATTGGACACCGTCGATATCTAATTAAAGATCTAAGAGCTCTTAGAGCCTATTCCGTTTGGAGCCACACGGCTCAACCCGACACTTAGACAATTTTCGAAGTGAATTGAAACTCGCCGTTTGAAGTTTGTTAAACAGACCAGACAGCTATTTCTCTCAGATACGTAAAGAGACAAACATGCGACTTGGGATGATTAACAGGATATCCCTATCTCTAATATATGCACATTATATGTTTCCAGATTAGGTAGGTAAGGACTATCGTATTGTCGCCCTTGTCGGAAACTAATGTCTCTCTTTTATTGACTGAGATATATTTCGTTTAGAGAGGGGCTAACCAACCACCGTCAATTGTGGCTCTATCCATCTGGTCCGAGGTTGCTGCTTTCTGGCTCTCCGGCTTTCTAAGCTCTTATTAGTCACTTTATACTGTACATCGTACATGAAAAGAGATTCAGCTCTGGAGTTTAGAGGGCTGAAAAGCCCCAACATCTTTCGACTAACATACCTAATAGGTAAAATCCACTCACGAATGCAAGAGGCGTACCTAGGTGCATTAATAAAAACTCCGTTCTACAGTTGACCGCTTCGTTTTTAAGATAGCCGGTCACTGCAAAAATACAACGGACAATATAAAACATCATCTATCTTCCCGCCACGAAATACGCCCGTATGTGATTTGCCTACATAGTACGCTGTACCTAGGCATTGTACGAGGCTAGATCTGTTTCTTACCGGGTACACGGCCTATTACCCGTCTTCCGCGCCAGGATTCAAACGAAAAAAACCGGGAGGCTTGCAAGGCTCTGGACGTCCGAAAGGGAAAAGCAAAAAGATCCCGGCTTCCTTTTTTTTAGGTGGTAAAGCTGAAGGAGCTTAGCTCTATTACCAGCCATATTATTATTTTTTCCGCCAACAACTTTACCTTGATTAATACAACTCAAGCTTCGACGATTCTCATGTTCGCAACACCAGCTTCGTGACTGTACCTCTGAATTTCCCCTGCATTAATTACCTGCTACCCACAAGTACCCGAGTCGCATGTGTCTGCATCGTATTGGTCGTCATGGAAGCCCGCAGATATAGCTAGTCCGACACGCCTCCTTCCGTCCTAAGTTCAGCCTATCTCGCAGCCCAATCATCGCCGAGCCTGATAGCTAGTTGTCTATCATGTCTACGTCTGCACCATATTGGGGCCAATTGCCCCCTTCAAATGCTCGCCGCATGTCCGGTGACTTTGATCAACCTGATCGGCCTGATCGCAGACAGTCTTTGGATCAGCCTCCAGCCCATTCTCAGTCGCGATCGAATCGGGCATCCGTCCAAACTACGCAGACCGAATCTACCTTCAGCCCCCTAGAATCCCCCGCCACCTCAAACTTCCCAAACACCGGCTTAGCTCCTCGTCCGACCTCCCTATCTTACGGACATAATCGACATCCTTCAGATCTGCAAGAAAAACGGCGGAGGCGCACCAGCCGAACAACTGACGATATTCCGGAAATCGGTTTGCACGACGAAGGCGCCCTTTCTCCTCCACCAGCCGCCCCCGACGTGCCCAGAGCGCCGCCTGTTAGCTACAAGGACCCCTACAGACATAGCAGTCCTGCCTTCACTCCGACATATTCCTATAACGAAAACGGTCAACCCGGACCGCCGCTATCAGCTTACCGATTCGGCTCTCCCAGATACGGATCCCCCGCTCAACGGATTGCCGGAATGGAGTCCGAATCTTTCTACAAGGATGCTACTCCACCAGCAGAGAAGCAAAATAGAGCGCCCATACTCGATCGAGGTCGACAAACATTTAATGAAAGTGAAGGTGTCGATAAACAATTGGATATACGTCGACCGACAAACGGGGATTTGGATGGGCAAGGGACTGCAGATCCATATGCACCAAAGAGACAACCCACCCTGAACGTGCCACAGAGGCGTCCGACATTCGCAGACGATCGATCGCCGCTGCAAAGGCTCGAGCTTACCCTCGATAGCATTACCAAGGAAGAGAAGCGAGCTCGTGTAGAAGCTGCCGAGCGCCGCGCAAGGGAGCGGGCAGTTCGAAGGGAGAGTGCCGTTAAGCAAGATAAGCTTCAACCTCCACCAGAGCGCCCAAATAACCAGCAGGTTAAGGTCCGAGACCGACGTCAGTCCGTGAGTCAGCACAACGACCCAGTGCAGGTGCAGCCGTCGGCAGTCACATTCCATGGACCTCTTTCTCAGAACCCACCCGAGGAAGCCAAGCAATATACACCATCCGGCCAATCCCCAAGCTCCAAAATTCCCGTCCCTAAGAATCGAAACATCGCGGCAACTCAGAAAACCGATCTTCCTCAACGCAACTTGAGTTTTCGCGAGAGGGCCGCAAAGAATGATGGCGATATCCCAGCAGATGCGGGTAGTAACTCACCAGTGTCGCCGGTCAGCTCACCGGGTGGAGGGTTTGCTCTCACTCGGAACGGAAGTAATAAGCTCAAAAAGAATCCACCCGGTGACCCCTGGTATAGTCAGCGTAAAGAGGCTGAAGAGAAATCTGCAGCTTTACAGAGACGCAATTTACCAAATGAAGAAGCCTATGAGGTACCTAGAGATATCAGCACGGCACCGATAACTGCCCGGCCCAGGAATGATACAATTACGAGGGATCCCACTTCACAATATGCTGGTCGACCTCCCGCGAGGGGTAAGCAGTTTGACCTAGACGAGGATTACGGTGAACCTGGACCAAGAGGTGTCGTTGCTACATTTGGATCCGGTCGAAACGACTCCGTAGCCAGCAGTCAACGCTCCCCGCCATCACAACAAACACATCAAAGCTCATTGCGGAATTCAGATGCTCCTCCTAGAAGTGCCGGCAAATCTGTCACATTTCCAGATCGGCGCTATGAGGCCCAAGAGTTTGACGATGACTATGACTCGGATTTCAGCGAACATAAATTTGGTGTCCATGATTATATGCATCGCCGTAAACTGAAACCCGGTCACGGGATGTACCAACCACCGAAGTATCTGGAAGAGTGGAAGAAGTCTACCGTTGGGACACTAGCGGGTTCATTACTCGATCTCAACGTGGAGCCCCCTAACCCTAACCCAGGTGCTGATAAGGCCACGCCATGGTGGGAGAACAGTGGCAGACGTAGAAGTAGCACAACGACTCGACCGCCACCTGAACTTTTTAGTGAGGCGTATGATGATACGCAAGGTCCAACAAGATTTAAGCCGCCATTATATCTTAAATGTGGTCCGCTACTGCGATATTGCGGTTTGCGTCATGAGAAGCCTCTAGCGCGAGTAAATCGCGATGATGCATCTCTTAACAAAGAGATATGGAGAGGTACTGTCATGATCGTTACGCAGGACACGGAATCGTCATATGACATTCCTCCAATCCTTCGACTTTTCGTTCAGCCAATTGAGCTCCTACCGCCGCCTCCCGTGGAGCTACGTGGCGAACAAGTCCTCTCTCCAGAATATGTCGACCCTATTGCCGGCATCCCGAAGCTTGGTCGACGAGGAGAGACGCTTTATGTGCGGCCGGTGGAACATCTAGAAGAGGGCAAAGATGTTTCGAGGTTAGATCCCGATGACGGTCTATTTGAGATCACGAGGTCCGCCCCTGACTTCAATAATGCGCCCGACCCGCCTGGATCTTTCGCTAGTCGCAAAAGACGGACTCCGGTCGACGGTGAGAAGCTTGGGAAGTACAAGGACGTTCGTGGGTTCCGCTTACATGCTGAACGAGGGCATACATTTTGGAGATTCAACATCGAAGTTGAGCTCCGGGAGAAGCAACAACGGATTGCCTACCGTATCAACCATGGACCTGCAACGGGATTCTGGGTGCCCGCTCGGGGCCAATCGATGAACATCATGTTCCATAGTTGCAATGGCTTTAGTCTGAGTGTAAATCCGGACGATTTTAGCGGACCGGACCCTATGTGGCGTGATGTACTCAACAACCATCAAACTCGACCATTCCATGTGATGATTGGAGGCGGTGATCAGCTTTACAACGATGCTATTATGCGGGATACCCGTCACTTCCAAGATTGGCTACAAATCAAGAACCCTCTGCATAAGAATAATGCACCATTAACTCCGGAGATGCAGGACGAAATGGAGAATTTCTATCTTGAGAGATACATGATGTGGTTCTCACAAGGATTATTCGGTCTAGCGAATTGCCAGATCCCTATGGTCAACATGTACGACGATCACGATATCATAGATGGTTTCGGTTCATATCCAGACCATTTCATGAAATCTCCTGTATTCAGCGGCTTGGGCAATGTTGCGTTCAAGTACTACATGCTCTTCCAGCATCAAAGTCTACCTGACGAAACTGAGGAGACTGAGCCAAGTTGGGTTACGGGTATCAAACCTGGGCCATATATCCGCGAACAGAGTCGCAGTTTATTCATGCTGTTAGGAAACAAGATCGCGTTGCTCGCAGTTGATTGCCGAACCGAACGTACAAGAGACGAGGTTGTGACGGAGGATACGTGGAAGAAACTCATGGATCGCTGCGATGCCGAACTTGTCAAGGGCGAAACGGAGCACTTGCTCGTTCTTCTGGGGGTTCCAATTGCTTATCCCCGACTTGTGTGGTTGGAAAACATGTAAGTTTCCCCCAACAAGGAATTACACGATACATACTAACGTTCATAGCTTGACATCGCGATTAATGGACCCGATCAAAGCCCTCGGAAAAGCGGGAATGCTCGGCAACTTCCTCAACCGCTTCGACGGGGGCGTCGAAGTCCTCGACGATCTCGACGACCACTGGACAGCAAAGAACCACAAGGACGAGCGACGCTTCGTCATCGAAGACCTTCAAGACCTCGCCGTCGATGCCTCCGTACGCGTAACCATCCTCAGCGGCGACGTGCACCTCGCCGCCGTCGGGCAATTCTACTCGAACCCGAAGCTCGGTCTCCCGAAACACAAGGATTTCCGGTACATGCCCAACATCATCTCATCCGCCATCGCCAACACGCCGCCCCCGGATTTAATGGCCGATATCCTAAACAAGCGAAACAAAGTCCACCACTTCGACAAGGAAACGGATGAGGACATGATCCCCCTATTCACTAACGGCGTGGACGGCAAGCAGCGTAATAACAAACACTTACTCCCTCACCGCAACTGGTGCTCGATCCGCGAATACGTGCCGGGACAGACCCCTCCGCCCACCCCGCCTCCAGAAGAATTCGACGAAACGCCGGAGATGACCCCGCCGAATAGTCGCGGTTCCCTACTCCGCCGCTTCTCGCTCTCGAGTCGCAAGGGCCCGGCCGCGCGCCCGAATACCTCGCACGCGTCCGTCGACCGCTCCAGACCGCCTGTGTCGGGTGGAGGGGGAGGAGGACTGTTCCGCTCGCTTTCGAGGAGGGCGTCGGATGCGGGGGGCAGGCCGAATAAACTTCTTCGCACGCTTTCGCTTGGAAGAGGGGATTCTGCACGACGGGGAAGTAATGTGGGGGCTGGTGGAAGTAGTGGTGGTGGGGGCGGTGGTGGTGGGCTGTTCCGAAGGAGAAGCACGGATCGCGCTGATGATGGCGGGATTAATGGTGCGTGGGGGCCTGATAGTGAGGATGATGAGGATGGGGTGTACGAGACCCGGACTCCGGCACGACACGCGAGAGCGGGCCAGACTCCGATGATGGCTGGGGCTGGGGGCAGAGAGTATAGAGAATATAATGGAGGTAGAGATGGGGGCGCGAGCATGGGCCACCTACGCGGCGGCGCCGGCGATCCGCGACACGTTAATGACGAGTACGAGGTCGGCGACGAAGCGTTCTTTACTGCGCGCCCGCCGCGTCGGGCTGTTACGGGGCCGGCTTCCTCTTCTTATTCTGCCGCTTCCACTGCGGTTGCTTCGACTCCTATGCGCAGAAACACGAATGGAGGGCCGGTTAGTGGTGGTAGTGGTAGTGCGTACGATAATTACTACGATCCTAATTCCTCGGAGGAGGAACCACCGGTACGGAAGCCGTTCCATCGCACGCCGACGGGTCTTTCGGCGAAGAAGTTGCAGAAGAGGGGGGCGGCCAGGTACGAGGTTGATTTACAGGGCGGTTTGGACGTTTGTTTGAACGTCGAGGTTAACCCCAAAGATCCGGCCGGGATTACCGTGCCGTATCGTCTACTGGTACCTAGGCTGTGGTATGAGTACGAGGGTGAGGACGCGAGTCCACCGCCCCCGGTCGAGATGCAGAAGGCGCAGTTACCGCCGCCACAACAGCCTGCGAGAGGGCAGGTTCATGAGGTTGAGGATGATGATGAGGAGGAAGAAGATGATGATTATGAGGGCGAGTATGATGGGGAATATGAGTATGAGGAGAAGCCTGGCATGCTGAAACGCTTGTTTAGCAAGCGTGGACGGAATGTCTCGGGGGGTAGTGGAGGCGGTGGTGGGAGTCAATATCGGGCGAGAAGGACGTCGCCTTAATTTACGTCTATCAGAGATTAGAAGACGACACGAGAGATGAAGAAAAAGTGGCAAGTTGTAAAAACGCTTGTAGCAATACTCGGTTCCAAGGGCTTCGTTCTATTTTATCTATTCAGCAATAATTCGGCGGGGATACGGAAAAGTTTTTCGTTATTTCGGTATCCTAGAGGTTCTTTTGCCTCGAGAGATATCTACTTCACGCTTTTACATTAGGGATACGAGATAGGGAAGAAGGAACGGATGGGAATGGGCGAGTGTGCATGGGTCTTTATTTCGAAGCGGGCAAGTTGGCCTGGCTGGACTGGGCGTGCTTGTGCTCGTTGACCACGATTCTGAGTAATCTGACGAGATATGACGTTTGGAATGTCTGTATTTCGGGGTTGGGGGTTGGGGGATGGATTGATGATGAGACAGCTAGCTTGACGTAACTATTTGGATGCGTTGATCTAATACAATACAGAGTTGCCATCGTCAAATCATTGCTGATTGCTAGTCGATAGATGCGACATTTCTTCTATGTTTTTTGTTTGGTTGGCTGCTCTATGCTATGGGGTTGCCTGTTGGCAAGCCTTTTGTATCAAAAGTAAGACTCATTCTGCTACATACGACCATAGGATCTGGGGAACTCGGGATCCCGTCCGCTCTCCCACTAGATAAACCAGATACCGCCGCATCAGTAGTTGGGTCGGTGACGACCAGCGAATACGTGGTGTTGTATGTTTTATTTTTCGTCTTCTAGTCCTTTTTTAGCCTCCAAGTTTGTTCTTTCAGCCTCCTATTATGTTGAGTACCGCCTAGCTTGAGCACCCATGTTCTTCAACATGGCAAGTAGACAGGCATTCCTAGTTCCAATGTTATGCAACTGTATGATGCTGGGTAAACCCCATTGTTATGGGCCTCTTTCAATTAGTAGTATAGGCGGAGTGTTTTACTACAGGTTAACTATGAGAGCTCTAATGCAGGGGTACGCTCTATAAGTCCAGTTTGGAATCTGGTCCCAAGCAAAATGCTAGAAACATGATGGAGCTGTCGCCAGCAGCTAGGCCATATGGTCATTCATAAGTCGACTATGCAGAGCGAAAGCCATAAGCTGAAGGTTGCGTCACCCACTAGTATAAAAGCCACTTGGCGGAGTTTACTGGGCGGAGTTTCCTGTTCGGGTTGTTCCTTTATAGCGTACCTACCTTGTTCCTTGGTCGTGGCTGAATCAAGGAAACCCTTTCACATGATTCTCGACTGGGATACCAGACCCTTGACCGAGTTATATCATACATTATTTAAGCATATAAGTCTATAGGCCAGCTCGCAGCGAGTATCTTCGGTTGGTGGGTATAGACTATACATACTATGTAACCACACAGCAACTTAAACTAGGTCTCGCAGGACTCGTTGAAAAATTTTCGTTCCTTAAACTAATAGACGCCATATTAGTCCTTTGTGGATTATACAAACGGGTCTGATCCACCGAACGACACACTATGGAACTGGGAATCAATGCATCAGTGCCTAGTTCCAAGACTAACCCGAACCCACTGCCATGGCTCCATCTTCACGAACCCGATGCCGCGGTAAAAGTGCTAGTATCGCAGGTTTCGGTGACAACTAGCGAACCCTTGGTGTTATATGATTCGTTGGTCAAAGCTCCCGTCTTCTTTAGTAGGACCCATTTTTTCAAGCCCTAGCAGCTAGGTGATAGTATCAAAAAGTTTAGAGGCACGAAATATAAAAAGGTAAACGATCCCTCGGACCGGAATCGAACCGGTGACTTTTCGATAAACAATCTTGAACAATTACAGTCGAACGCCATAACCAACTAGACTACCAAGGGATTGGATGTTCAAAGTCTTGATAAAATTGCTTAAATACCCGTTGCTGGGGATCTGAGCTTGTCTAAGCGGGATAGGTAGCACGGGCTAACTATGTGATAAGTGATAAGTTTGAGTGATGTCAACACAGTAGATACCCACTAGGACTTCGCATACTAGAAAAAAAGGGTCTAGTCAACAGTACGAACATTAGTAACTGCGTCCCTAAGCGTACAAAGGAAGTCACCCGCTCAAAATCCTTGATATATACCGGGAATTATGAAAAGTCCTGGCCTGTAGAGTCGATGTGGATACCTGATATTCACGATGGAAAAGTTGTTTTTTTAATGTTGAGTTATATCCAATCCTGCCTTAACATTCGCAGTGGCTTGTGCCATGAAATACCAATCGACCCCCGACGTTGTTGTGGAAGCTTTCAATTAAATTAACTAGGAGCACGACATAACCACCACAAAAAGCTCCTCGACACTCTATAAGGAAGAGTATTAGGATAGCCGCGTCCATTTTGACACACGACAGTTATTACCGGTATATGACATAACCAGCTCAATCTTGGCTTCGTCTATTCGTGTCCGGCTGCTTGTATTCGGGCGCACATGTGATTACCTACTTTGCCACTTTACCAGAGTAGCATTTGATAGCAGGTACTACACGGCTGTAGGAGTTAAAAGCCACAGCTATAGTTCTACGGCGTCAAACGATCGCCATAGAGCATGTAGCATGTGTACGCACCGCATCGAGGATGTCGGGATTCTCGTTACACTGCCGACCGACGTATCATTCATAGGTGGGGATGAAATTCGGACACGGGATAGAAGCACATGCTCGCTTCTCCTTAGTTCGTACATTATTATTGTCGAACGGCGTATGTGCGATAGGGCAGTAGGCACATTAGCGGCAAACGTCTGGTTTGGGGGCAGAGTCGTTTGGAGGGATCCTGCCAAATAGGATCTCCCGTGTTGTCCGACATCCAATATATCTTTTGATACACATGAGAAATACGTGTATGCTTTAAGTTAATCAAGCAGTGCCAATAGATGCAGGAGGCCGTTGTTTCAGACTAATTCGACGAATGGTCGCCAGGAGGGCATTAAAGGAGCTTCACCTTTGAGCTTGACCACGTACTAGACGCTGAGGGAGACGCATGTTAGTCGTGGACATACCGGGCTGCAGCGAATACGAAACTGTGGCTGAAATGTGCATAATATCGAAAGAAGGTATCTAGCTAGGGAGAAAATTGAATATTTCCAGGGTCCGGACCGAACATATATCTTTCGAAACTGGAAATATGTGGGCTGTGGCTTAAGTCCGGGGTGCCGCTTTTGTGCATCACGCATACAACACTTAGTCTAGCCGAGAGGACTATATCGTCACGGCATCCTGACGATCGACATTTATCTCGGCAAGCCCCTCCACTTCCCAGGTCTTGAGATTAGCTAGCTGCATCCTCTCATGCGCAGAGGTCACATATAAGTGCGAGATAGCCAGGATAGCCTATACAGCTGCAAGTTGAAGGCCGGAAATCCTGCAGGGAGATCACGTCGGCCCGCCGATGCGTCTGTGACGTTCCAGAACGGCGGGGTCTACAAAAGGCTGAGCCGTCGCCGCGGACGATATCTCAACAGGACCTTCTGAGGTGATCGTCAAAATGGGGGTTTGGTTTATAAGCTTGGTTAATCATAGACACATACGGGTCATTCGTCCCTCGCTAGGGCGTCTCACTGCAACCTCTTTGATAGATGCGGGGGCGACGGTATAAGATTTAGTTGATGGTGGCTTAGACGGTTGCTGCAATCTACCCTTTACTAGTTTGCGACGTAATTGACGAGGTAGTTGAGAAGAAGGATGTTGGTGTTCTTCTTGCTGCTGCTGTTGCAGCTTCTGCTCCTGCTTATCAGACATGTTTCTCATGCCACCTGGATAATAGACATGAACGCATGTGGGTATTCGACTATAACGCCATCCATATAGTCTAAGACCTGTTTGCCGTTCGCCATGCAGGTCTCAAGCGATAGGCTGGGAAATTTATGTATGTGGTTTGCATGTTGTCGTATTTGGATTCGTTAGGTGCTGAAAGTTAATTGGAACCGAAGACGGGTCGCTTATACATCGGCAATTGAAGCATGGAGCGCAGATCAGGTGCCCTAGGAATGCTTACCTAGAAGTGCTTAGACGCTATGACCTTTTTAGTGGCTTCCCAAGGACCCAAATGTTGACGATAATATTTTAGTCTGCTAGAGGTAGGTAAGTACCAGGCAGAAAGAACCTTGAAAAAACGATGGACCTTCCCATCCTTTTTTGGGTTACACAAGAATAGTCCAGCAGGAGCCATTGAGAACGATTGAGAGCGATTCAATCCTTAAAGATTATGTCATGTGTCTCAATTGCAAACATTTCATCTTATAGATCGGATTTTAGAAGCAAGGGAAACTTTCATTCGATTCAATTGAAAGATTCAATGGAAGTTTTCAACACTTTGCGAAGAGAATATAGTGAATAGATGCTGTCTCTAAGCTGTCAGGGATCTCATTTGAAGATGCAAATTGGGGTACGAGCACCTGACCATTTCGACCGGGGTTACCTTCCTATAATAGTATTCCGTTAACTACAAACGGAAAGGCGTGATATTCTTACCCCTCATTTCTGCTTGTCCTTGGAAGGCGGCCAAGGAGGTCGTGTGTAGTCGCATGCAGTTGACGACGTGAGATGGAGGTAGCTTTGCACAATGAACAACTCATTCTTTATTAGAAGACTCGTGATTTGTTCATTGAGGTCATTGAAGCTACCTTTTCACCGGTTAGGTAATCTGGGTACCTGATCATACCTTGCGTACCTTGTGGCCTCTACCTTGTCCCTAGCTTGCTCCTACCTGACCCTACGTGCATTTCCAATTCTTACGTCCTTTGAAAAAAAAAAAAATTGATTCAATCCAATCCCCGTGGTCAATTGGCACGGCTAGTTCCAAAGCATAAGATTTTTAAGTTCGGGGGTATAGCTTCTTGCCCTCTTATAAGTCTTTGACCAAAAAGCAATATCAAATCAATTCACACATTTTTGTTCCCTAACGCTGCCTAACACTTGCTTTAACATTGATTATTCCTTCCTTTTCTTTTCTAGTACGTACAATTAATACATTAGAATTCTATCTATTATCCTTACTGGAACCTTTGAACCTTTGAACCTAGGTTGCTCATCCCTGCTCCACTTCCCACGCGTTGCCCGCCACCCGTGGGACCCCGCGTTAGAGAAGGTTAACTGAGTTAGCGGCAAAAGTACAAATTTTTTCCCATTGAGAAAGTGCGAAAGTGCGAAAGAGGTGGCCAGGCTCCTGCCCAGGTGAGCATTTACGCACCTACCTAAGCAACTAAGCACCTAAAGCCTAAAGCACTGAGCCGCCTTTTTTTAATTCCTCCCACCCAAAAATTTCCTTAACTCATTATCCTTCCTTATCGCCTATTAGTCCAGAACCCCCCCTCCTCCAATTGCTCAATTCCGTGATCGGTCTTGGACCTCGACGCAAGACCCAAAGCTGAGCAAGCAAATCTCAGCCTCGGCCGGTATAGCGGCATAACGGCATAGCGGCATACGGAGCTCTACGGAGTGAAGTAATTACCTCAAGCGAATCATCAAATCATCCCACGGTTCGTCACATCTGTCATCTTAGATCCGCTTGATATAATTTGTCAATCCACGGTTCCAAGTTGCATGGATGGTCACACAGTCGTCGGCGCCGTTTCGGCCCCGTCAACGAGCCCAACCAGCCCCGTGAGCGTACATCGCCATGGCTCCATGAAGCGAAAGCGCAGCGAAGGAGGACTTGGAGTCGATAGTAGCCCGGGCAGCGTTATCGGCGACGAAGACCCTTCTTTAGCAGAGCCCGAAAAGAAGAGACAGCCTGGCGTGAAGCGGTACGTCAACAATGAATCAATTAACCCCATCTTATTTATTATAACCTATTTTGCCATCTACGTGAATCTTCACCTACCTAGGTGTAGGTAAGGTAGATATAGATATATACCTACCTACATATATAGGTTATATATGAAACAGTATCTATTTAGATACTATCGAGATATATGGATTATAATATATTTCAAATTTATCAGGCAATTTGCTAATGAAGGTCATCTTCGCAGAGCTTGTAACGAATGTAGACAGCAGAAACTGAGGTGCGATGTTGTCCAAGAACCATTCCAGAGTTGTTCGAGGTGTAATCGTCTAAAGCTCGAGTGCAAGATCGAGTCGAATTTCAAGCGCATCGGCAAGCGATCAAAACATGCAGAGATGGAAAAAGAGATCGATCGCCTACGACGTAAGATAGCGCAGGCAAAGACGCAGGGTTTCGTAATAGACGAAGATGAAGACCTGCAATCGCAATTGCAATCCCCCGTCGCAAATAGTGCGTACTCGCATACCCGAAACCCTTCGCTCATGGGGTCCGATGAAGCTGTCACTTCCCTTCTGACTCTCAAGCGAGGAGGGTCGTATAGCTTAGCCGCAACCCATTATGCCTATGAGCTTGAGACAGTGCGGCTGACCGAGCAGGATGTCCATGGCTTATTCCAGGAATTCTTCGCATGTTACCATCCCTTCCTCCCTTTCCTGAACGAGCATCAGTCACCTGACCTGTACTATCAACAACATGCTTTGCTCTTTTGGACCATCATTGCCATCGCCTCCCGGCGCTATGGCGCGAAGCCAGGTATCTTACACGAACTTTCGAGCGGTCCTCTCAACAGGTTACTATGGGGTACCGTAGGCGACGTACCCAACAGCTACTTCGTCGTCAAGGCCCTTTGCTTGTTATGTACTTGGCCCTTGCCGACAAGCACGACCACGGCGGACCCGACTCACATATTATGTGGTGTCATGATGAAAGCCGCCACAGGTATTGGTTTACATCGGCCCAATCATACACAGGACTTCTCCCGCGTCTCTGTTGAGCTCAACAAGGACCAGCTTCACGATCGAGTAACCACCTGGGCCGTATGTAATATCGTCGCTCAGTCGATCGGAACGGGATACGGTCAACCCGCCACCACGCTTTATGACTGGACGCTTGCCATCCGCCCTGGTGAAGATGGCCCCTTTACGTTATCGCCTGAGCTCGAGGCCAGATTGAGGATAGAGAGATTTTGTGATAAAGTCTCAAAAGAAATGTACAGTAATGCGAGCGATCCTAGGGGTGTAGCTGGCGACGAGCATAGAGCAATGCTGATGCGGGTATACCGCCGAGACTTCCAAGAGTTGCAGGCGTCGATCCTATCCCAACGTTTAACCCCGATCGTGGAGATTCACCTAACAGCTGCCAACGTCCACCTTCGCCTTGCCGGATTCTTTGACTCCAGCAGCACCCCTGGCTATATGGATGACCTCATGGGCCTATGGCGTGCTATCACAAGCTTTCTCGACCTACTGTTCCTAGATTCTAACCAACACATCTTGTTGTACGCCACTAACTACATCCAGCAGATGCTTGTCGCTGCTGGGTTTGCTTTGTTGAAGCTGATGAGATCATTCTTCGCCAAGACGATGGAGTTCGAAAGAGGACGGACATTATTTCACAAGACCATTCAGGCAATCCGTTCAACAAGCGTGCTGGATAATGATTTGCAATGGCGGTTAGCAGAGCTCATGGTTCAGATGTGGAATGGTGCCCGAATTGACAATAAGAATAACGCCACATTCCATGAAGATGACAACTCGGTTCTTATTGATGACAGCTTGCAATTAAAGGTACGATGTAGGCATAGCATGAGCCTTGTATTCGACTCTATATGGCGTTGGAGGGAGGAATATCAGGCTCAGGGCCGTGGAACACTTGATGGTATGTCGTTTTCCTTATCTCTCCATGTACACCACGCCTGTGTGGGTTGGAGATTTTACTATTTACTAATTCATGGTCGAGTAGCTCTCAAGCAGCCAACTAACCCGGACTCAGGTAATGAGTCTTCAGCATCTTCTACACACATGGATAGCACACTTTTGCCTCATAATAATCTCGCGAACTTGACGACGATGGCGACGAGCAATGGTGGTATAACACCAACCGCAAGCCACGGCCTAAACGCCGGTGCTAATAGCATGATCGGAATTGGCTATGGCAGTGATGCAAACTACGACTTCTTCGATCCACAACACTGGATGCTTGATGGTTTGTTAGATTTTAACTATACTTATGCCCAACCCCTAGAAGGCATGTAGGACATGCCTTCAGAACATCGAAATGAATAACAGAAAACCTTCAACAGTCAACAGCATGGCAAAATCAAGTCGAAACATAGGACCAAAAACACGGAGGTTTATTACTTCAAAAGACTTGGGCATAATTATTACAAGGGCGAGGGGTACGAGGATATGAGGATGGGATTCAACGACGCACCGAGGACATGACTTGCGTAAGGGATAAACGCAAAGGATTGTTCTTTTCACCTGCCACCTGGAGTGGGTTTAATTACGTTCGATACTGGAGATTAACGCTTCGGTATAAATTGATTATGATTGAGGAGAAATGACCAACGAATGGCCTAATACCCCTTTGCTTGCGCATGGTATTGCGAAAAGGGGGGGCTTATACCAGGTGCGGTTGGGGTTCGAGCGAATTGTTTACATGTGATATATAACCTGTATATCTTGGTCTCACGGTGGTCTATTCACATAGTCAGCATTTATTCGGAGCAGAGCACGAAATTGAAATTGTTTAACATATTTGTGTTTCCTTGACGGAAGTGAATCCTGATAGTCGAATATGCCTAAGTCCTGAGTTTCAGAGAGAACGACCGTCGAGATACTAGTCTCCTTAGAACCGGTTCAGTCCTATCCATCGTGAGGCAGTGCTTTAGGCGCTCGAAGGTTACGAATTATGGATTGGCAATTTTCTGCGAAGCCAGCTAGATCCTACGATATTCCTGAAAGGACATCTTGCTTAGAAATAGATCCAACGAGGCGGACAGCTGAAAGGTTAAGAGGTCTTCCGGCGACAAGAGCTCTCGGGCCGAGCACTAGGAAGTATATAAGGTATAGCGTATAAAATGCCATGTGGTTTAAATTACGCGCGCGTAAGCGTCGCTACCATGAATACGAAGCTTCTGTTCCTCTTATGATGAAGTACCGGGCGAGGATCGAGGGTCGGGTGACACTACTATTATTCCGACCGATGTTGAACAGAGCAACAGAGCATCGATGTGGGATATCAGTGATGTTATGCCAGAAATAGTAACAGGAATAGCTCAGCTCGGCACCTTCCACGCCCGTCAACCGATCATGGACACATGCAAGAGGGTGTCCTTGGTCCTTGGGTCCGGGGTGGTTGCGGTGTTTGCGGGCTCTTTGCGGTGAATGCGGAACTCTCCATAGGTTAAATAGGCTTTCTTGATTTTTTTGGGCTATGTGCGGTGTAACTACAACGACACTCGGTGCCGGGAATGTGGGATGTTGAGGTAACAACCACTGCAGAGGTTGGTGGCCTGCCCGAATCGGAACGTGAATAATCAAGTCGAGCTGTGGGTGTGGCTGCGTGTGTGTGGGATGGACGACGACAAAGAGGTGGGATCGTCCACCCTCAGCTAGATGGGCAGGCCGTGTTTCAGAACTGCGAGTGGCTGGCCCGGATTGCAACCCACGAGTTACGTTGTGAGTCTACATTGGTATCTTACGTACGTATGTCGCGTGGCATATATCTTGGAGTCTGCAGAGCGACGGCGCAGACGAAAATTCTGGGAGTGAGAGAGAGAGCGCGCGCTCGCTCACACACACACACCTTATCTCCGCGATGGTCTGGTTCGCTAAGAATTACTGCATAGACTAGAGCTGTGAAGACCCTCGCCGGTTTCTTTTTTTGGTACACTGTTGTTGGCTCGTGGTTGACAAGCATTTTCGTTATTTTACCCCGTAAGTAGGCAGATTGGTCTTTTTAGCGTGAGATGTATAGCTACGAGCTAGCTACTCCTAACACACATTTCATCATCATCTTAATCATCGTCATCCAAATCTCTTTCGGGTCGTCTCAGAAAACTGACATGCAGTAGCCGCTGCTGATGTGATACGATGCAATGTGACGTCCTCCGATCTCCCAGTACCTAGGAAGGTCCCGGTGGAAGGATCGGGGAAGCCACATAGAAGCTAAAGTCGATCAGCGCCTTCAATTTCGCCCCCAAGAAAAAGCATGGGTTCGACAGCCTGGTGGACGGCACAAGTCATTGCCGTGACGATGGATCGCTACTTTCCGTGATCCGTAGGAAGTATAGGGCAAAGGATATAGGGTACAGGGCATGGAGGGCGTAGGGCTAGCATGATGGTACCTGTTGGCAGATCCGGGGCTTCTGTTCCTGCGTCTTCGGGACGAGTTTTTGAGATAGATGCAGATCGACGAGACCAGCTTCTTTCTGGTATGGCGCGGCGCCGCAGACCCGCGCCACGAAAGCCTGCCAAGGAACTTTTAGTCATTCCGTCGGCGGAAAGCTCGCCTCAATCTACCCTGAGACTCCGGAGGAGTCGGTGCTACGAGTCTCTACTTCCTTCGTGATCGGCCAAGACACCAAGGAAAGGAAGTTCGGCCATCGTCGGAGCGGCGAGATGTACGAACCTGTGTTCACCTCCGGCTTCCACGGTGTGCGGTGGCTTAGCCCGAGGCAAGCCTGCGGAGATAAGACGTCTAATACCCTTTGGGTAATTCTGGTTTCACGAACAAGAGAAGAAACTGCTGTACCTGTCTGCGCCTCCGGGTTATTCCCTGGGCGACGGCGTGGTAGTTGTGTGGTGCCAGGATCAGAGATGCTTGACTACGCCGCTGCTAGCCATGCCCGAAAGGTAACCGGTAAATTGAGATCCTGTACAAGATGGTTACTTGATGAGGTTCCAGATCTCATCTGTTTCAGAAATAAGGGCAAAAAAACCTACGGCGCGATCGAGTTGGCTGGGGAAACCGAGCTGCAACGTGAAACTAGCTGCTTGTCATAGTACTACCCTACCACGGGACCTATACAGTCTATTCTTTGGTTTTGGTTCTATCATCTGCAGGTGTCTTTCTGGTACATGGTTGAGGTTGTAATAGACTGACGACTCGAATCCTTAATCATGCGGGAAACCCAATGGGAACATAAGCTTTTAGCTGGAGGGTATCTCAATACCAGATATCAAGCATGGGACCATGGAAACCATGGTACGAGAAGACTACTTCCTGGAAGTTACAGGGCCCGGAATGCAACTATGAAAGATTGCCTCGTGGTTTGTGTGACATTGTTGAGCGCTGAGGCGACGTTGGTGCAAGCATACGACCTAAGCGAGTCCATCGACGTAAGCCTGCCACGAGGTAAGCGCCCACTCTGGGTGGTCGGGAAGAAGACCCTTTAACAATATTCAATACTAAATAATATCAATATCAGGGAGTCTGAAGTAAGCATCGGTGAAGTCACGAAAAGTCGCGGTGAACCCTTGCTAAGAGCGTGAATCAGCGAGAAAGCACATGGACTATCAGGTCAGTGGTCCATGGTAATGGGTCAAGAAGGGTAAGACCATTAAGGCGTTGCTGACATAGGCAAGTGTAGGCAGCTGTTGCTGCAGCAGGAGATTGCGCGGTGCCATCGCTTGGTCATCACGGTAACCTTCGTCGCCTCTTGCCTTCTTCATTCTCTTCTAAGCTGCAACTGACGATGACTTCATTTCGGGATGGCCGCCAAGAGCATGAGTATAATATCCTTTCAAGTAATGTGCCTGTCAATCCCCTATCCATACCGAAAGTGTATGTGTAAAATTTGCAAACGGAGACCCAAACGGGGTCCCCCAAAAAAATGCGGGTGGCGCCCCCAATGGTGATGTAAATGGCGCTGGTTCGGGGCTGGGCGACGAAATTGGTAGAAAGTCGCCGAAATAATCCTGCTGTGTTACAGAAGCTTTCCTCCCCACGATTCCATTTTGTTCTTGGCCCTCCGGAGCCAGACGTGTTCATCTCGGGCCTTGGATTTGTAACTTGGCAGACTATGCCACGTCTGGGTCGATCCGGACCTAGCGAGTCGGCCGTGTGGCTAAGCTCGTTCAGGTTCGAAACGCAAACGGAGGACGGCCGGCATTTGGGTCGCATGATGAGCGTAGCAGGCAACCAGGCGACCGCTGATCAGCGACAAATTGCGGTCGAGGAAGACGACACGCTTCCACCACGCTCCCACTGCCGGATAAGCGCTGTCTCGAACAATGGGGGCCAAACCTGCATTATTGCGGCGGTGCTTGGACGGTCAGGCTGATTTTGCACTTTCGAAACTTCCACTTCTCTTGCTTAATTCGGATTCGTCAAAAGGCCTTCGATTCCAGTTAACCTTCTTGAGTCAAGTTAATGGACCGATGGACCCAGAATCTCGTTGTACAGCAAAGAATTACGATCCTACCCAATTATTAATCGAATAACTCGACTCGGTTAGGGAAGAGGCGTTGGTGGCCGACGTTGCATTCTCGCCCGTTTCCGGTCAAATAGTCGACATCTCCAGTACCCAAAGTTCCACTCTACCCCGGCGTCGAGCAATTACAATACCCTGAATACCGTAGCTCTCTTGTTTCTCTCCTGAACCCCCTTCCTTCCGGCGTCGGATTTTGATCGGCTTTTAGCCTTCTGTTCATCGTTCTAGCGCTTCCTCGCCCAGACTTTTTTGCGGCGCGGACAGGCTGGAGTCTTGGGGGCTACTATTATAGAATCCAAGGACCCATGTTAGGGATTGGACAAAACTCGACGCCCTAAGCCTTTGAAGAGCAGTAACCAACATCAAGATCCTCCTCCCTCGGAATATGTGTTGGTACCCTATACTTTCATCATCCATAACGCCCAGATCATAGGGCTGGCCAATGGACCGGGTATAGTGTCAGCCAGCGTTACCGAAGGATTGGCGACCAATCCGGATGACGCACATGCTGTATATCAAAGAGCTTCTAATCATCGGTGTGTGATAATATGCAGATGGCGGCGAAAATGCACCGGCCAAAATGGTAACGTTAAGATTTGGTATCTCGTGTCCGCCGCTTCTTGGTAGTAGGTATTCCTCAAGTACCTGGAGGAGATCCCTTGCTGTGCCGCGAATAAAGGCATCTACATGCAGTCTAAGCTCCCACAAGGAGTAGGAAAGAAATGGAACTGCCGAATAAGTCATTCAACCATACCTTCCCAAGATATGTCGAGTCATTTCCGATCTAAGATAAACATCATATGCCTAATCCCAAGCTATTATGTGGACAGGGGGCTACTCTTAAGGGGGGAGTGATTAAGCAACTTTACTGGTTCTTTTACTTCGGTCCGGGCGAATTCCAGCTTGGCAGATGATTGGGATACTCGAGGACACCACTGAAGCGAGCCCCTAAGATGGAAGGGGAAAACCCCAGACTTGCAGGTTGTCGGCAAGGGTGAAGCTTCGTAATCGTTTAAAAGCGCTCACCGTAGGCGGATAAATCGGGCTAAACCTGTCAGGGAACCTTATACAGAGAGCCGATGAGTAGTAACAACAAACTTGAGCCTCCTTGTCTCTATCTTTGGATCGAGTACCAACAAGACAGAATACCCACTTCACCCAGAGGATGGCGAAGATGACAGGATTCAAGAGCTTGTGGGTTAGCACGTGGCCGGCAGTACCTAGTAATCAGCTACGGGAATCTACGTTCAGCCTCACGATAAACATGCCATATCATCAGCGGGTATTAATTACTTAGGGGATCCATATGGCCATGTTGGTCATCCTACGGTGCTCTGACCTGCCGAAAACGTCCTCTTTACTGAAGATGTATCTACCTCAGTGTAGCAAGGGAAATTACCGGCCGAGATGTCTCTGCTAGTAATGCATCGAGTAGATTGAGACTCTTACCGGGGGAAGCTGCTATTCGAAATGACAGCAAGGATGCCGGGCTCGAAGTCGTGGCGCTGGTAAAACCCCTGAGTCTTAATTACCTGCTACTTACTAGGTAGATAGCCGGTGGGCTCTTTGTATGGGGTACCTACCCAGCCTAGCCTACCTACCTGCTGTTAAGGGGGGCCCATAACAACTGCCTCCCTGCAAATGAACCACCCCGTGTCAATGCGCTTTTAATTAACGCTGTTCGGGATAGAGGCTATTAGATGTGCCTCTCCTTGCCTACGAAGCATGAGCAAGGCAGCAGGTTGATCCTCTTCGGTTGCAGAGTCTGAGAACGTTTACTTTTTGCTTCTCGTCGTGTTACCTAGATGACACACTTCCCCTCGGGAGCGAGGCTCTAAGCCTAACTTCACCTAGAGGCTATAGTGATGAACGGCGACGAAAGCCTACCTAATTACCGACATCAGACCCGTGGTTCCCCGGTGGCTGTTGGAGTAGTCAGAACACATTGCCACGCGATCGATTGGGAAGTTAAAAATGGGAAACATGGCAAATTAAGCTTGTTTTCCCTAACCGATACGGACCATGTATCCTTGGGTAATCGCGTCAAAATCGACGTTCAACCGCGTATCTGATTGTATCCCATGGGGAAAAGATACAAACTTAGAGTCATGATGACCAACTGCATAGTGAAGCACGAGCGCAGCGCTTATGTGCATTATTTCGGTAGCATTTGATGGATAATTAGGCGTCCGACGTCACAGCGAAGGGTGCCAATTGGTGAACAGCCTGCCCGTTTGGCAGATCCCAGAGTTGGTAATCTCTGCGTGGAGTGATATCCAAAGCCCCGGGTCCGTGGTCGAGGCTGTCTAGGTGATTTTTTTTGATGCGCCCGGGAGTACAGGCCTTGTTCAAGGGGGTTTGCAATCGGGATCTGATCCTCGTTATTCGATACAAGTTGACTTAGACTAGAAGCCCCTAGTGTACCGTGTGCCCTTGTTAAGGTACCTTTCGCCCTAAAAGTTTTTTTTGTTCTTGTTAGAATCTGTTGGCGACAAAAACGGTGGAGCAGCGTTTATTTAGACTTGTTGGTTCTAACCGTTCCAGCTAAGATCGCTTACTGGACAACTCCCAACACGTGTAGAGGCTTAGATCGCGACTAAAACTGACTACTTTCCAAACAAGCGCGCGGATGAGGAGATGATAGTCGCGGCGAGGACGTGTTGCAAGGGGAAGATGTTGTGTAAAAAAGAGTCAAGTGATATATCCAGTCATAGTCTATCTCGTATAGCGCTGCTGCCTCGGATATCTCTACCCCTTGATAGGTCCCCTAAATATACCCAGCCGAGTCCAATAAATGTCAGGCCAGGGTTCCAAAAGTTCCGATGCAACTGTAGAGATATATATCTCGCCTCGGGGTTGTATAATCCGACTCACCAACCGACCGTCCGCGGTCCGGTCCGAATATAGAACTCACATGGGTTCAGCCCTATCGTGTCTATCGTATAGGCAAGGAAGTTGAGAAAGGAACCTAAGAGGAGAGACCAGACCCTTGGATATGTCGTGATTCCTTCAATCTGCTGCACCTAGCTAGTAAACATATGCCGAAGCTTGGGAGCACCTCAACCTTCATTTAGAGTGCTGACGCTACGCACACGCCGCTTACCGCCAGTTCACGAAGATGTTACGGGCCGAGGGAGTTTTTCGAGTTCAAGGCTCAAGGCTCGAGTCTCACCTAATCATTCGATGAGGCACGATCCTTGGCATCGTCCTTTAATCAACGCAGGCTGCATAGTAGTATAGCATACACTTACTATTGTCTCACGTACACAAACTTGGAAATCTGGTTCAAGTCAGCGTCACAC
The DNA here is from genome assembly GCA_022695765.1 of Annulohypoxylon moriforme. Taxonomy (NCBI): domain Eukaryota; kingdom Fungi; phylum Ascomycota; class Sordariomycetes; order Xylariales; family Hypoxylaceae; genus Annulohypoxylon; species Annulohypoxylon moriforme. The sequence continues at coordinate 378,174 of MU403100.1, forward strand.
GCACCCCTTCAGGCAATTAGAAGGGTAAGGAAGGGTAAGAGAGGGTAAGTATAGGCTCCAATGTGGTGCTGAGGCTACTTCGACCTCTATGTCACAGGTGTGGCTAAAGATGATTGGTTACCGACTGGATGGTAACGAATGATCCTGGTACGGGCTAGTTCCTAGATCAGCCACTAAGAACTCATGGTCAATGTGGTCAATGTGCAGTGCCACCGTCCTAGGCGCTAAGCGCTGTGCTGCAACATCCATGATCCGCTTTTCCACCCCCGCTTGTACCTTAATACCCTGAATACCGCAATACTTGCTTCTTTTTAACCCTCTTAGAATTCGCACTGTATTTAGTTTATGCTTCTAATGCCCATACAGCCCTGACTAGCCCATACAAAAGCTGCCATAAACATCCATACATATTACCTGTAAAGTCGGTTTTGAGATGCATGAGTGGACCCTCTCATCCGTCTCCTCCGGCTTGCCGTCATTTGATCGATGTCCCGTCGGCATGTCGCAATCTCTTAACACTTTCCTGCACCGTCAAGCCATCCGCTTCCCCTTTGGGGTCTTGCGCGACGCTTCGTGCAGAGCTTGTCGAGTCAGACCGCAAAGGCTTATATCCCAGCAAGACCAGGAGGATCGCAACGCATCATATAATATATCGTCCCGTACGGTCGGGTCGGACAGCACATCGTCTAGGACCTTATCTGCTACCTCGAGTGCATAATTTGTACGAATTTATTCGGCTGTAAGCGTGAGCCGGAGGGACTGTTCGCCCACATCTTGATCGTATCACCGCCCGTCCGAGGGTTCATTGGCAGGCAGGTAGTCGCCGAGTTGCTATGCGGGACAACCGACTATCACACTCCCGACTTTTCAAGAGACCTGGTCAATTTTGTCTTAACCTACCATTTGGGGTTTGGGGGCTTAGTCTTAATAATTGCGACCCGAGACCCGACCAGAAATAAAATCAAAAGAAAAAAAAAGTACCCGACGGTTTTTGGACCCCAATCCCCGCCTTGATTTTATTTTTTCTCTTGTCACGCAATGCGAGATAGGGTCGGGAGTTGCGAGTTGCGCATCTGACATACCGCATATTGGATCTATATTCTAAGTATAGGAGCAGTATAAAATATGGAGAAGTTAACAAAAAATGAAAGAGAAAAAGAAAATATCCAATTTATAACAGTTATCAGATGAACGTTAGCATTGTCTACAGATACCAAACAACCCAAACAACGCTAATAACTCTAACCTTATACACAATTTATTAGGCTGAAAACCGAGATGAATAGTAGTTTATCTAGCGGATCTCAGTAGGCGGTATCCCAGGTCGATTTTCCCGTTTGTGGGCCTGTGGGACAGTCCGTGGTTCTAATGTAGTACACGTAATAAAGGCAGGCCAGGTTATTGAACTTAGTGAATTCTTAGCGGTCCTTTTGATTTGACGAGATCCGTTCAAAGCAGATACTGGCATAGCAATTGCGGGAATTGGGTCAAGAACTACCTTAGCATTTCTGCGGTACACCCTGAGATACAGCGTACCAGCATACATCATTTTTGCAAGATGCCGCGATTGGCCGACTTTATTATTTTAAGGAGGCCGAGCAGAACGGCGTCAGAAAAAGTGCAGACCGTATGTGTATACAGTTTCATAACTTACAACACAGTACACGTTTAAATATCCCCTTGATAGCTTAACTGCCCTGATCAACCAATCAGTACAATCATATAGCGGAATCGGGTAGCTCAGGGGATGGATATTAATACAGTTTCTCACGTACATATTACTGGATACACGCACTGTCTGCACTTTTTCTGACGCCGTTCTGGCCGAGGCAATCGACGGGCTCCACTATAGCTGCTAAATACCTCGATACTTAACAAGCTCACCCTTGTTTTAACCCACGATATAAACCTAGTTCCAAAACTATAGCAGTACCTTCCCAGCTAAATGATGCAAAATACAGCACTACTTGCATACGTGCATACGGTACAGTGTCCCAGCTTGGCCGTGTGGGGCACACCCAGCCCCATTCAAACTCAGCCCATTTTCTACCTTTCTACCTCTTCAACCCCGGTCACATCACCCAGCATCACCTAAGAAGAATGCTCATAGAACCCACAATCTAATTGGCATGGTTCGAAGATCAAAAGTCGTTTCTCGCTCCTCCTCCCGTCCTACCCCGGTCCCGTTTCTATCTCCAGAACCAAAAAATCACGCCCCGTAGGTATTCGATGATCATTAACAAAAAGTCCAATTGCCTGCTTTGGTGCTCACCGTCTCGAGATCGAAATGGCCAAAAATAAAAGAATAAGAGACTTTCAAGTTGCCCCGAGTGCCCGGTAGATCTGTTGCTCGGCCGAGGAGGAGGTAAGTAACGCCTATTTCCTTCGCAGGTATGGTTCGGTTCATACACCGAAAAGGGAATTGCCTTTTCGAAAAGTTCGAAACTCCTGCCTAGATGTACGAAGAACTCTGGGGCGATGAGCCGCAGCCTATCAAGGGTTTCAAGCGCGATTCGCGATGAGCGTCATGTTGAAATTCAAGGAATTTGCACACGCTAGGCCGCCTCTTGGCCGGCCCGGCAGACTGATTATCTGCCTAATGATGATACCGATGCTACAAACCACCGAAGCATCATCCGTTTCAAGCGAATGATGACGGAGATGAGCCTTCAAATGTTCAAGACGGCTGCCTCCCGGGTGGCAACCTTTATCCTCTTTCTGCAGACGATGGTTGCAATTTTCTGCAATTTTCGAGATTATAGTACCTATCGGGCATCGGGCGTGACTCGGTAGGAACCGTGAATGACTCTTCCCGGTTGCTTCGTGCTTCGCAAGCTGACCTATCCTAAGCTTTACATGCCCTTTTTCTTTTTTCTTCATATCAAATTTCTGTGCATCACTACGGCGTGGCGGAAACATGCTCGGAAACGCCTGAGACTCGTACCCTGTCTCTCTTTTAATTCTTCAACTGTGTTTCTCGACTTCTCCACCGATGTGCCGTATCCTATAGTAACTACTACAAAATACGGGCTAAGGGAAATGAGGAAGCAAACTGGGCAAAGTAGTCCAATTTACAAACGCGGACGAGACAATTTGATATTGACTATGAAGCGATTTCATTTTCTTCGCCTCTCCTTAGGACGAACGCACGGTCTAATTCACGTCTTAGCGGACTGATCAGCGCGGAGAACCGTCTATCCTTCTCGTTCGCAACGCCTATCTCTTCATTTTCACCTTAACTAGCATATCTACCTTGAATGTGAAGATATTCAACCATAAGAAACATAAGAAACATAATCTTATGTGCGGAGATGCACATCTAGTAGTCCTTGACTTACACACAATGTAGATCGAACATTTCGAAAATTTCGAGTACCCGGCTTCTCAATTGCGCGTACAGAGGTCGCATCACAGAGATCCCGCCTCCGTCATCGTGGCCATTAACATACCATCACCTACTTGAAGGAATACTACAATGACAAGCCTTCGTCACTTGGAAGCTGGGTTTGTCAGCAGCTGTATGCGACTCTCTCAATATAGGGATAATTCCCTTCCATACACACTCAATGCCATATCCTTGGGTCTGTCGACCCTGGTCAACCCGCCAGTCCCAATGCAACTCTCATGGGTCGGCATGTACCTCGTACCTAATTTGCATCAGCTACATGCCAGGTACTTCGGACGGGTGTCGACCATCTAGCTATACATCGACACAGTGCTTCACTTTACGGTACCTATTAACCCAGGTCGCTCGCTTATTACTCGATTTCCAGTCAAGATTGACGGGGATTTTCTTCTAAAACGTTTGCTTTCTATTGCTATGCCTGCCCTACAACCCCGTATTTTCTCACTATGCCATAGTTCCCATCCCGCTCATTGCCCTTCTGAAGCTGCCACATCTACCACCCCGCTACTTTTTTTCCCTCTTCCTAGTCATCCTCCCTAAGCCTTGATGAGCCCCCGTCCCGTCGCTCTGGTATGGCCTTTACCAAGGGTTGATGTACCCCCTACCTCTGGCGCTTAATGATTGTACTCCGGGCGACGACATCCTTGATGATCCGGCACACTAGGGTGTCTGCCAATCTGCCCATCAAGGAATAAGTAGTAGCGGCCCTACGTATTGCGGCGGCTATTCATGCGTCTTGCTCACCTTGTCTCCGCACTTAGTACTCGGGTCACCCCTATCAATGGCTAGAACCAAGCCCCCTTCATAGCTTGTTCTGTCATTTCTCTACCCTTGTCCATCTTCGAGGTACATCCCCGAATGCAGGTGTGGATTACTCTTGAGTACAATGTAGCATGTTCCTGTACATCGCCTATCAATGTACCTAGTGGAGCTATTCCTACGGCCTGGGACTCGAAGTCTAGCTTCCAGGAACGCTTGAACGACGTACATATGCCGTCTTGTTCCCACTTCATCATCACTGACCTCCCTGTAGAGGACAAGGCTCTGGCTCTGGTTCTGTCTATAATATCCCTTCCTCTCCTGACATTGCCTCACACTTGGCCGGGACCTGGAAAGGCAGATTTTCTATCTCTTAAGTTAAAGTGACCTCAACAACTTCTACGCTTCATATCTTCTGAGGGACATCTGATGATCCACATGTACAAATAAGAGACAGCCCACCCGTACAACTGGATCTAGTTCCCAAGACGAAACCATCTTCGTCGCTTTCAAGAGCCGCCAACTGCGCACTTTCCCAATAACTATTTATTAGTGTTGAAATGGACGACAGCGTATACGTTCACCACCCAAGGTCGGACCAAATGCGCCATAGTCTTTCCCGCGATTCGAGTATGCCCGAAGACCGGCGATCTATCCCATCACCATCTAGCTCTGCGTATACTCACGATATTCCCACATCTTACGCCTCGGTACGTTCATATAGCTAGCTAAAGCTTTGCGACATTGAGAATATATTAACTCATTGACTATCCAGGTGCCCTCGTTCAGCAATTACCCTGTGCCGTATGATAATTCGCTTCCTACACCGGTATCTGTTGCTGGATCTCCTTCGATGAATGAACGGACCTCGAAAATCATGCATTCATACAGCCAGCACCGGGCGGGCTCCCAGCAGCCCACCCCTCCAAACACGTCGCGACCTTGGTCAAATTATCAGATGAATGCTTCTGCAACTGACCTTTTAGAAATGCCTGGTTTAGAAGCATCGCATTCTCCTGACCACAGCCAACTGGTTTCGGAACCCCAATTCCACCAGTGGGGTCATTATACGGTTTCTAGCACCGAAGCACCAGAGGAGCTGCCACCGCATATGACACACCCGTCTATGTTCTCAGTAGCACCCAATGAGCTAGTCAGGCCTGGACTTTCTATGCACCCTTCGACTAGTATGCCACTCCCTGCGCCGTCGTCGCAGATTCCCATTCTTCACTCCCCAGATCCACGGGACCTGGCTCCTTCAGTAACGCCGATCGATAACATGCATCACCAATACCATAATATGATGCACCACCAGCCGCAAGTTATATTAAACTATGAACCTCTTGGTAACAGACGGAAGGTCTCTAAAACAAGGAATGGCCGATCAGGAAGACCTCCAAAGAGACAACGTGGTGGAAGCCGAGCTCTTTCAAAGAATGGCGGCTCAGACTACATGGATCCCCAGCTCGCATCTGGCGATGGGGCTCCGAATTCCAAAGTACCGGGGCGCCATATCACTTTGAGGCCTGACGCACCAGAGAAGGACCGATATATACTAGAACTCAGGTGCCAAATGGATAACGACAAAGGGAAAGGGATATGGGAAGAAATCACCAAAAAATACGAAGAGCGTTTCGGGAAGAGGAGGCAGGAGTCACTTCAGATGAACCTTACTAGGGCTGTATTAAAATACGCAGAATGGCCCGAAGAAGAAGTGAGTATATAATAGACACTTCCAGTCTTTGTTCAAGGCAACTAACTAGGTATTCAGGATGAGGCGCTAAGGCGTGCTGTCGACGAATTAGACCGCCGTCGCTATTCAGATATTGCCAAATTAATGAAAGAAAAATATGGGGGCTGCCAAGCCTGGGAATGGAAAGACGGCCATATCTTGAAGCGGTTAATGGAGTTAGGCATCGAAGAGTTCGATCCCGAAGACATCACAAAGAAACCTCGCCGGAAAACTAGGAAGATCATGAATAAACGGTCGAGTAGCAAACAGTCTTGGGTCGCTCCGAATATGCCCCTTTACAGCGAAGACGGTCGGATAATATCCTCTGAGCATGAGAACTACATATTAGAAAACTATTGTAAGCCGGACCCCGATTCTCCAGATCCAAACGCCATGCAAGGTGTCATGGAACACCCGAACCCTTTACCCTCAAGGGGAAGCATCGATAGAGATCCCGGGGAGAGTCGAAGCGAACGAGTAGCCAAACAAGCATGCGAACAACTACTCTCCAAGGGAGGCAACCATGCATATGGCGTTCTTCCCGTCATCGATGGCCATCCACAGGCATAACGGGACGATTCGTCTACTTTTGCTTGGCACTTTTCTTTTTTATACAATAGTCTCTACGGGATCTTCATCGCCGCCATTCAAATCTTCACTGTCATAGCTTTACGGTTGCTTACATGTTACTAGAAGATACTTCAGAGTCATAATTTAGCGATTGTTTGGAGTTGGAAAGAAGGGATCGTATCACTACTACAGAGGGCCAAAAACCAACCCTCGCAAAGGCAAAAAATGGGAAATAATGATGTGAACTTTTACTAGGCGGGCGGTTTATGTGGTGTATTTTTGTCAAGGTCCATATTATGTGTTTTTGTGGAACCCGGGGGGAGGAGCCTGGGAGTGGGTGATTCTATCAAGGCGTTGAGATGCATTGCTATGGCACGGTACATATTTCAAATTTCCTCCGGTCTTCCCTTTTTTTACTCAGCTCCACGACCGGCTTTTTGTCATTACCTAGCTGTTTTTATGTCAAATTCGGTATCTTCACCGTCCTCTCAACACTTTGATCCGCTTGAGCCCTTAGGCATCACCATTGGAGAAATGGTAGGGTGTGTGGTGTGGGCGACTTTGATTTATTTTTTGTGAGGCACAGGGATGGGACTTTCAAGCTTGGCTTAATAAGGGGGCATATGAAAACCTGGAGATAGATCCCTGATGAGGAGCAAGGAGTTATTTGTCATGTTTTACTGTAATAACTACTATCTATTGATCTTATATCAGATATTCCCAACATGCTTGATGTCGCTGCTGCGAGATCTGTACGATACCGAGTAATGTCTCTTCTAAATTTTGTACTAAGTTTCATCATGTCTTATCAAATGTCGTAGAATTTCTATTCGTTCTACGTCTAACTTCTCTTGGAATATATGCAATGAAGATCATGACAATAGTCTCCGATTTGACCCAATCCTTCCTTCGAACATCACCGGGTGGCTTAGCAACCTTATTTACTTACTTATAAAGAAAGAGAGCTATCCCATTGTACTGTGCCGTCGGATCTGCTTTTTCCTGCCTAGGCGTCCGGTGGTGGGGAACCTACCATTGCAGATTTACACGCGAAGTGAGGCACGGATTGGGATTTTGGATGGGTTATCTGCAAGGGAGAGACCGGTATTTACAGGGCCATCCGCGCGGAAGAGAAGACGAAAACAGAAAAAGATAAGACCGAAAAGAAAATCGCGGAAGCCGCAACTGCGCCTGTTTCTAATAATACCCCCTGTTTGTTTCATTCACTCTTCTATAGTAGCGTGTAGCGTGCTATTTAGGTTATTCTACCGCTCTTCCACGCCTATGGTCTCTTTCTCTCGGGTTTAGTAGGCACTGCGAGACACACTTCTTTCTGTCTTAGGGATATTCGCCGCAAAACGTAAACACGAGGTGTCCGGATCATCATCCACTAGAAGGAGGCTTTACCGCCTCCTGACATCCCGCTGGAATAGTGACACGTGCGTTTTCTTGGTGGTTGGGTCAGATTCTCTTTCTATATGCCTATCTAGGATATGTTCTAGATCAAGGAGTACCATTCTACGGCACCCCCTGGGGGGCAAGGTGAAAGGCAAGACCGAGACAGTCAACAACGCAACGGCACTCGACTTACCTAAGTACCTATTAGGTCACCAATATCGGTAATTACATTTTAATTCTGCATCCATAGCACTGGGAACAGAGCATTGGTAACAACTACGTAGCCCTTAGCCCTTAGGGAAGGCTTAAGCCACGAACCACGTGCTAATTTGAAGTCGCACGTACTGTAGTCTGTAAGTTACAAACTGTTCCAGTTACCTTAATTGTGTGCACATGCCTTCCCGGCCTTTAACTAGTACTTGCATCGCATTACGTGTCTAGGGGCCAATCTACAATGGCATGATCATGGATACCGGCTCGTACGTATCTGTATCTGACTTGGGGTACCTAGTATTGGCCCCCACGGAGATAGAAGGGTCTAACGCCGATAAATCAAGATACACTAATAGCGTGAAGACGTACGAGCATTTTCCCAGGTTTATGCTGACAAAGACCCAGGTCAGATATGGTATTATTGCTGGGATATCACTAGTTCCCATGATCCCGCGCCGCGATTATAGACATATGGAAATGCTAGGCATAAGAGGCGAAGATGGAGATGGAGATGGGAGAGATGTGCGCGTATCAACGGTATGAGGCAAGAGTGGGAGTGTGTGTAGGCGCTGGTATCTGTTAGCGACACCGCCCCTTCGTTCACCTAGAGAGCAGAGAGGGCGGGCCGACAAATGGGAGGGAAACATTGTCCACTGGACCACCCACCGCAATAACAGTTACCCCATCCACAACCGGGTTGCCCCCATGGTCGAGGTGTGATGGCGTTCGACGAAGCGCGCCATGAACCGCGTCCTTGGGAAATTGGAATAATTCTCACTGGCTCGATAAAGGAAGGGTGCGCAAACGAGCCGTCTGCTGTACATGGCTACCCTAGGTAGATCCCTTTATTTTTCCCGTCCCCGCCATTCTCCTCGCATGAAATAATAACTATCGGCCACATTGGCTTTCAAGCATTACATAAAACAACCCCGGCACTCGGCCTAGGATTAACTGGAATATAGAGGGTTAAGGGAAAAAAAAGCAAGCCCAAGACTGAAGAAAAATGATACTACATCCACTCCGGTTTTCCGTCACATCAAGTGTACCTGTTACCTAGTGCGATAGTAGGTAAGGTACCCAGGAGAGACGTTGAGAGTGACGTTAAGCTATGAGACAGGGTGTAACGTGATCCATCCAAATTATAGGTACATTACCTAGAAATGCTGACTGGCGGGCGACGGCACCAAGCGGAGCACGGAGGGAAAACAGGGGGAAAAGGAGCAGGGCTCCAGGGCTGCGGTGCGCTAGCGCTGCAATCCAAAAGAGAGAGAAAAGACTAAAAAGACCCAAACGGCGATCCGACCAGACCATTTTGCCCAAAAACGTAGGTATCCACCCATTAAGCTTAAGAAATTGTACGCGTACATACGTCTGATACCAAGGTAATCTCGCTATCTCTTGCTCTGTCTCTGAGCCGTCTCCGCTCTTTTTTTCTCACTAAAAATTCTCTACATATGCTAGTTGTATGTACCTCTTCTTTCATACTACATATGTAAACCCTCGCCTCCGTGCGAAAGAATTGGGTGGTGGAGGAGATGGATAACTAAGACTAAGACGGAAGAGAAGTCCGCAAATGCATCTGCGGAGAAAGCTGAGAAGAAGAATAAGAAAAATAAAAATCATGACTGGAAATAATCACCGAACGATAGACAATTGCCGATGAAGATTTGTCAGACTCGTGGGCAGATAGCTAACCCGACGGTTTGGAGCCGAAGGCTTAGAGCTTACGCTGCTGACATGTGTATGCGTTCTTGTGATAGCGGTCAAGCCGCACGACCGGGAGGGGAGGGGAAGCGTGGAAGACGAAATGGAAGAGGGTATCATCGGCGTGCCTAAGGTTTCTTTCCCTTCTTTTTTCTTTCGCCGCTATTAAACACCCTACAGTACCTACACATAACATGACATACATATTTGTCAACTGCGAACCACTTGGCACACATCAGCAAACTAGTTTTTTAGGGCGATGATATACGCAAGGATTTTCCAATCCCATCTCGCTCGGATGACTTGGTACGGTTAGGAGCCTTTTTCGAGACCGGTACTGAACCCGCATGAACTGGATACTGGAGCCCCTAGTCACGGATCATTAAGGCACGGACGTAAATTGACCTGTCCAGGACCGTTCCTTAGGGGTCCCAAGGGGGTAAGAACCCGGGGTAGTGAGCCACAATTAAAACGGTATCTAGACTGTATACAGTATTCCGGTCATCCCTGAAATGTTAATTAGCTTCGGTTACCGAGATCCACGCGGGGATTTTTGTTGTTTCGAGAAAGGATACTGCAGGTTGTAAGTAAATTATATGTACCGCGTACGTATTATACTGTGAAAAGGAGGGTTACAATATTTGAAATCTTTTGAAATTGAATGAGGCACGGTATAGGCTATAATGGCTTGCTTCTTGGAAGGCAGATGAATATAACTTACCAAATATTGTATATCGAGGGCGTCATCTTGTCTTAAGACTGTAAGCTAGGACTCTTTGTTAGAACTTCAATATTTACCAAGGTACCGGTAGAACAGTATCCTTTTGATTTTTTTTTTCTCGAGAATCGCCGATGAGGTTCATCGCACGGACAGGACGCTAGCATTATTTCAAGGGGTAGCCAGTACGGGCCGTTACCTAGCCTTGGCGCTGGTTCTAGGATGTGAACAAATGCTAATCTGCCCATCATCCCCCGGTCCCAGGTTTGGGATTATCAAATGAGGGCCCCCTGCTGGCGGATATTCATCCGAGATCATAGAGCCATATCGTGGCCTTCGTGGGTACATCGAGAAAAATGCAGAACATGGTCCCAAGATCCGGGCACCGGAGCATTGCCTGGACTTGTGTAGCCTGAGTTGAAAGCCTCGTTTTAAGCTAGGTCGTTGTCGCCCGCATTAGCTCTCTATTACCTAGGGAGGATAGGAGGCCATGTCCTGGTGAAGAGGGCCAATTTTAGAGCCTTGTGCGACTGTAGCGTTTAATATAGAACTCAAGTGAGTCTACAAAACGATAAGTCAACACGGTCCCGCGACTCCGAGTAACCGTATCTCCACTGTGCCTACCTAGTATACTGCAGGGATGCCTTTTTATGAAGCCTAAATGCATCCATGATAGCCTTTGTGGCTCTGATTCCACCAGGTCTCTATTAGAGGTTACGGCTGTGTCTCCCCGTTACCGACCCAGGTATTCTTAAAGTACCTAGCATACCCAAACTACCTATATGGTAAGGATCGCACAATGAACTACTAGTCGCTCTGTGGAGTCTATCTGGACGACAGAGATCCACATCGTCTAGGTTAAATTTGTCATTGCGGGCGCCACACACGTCGACGGTATAGCGGTGGCACTATGGAGATTTTCGAACTTGTCAAAATCCGTCGAGGTTCACCAAGGAACCAGTGGAATAATTCTTGGAAGGTGAGGACTACACTGACATGGACAATGATAGGAGTTGACCGATGTACCGCTGGCGTAGTCCTAGATGAGCTTTCGTGCTTTAGGAAAGTGGTAACTTAATATGTCTCACCCCCCTGGTAAGTTACTAGAACGCATTCGCTAAGGCTTGACGAATACTTTAGTAAGGTCTGAAATCCTGCTCCGGAGGAATGCGGCTCAGCAGTGTGGTACAGGACAACAAGCACATCAAGGACGGCTAGGAACGACGCTCGGCCGAGTCGGTTTTGCATTAGTTTCGAGTACCTGAGTCGTGACGTCGGCGGGAAGTCCAAAAGCCGTTGAAGCCGAATTAGATGGGTCATGAGCAATGGTCACGGGCTCGATGATCCATACTAGGCAGTAGAGAGAGTCTCGACGTCTTGTAGGTGGAGTAGATCCCAATATCGAACATCGTGTTGAGGAAGTCTTGTGGCGGTAACACGTAAAAAATCCATCCCTTGCGTCGTTCGATCCAGCACTTTATATTAACCGCACCTGTCAAGAAGTTACCAATCGGTTGTGTAGAAGGCTGATACACAAAGTAAGGGAGAGGCACATGCGTCCCCGCGAGTCGCACAGCATTCTTGTTTCAAAAGTTGTGCGTCTCGACACATGGACATATTCTTCGCTTAATAACTCTAGTCTTTCCCCGGATATCATAAATCCGGAATTTCCTCTGCCAGCCACCTAGGTAAGATCAGCCATAAACCCAATTGTACACCTACCTATTTGCTGTTACCGTCGAATCTAGCGAGCTTTGTCTCAGCCGCTACAGCAAGTGCAGGATCTAGTTTAGACCCCGAGACACGTGGAAATTTGACTTGGGCGGCGACGACGCGCTAGTGCTGAGACATTTACTCTAATGAAGATGACTTCAGGCTCGTAATGAAAGATCTTCGAGGCAAGAACATGCCATGATCATGCTAGTTGTATGAGATGAAATCTAGAGTAACTAGGACCTAGGGATTTTATGCGGCGTAGAGCAAGATCTGCGCAAGTTCGAGTTACTTGACTACACACTGTGCAGCTTGTAGCTGTACAACTGGCGAAGTAGATGACACGAACACGATAGACGCTAGGTTGTCGCATTGTGATACAACACGAAGCTATTCGGGAGCGGCTAGATGCTGAACATCGGGAATGATGAAGCGGATGTCGTTGGTGTTGTACAAGACGGGGTCTCAAGATCTCGGGATATGTAAGCTGGTATCGATAAGGCAAACAAGATAAGATAGATGACTCAGCCGACTTTTGCTTGTGATTATCGATAAAAGTTGTGCTGCTCAATTATGTAATCAAATGCAAGCCAACGTTGGCACGTGTCCTCAGGCCAATCCAGACCCGCTGAAGGTCGACGATGGTGAGGGAGTACAAGCTTTCTTATCAGACAAACAACGTTTGATTGGTGAATTCTGTTAGTACCTTATGTCGCATCATTTTGAGTTCGTCTGAATTCCAAGCCTTTGAGCTTAATCTTTAATGACAGCATAGCAAGGAAATGGATCCATCATACCTCTAACCTCTAAAGGTTCGAAGCTAAACATCCGATGATCACCTTCAAAGCTCTAGATTTCTATTCGTGTTTTGTTTTGTTGGATCAAAGTTGAAATTTGAAAGAATAGTCGCAACTTCATTATAGCAAAAGCCACAAAACAAACATTCTTTTTGCAATTCCTCACCTTCGTCTCTGCTGGTTTCGAGATCGGTGGGAAATTTGCCGGTTTCTTCGGTCGTTCCCTTTGAACCCGTTCTTTATACACATGCCTTCTTCTGCATTCCCCTGCCGGTGATGCCCTTGCTAGGCATGGGCAGTTGGACGTTGGCCACCTCCCGCAGATCGACGAATTATGGCGCTCTTACCAGGTTGATCGTGCTATTCGCGTTGTTGGTGTCATGGTTGGGTTCGGTGGAGGCGATGCGCCCCAGTCGCATTGCCGAGTTGAGGCGGGAGACCGTTGATATGTTCTATCACGGCTTCGATAATTACATGAATATTGCGTTTCCCGAAGACGAGGTATGCATCTAATGACCTTGTGAAAGAAAGAAAAAAGAAGAAAAAGTAGAATTGTGCATTAGCTTATACTTAATTTTATAGTTACGGCCCGTCTCTTGTACGCCGTTAACTCGAGATCCTCTAAACCCGCGAAATATTGCGCTTAATGACGTCCTCGGGAACTATTCCCTAACCCTCATCGATAGTCTTTCGTCCCTTGCCATCCTTGCCTCCGCGCCGCCCGATAGTCAGAATACCGGTCCGAAAGCGCTAAGTGATTTTCAAGATGGAGTAGCCGCGTTGGTTGCACAATACGGCGATGGACGGCCCGGTCCGTCAGGTCAAGGTGCTCGTGGTCGTGGGTTTGACGTTGACAGTAAGGTCCAAGTCTTCGAGACTGTGATAAGAGGTGTTGGTGGACTACTCAGTGCCCACCTTTTCGCCGTCGGGGAGCTGCCCATTTCTGGTTATAATCCACGGATAGTAACCAACGATGATGGTGATAGTGATATTGAAAAACATCCTATCCCTTGGCCGAATGGGTTCAAGTATGACGGGCAATTGTTGCGACTTGCTCTCGACTTGGCCCAACGATTACTTCCAGCCTTCTATACTCAGACTGGGCTACCTTACCCACGTGTTAACCTTCGTCATGGGATTCCGTTCTATTTGAACTCACCACTTCACGGGGACAATCTAGATCCAAAGCCAGTTGATGATACTCCTGAAATAACCGAAACTTGTAGTGCCGGGGCGGGCAGCTTAGTGTTGGAATTCACCGTGTTGAGTCGCCTCACTGGTGATCCGAGGTTTGAGCAAGCAGCTAAGAGAGCATTCTGGGCTGTATGGTCGAGAAGAAGCAATATCGGTCTAATTGGCGCTGGCGTGGATGCTGAGGGAGGTCACTGGATCGGGGGATTTTCCGGAATCGGCGCCGGGATCGACAGCTTTTTCGAATATGCTCTCAAGACTCATATCCTGTTGTCGGGTCAGGAGCTACCAAATCAGACGATCCCTCATAGCCATAACGGAGATTGGCTTGACCCTAATCAGATATATCATCCCCTTTCGGACGAGGATAACTCTGCCGATTCCTTTCTACAAGCATGGCACCACGCTCACGCTGCTATCAAGCGCCATCTTTATTCAGGATTACATCATCCGCACTATGTGAACGCGCATATGTCTACAGGCTCACCGCAGGCATATTGGATTGATAGTCTAGGTGCATATTATTCTGGATTGTTGGCACTCGCTGGGGAGCTTGACGAAGCTATTGAGACGCATTTAGTTTACACTGCTCTCTGGACCCGATACTCAGCCCTTCCGGAGCGATGGTCTGTACGCGATGGCCACGTCGAAGGAAACCTCGGCTGGTGGCCCGGCCGTCCAGAATTCATTGAATCTACATATCACTTGTATCGTGCTACTCGAGATCCGTGGTACCTTTACGCGGGAGAAATGGTTTTAAAGGACATCAATAGACGATGCTGGACAAAATGCGGTTGGTCTGGTTTACAGGATGTGCGCACCGGGGAGAAGAGCGATCGGATGGAAAGTTTCTTCTTAGGAGAGACCGCCAAGTACCTATATCTTTTATTTGACCCAGACCATCCCCTCAACAAACTCGACGCTTCGTACGTGTTCACAACGGAGGGACACCCGTTGATTATCCCTCGAAAGAAGGCACATCGTCCAGTACATAAACCAGTACCGGAAAGGGCTGTCCAGCCTTACTTTGATGCTCAATTCACCAATACTTGCCCTCGTCCACCAGTTTTGCCTCCATTGACCAGTTCAGCTGTTGCTGCGAGGCCTGACTTTTATAACGCGGCAACTCTGATACGGCTTCATCAAATTCCTAATATACACGGAGGATTCGAAAGTCCCATCCCAAAACTAGGTAATTCGAAGTCACAAATACGGTTACCGGAGAGGCCAAGGGAAAATTACACCTATTTCCCTTGGACGCTTCCTCGTTTCATGATTCCAACTGATGGGATCTGCGCCGTAACAAAACAGGCTCAGACATCAGTGATTGAATTTCCTTCCGGTTCTCAACAATCGGTAGGCAGTGCCTTCAACATCATGTTTGGGGGCCATAATCTCGTTCGTATGGGGAGCGAGGGCATTGCAATAAATAACCTAGCTGGCTTAAAGCTAGCTCTACTCATGGAAGAGCCTCCAGAGAATCCCGAACGGGCTTGGAGAGTCTACAGCATCGGCAGCTTACCGCTAGGTCGCGATGAAAAAGTCTTCATCACTCGCGACGTCCTCGAGGACATGTCCGATCCACTATTCCACCGTGTTCGCGACTCAGTTATAGTAGACATCCTTCTACAAATCGAAGTTCCTCCAGAACCTTCAGAATACAATTCTTCCTCCTCGGATCCAGAACCCCCTCTTGAATCACAATCTACTATTGAACTCGAAAGCGACTCCGCCGTCGGCATGTTCAGTTCCTTCCTACAACAAATCACATCTGTTCTACGAGAACCAGTCGCTACTTTCGGCCCAGAACCCGTCCCTCAGCCTAAATTCAGGTATGTCGAACTACCGGCTATTACACCCGTGGGCAAGGGCGCCGCACCGTTACCCGACGTCCGCGAGGCGCCGAACCCCCAGACAAACGGCGCTATCGAATCGCTCTCATGGCAGCGCTTCTTCTTCGCCGACTATGCGTGCGATGGCAAATTACCTGACGCGGCAGCCCGTGCCCATCAAGTCATCGTTATGCGTCGCGGCGGCTGCTCGTTCTCGCAGAAGTTGGCGAATATCCCGTCGTTCGCGCCGGCGAGGAATGCGCTGCAGCTCGTGATCGTGGTTTCGGATGATAAAGTCGATGACGAGGACGAAGACTTAAACGAAGATCGAAACGCGAAGAGGGGTGCCGGGCAAAGGGGGGGAGATAAGGATGCGGTGAATATGGATTTCATCAGGCCATTGCTAGATGAGACGCAGAAGACGCCTGCGGGTATACTTCGGCATCGGCCCATTGCTATGCTGATGACGGGGGGTGGAGAGGAGGCGTACGAGGTGTTGAAGACGACGAGGAGTTTGGGGATTAGGAGGAGGTATCATGTTGAGAGTCAGGGGTTGAAGATAAGCAACTTAGTTGTGCTGTGATTGTGAGATACTGGGGTAAAGGTAGGGAAGGGAAGGGGCAGTATATAGGATCTGGTGTATATACGTGACTGGAAAAGGTTTAGGTGGTTGAATAGATGAGTGTTGTGCTTATTATGCCTGGTGGTTGAATTGTGCTTGCTTGGTCGTGAGTTTTTTATCGCTCAGTTTGTGTAGCATACGATAGACTGAGATAAAGAGGTCAAAATTACGTAGGTGGCTTTCACTTGAACGCCGACGCCGACGCCGACCCGTGGTATTAAGAGAGAGTAAAACTATTCGGTTCGGACTTCATCAGTCACACTCAAGCGACACTTGGGCGACAAGAAGACTGTTGATCGACTCTTTGTAATAAAAGACTCCAATATGTTGGGATCGCAATTACCGCCTGTTCCGACCGTGATGGCTCTAGGGTTGCTAGAAGCATCCAGCCGAAATATTCCAAGGTTGCTAATATTCAAGACCCAAATAGTCTTCAGCGCATAACAATAATTTCCCTACAATGTCAAATAATTAAAACAATTGAGCCTTTAATAAAGCCTCATCAAAATGAAAATAAAAACAGGTATCAAAGGCCAGGATAAAAATTAAAAATTAAAACAAGACTAAAAAAATATGGTATAAGAGGAATTTAACCTCTCAACATTGGACTCGCGGGGAATCGAACCCCGGACCACTCCCAGACTTAATAGAACAAACCCCAGAAACGAAGCCATCGTGAGATAGATCGTCGTCGGTGGGTCGTACCTGCTAAGGGAGTATTATACCACTAAACCACAAGCCCGCTATTTTCCTCAAGCCGGGATCTCATTTTGAGACCAAGCGTCGAAGTCGGATGAGAATCGGATTGTTTATTGAGGATTATATGATTTGCGTCTGTGGTGTTTAAGCGTTGGATTGGATGGAAGGCTTGCCCTAATGGGGCGGGCGGAGTGGAATGGGGTGGGGGGACGGTTTAGTGTAACATAGCGCGGTTTAAGGGTCTATGAGATATGGATCTTGGGATGAAATAGTGTCTGGCCTATCAGTGGGTTCGGGTTAGTTCTTATGTAGGTATAAATGAAAAAGGCTTCGTTGATAGGACGTTTGTATATCGAGAGCGGGGATATAGTTCATGATGTGCTTGTGGAAGAGAAATAGAGCCATGATAGGTTTAAGCATATGAATCATTAGAAGACGTTAACTTGCTGATCTTGAACAATTCGTTCGCGGTCTAGTATGTAAAGAAGGC
The DNA here is from genome assembly GCA_022695765.1 of Annulohypoxylon moriforme. NCBI lineage: Eukaryota > Fungi > Ascomycota > Sordariomycetes > Xylariales > Hypoxylaceae > Annulohypoxylon > Annulohypoxylon moriforme. The sequence goes on from MU403100.1 coordinate 396,018, forward strand.
ATCTAAGTGGATATATAAGCAGTATAGCTCAGCATAACTCCACGATGATGGCATCAGCTGTATGCAGATCTATCTCTTCACAAATCTATAGCATCATAGCGCCAGAAGATCCGAGCTGTATACCACATATATCTTAGACGATAAGCATACATATCAGGATTGAAATTAGTTAGTTCAGCATGTTAGTGAATATAGCATAAGTTAGGCTATTCAGGAAGGACGTTGAAGTCTCGTTCAAAAGAAACCCGAACCTTCTTCAGACTTAACTACCTAAACAATTGAATTTGAGATGTAACCAACGCTATCGTGACCGTAAGCAACAAGCCAACGATGACTTCGTAAAAAATAAGCGAACGAACCAATTCAATCGACATCGAACCATACCGGCGGGCGGGTCGTATTTATATCATAGAAGCTCCGTTGCGTCCGTGAGTTCTAGCTGCTAGCAACAGCTGACTAGACCTAGGCGACGGTACGAGCTAGCAAGGTAGCGTACCGCCCGTTATTATAAGTTCGGGATAGCTACGAAGGCTATTGGAATCGCGTATTTCGGAGACTGGGATAGGTAGGTAAGGTAAGCTTGTGATAATGGAGCTAACCAACGGCGAACATTCCGTGCCGTATCTGCGTATCTGACTCAAGACCCTGAGGACCCATGCTAGATCGCTTGCCTACCGTGGTAAGATGATGCTACAATTGGATCGAGATAGCCGATCACTCCATTCAATAACCGCGAAAATGCTCACCGCTGAGCTATCGAGAGAAGATAGATAGATCCATAGAATGAATATAGCAAATGAGAAATCGAACGGAACTACACGTGGCTCCGAGACTCCGACTTGCTATGATAGTTACAATTGCTGGAAATCTGGAGGTTTTAGTCCGGCTGTCCGAGTGGTGGCTCGACTTAAATGTTGACGATTAGAAAAAAAGAGGTGGCTGCGATTAGAAGACGTGATATAAGTTATCGCTTGCATTATCAGACAGCCAGCCGCATCTGCTGTCAGTGCAGATACGAGAAGCCATCCCACGCCATACCAAGCCCTTAGCTTGGTCTCGGCCGGAGCGCCGAATCTCGAACTATGTAATCCGCTAAGCGCTAAGTTGTCCGAACGGTATCTTACCACTGTAGTGCTATTTTACTAAACTTCACGATCTCGTAATTAGTAGTCAATTAGCCCATTATTGTCGAGATAAGTTAAGAGTAATTAGAAGGCTATCAGCCTCATAGTCGTATTTGTGAGCTACCAAAATATCACTCAATAACAATTTCCAATTGTTGGGGGTATTCTCGAAGACGGTATGTAACGTCGTCTCGGTCGATATCCATCTCGCATGTAACGCCATAACTTCTATCGCATGCAGATGTTCATCTTCCAATCGGCCAAGCGTAAATGATGATTGGCCACCGTTAATCTCATAATATTTTCGCCCACCGAATGCCCCACTCCGAACTCCAGTTGCCCATGACAATATGCTAGACCCATGGAAAAAACGCCGATATGATGCTGATCATGCTGGTGCTGAGATAATGAAGAGGATCGTGAAGGGTGCTCTTTTGAGAAAAGGCACCAATCTCGCTTGATCACCGTGTGTTGTACATGATTGCTGAGCTTTTGCTTTCCTCCGCTGGCCCCATCGCGACGACGACTGTGTTCTTGCAGATTCCGTAGCTACAACATTCTTCGGCCGGCATCGTTCCTTGAAGAATTAAATCTCGTTTGGACTAGATGAGAGTTAGTTCGAGTTGGTATACGCTGGTATACAATTTAGTTGTAATTGTAGACATACGTCAGGACAGCGGATCGGGGATGCGTTGGCAAAGGTTCCCAATAATGAGAACGCCGTGATGACTGATATCGAGACGTTGAACAGCATCTTGATAATTCTGATATGTGACCGAGAGATATCCAGATAAATCTGGTGTGGCTGAAAGCCGGGGAGTTGGGTTTTATTTATTGTTCGTGTGGTATGTTGGGAAGGATTTTAATATAATTTGGGTGTGCTGGGCGTTTATAGCTGACACAAATCCTTATCGACCTGCTAATAAGAGAAGAGATCCGGTAGTTTGGATGTAACGAGAGAACGTCCAACTATATAAATTTGTAGTAAAGGGATTAGACGAGACCATCCGCCCACGACTAATGAGCAGCGGTACTCATAATATAAGAAGAAATCAACGGATGGATCCCGCTAGGGTAGAGTGGTGTCAGAACTCGGGACATCCTACCTTAGATACATACTGTATCCATAGGTGTATGCAGCTCGTTAGCCCTATGCGCGCCACGGCAACATCCCACCCTTGTGAGCTGAGTGCTCCGATTACCTATTGTACATTGTATAATGCGGCTATTTCAACAGAGGACGGGATCTTTGGAGTGACGCGGCTGAAGGAGCTGGTGATCCAGGAGACTGTGGCTGTGATTTCATTGCTGGGGGACATGACGAAATGTGCCCGAGATCTGGCTAGATGGCAGGCATCCAACCATCACGGCGTGTAAGCATGTCAGACTAGTCAGGTAGGGCTGCTGACAGGGTCGTCATTTACGTGCCAGTGGCTCGGGCCAAAAAACAACGAGGGAAAATAGAGAAGAAAAAAAAAGGCCAAGTGGCTCTGGTGGCTATGATTGGTATCTCGTGAAGATCCCAGACCGGCGGCCTTGCCAAGCCCACTAGAATTTCTCTTAGAGGTTAGTAGGTTAAAATTAAGAACTATTTCTCAATGCGCGATGGTATACGAGAAGAAGCGAGAGAATAGTCGATGTGTAATAGCCTTTCGTACCGGAACTACCGATTCTCATAAGGTCAAACAGGTACCTAAACGAAGTTCATGATTGGATAAAAACGCTGATGCTAGAATTGTCTCGAGACAAAGAAAATAGAAACAAACGAAGGTGGCTAACCTCTTCGGTGGTGGCTTGGATTAAGTGGACCCGGAACTAAAATGCATGGACCGGAAAATCTCGAGTCCGGCTACCCAAAGACACTGTGGAAAGAACTGCATTTCCAATTTAAGAACCGAAATTACATAATCCCTTTCATGCCTTTGCTTCCTGAACCTTTCCCCTGTGGCTTCCAAGGTTGCATTATTTCAAAAGTTCACCTATAAAACTTCAAGCCTCGCCTTAGGCACTCGCCAAGTACATTAGTCACACATGAAACATGAAGGATTCTTCGTTGAATCTTCTGTTGGATTGTAAACCTGCGTGAAAGCGGTTAGCTGGCTTCCGAGATTCAAGCCTGTCGCTTAATATATCATAATGTTTCCAATATACCCCTAAAAGTATAATCAGACAATTGGATTATATTGATCTTCAGAAACTTTTCAGCAAATATCAGGCTGCCTTGGTTATGAGTATGTCCTTCTCCACTGACTTTGTAAAGTAGGTAGGCACTTGGGATAGGCACGCTTCTTGGGGAAGCGGAAGCATTCATGCACTTTGCAATTGGAGTTGCATCGCATTTTTGAAGTGTGCAAGGTCAGAACTCTCGATCAATGTGAAAAGGGTATCAAGTTCTTAGCTTAGGGGCAAGAACGGTAGATAAGTAGGTAATTCAGTTATGGCAACTGGGTTCGTTCTTACTTCCAAGCTCCTGATGAAGTATTGAGGAAAGAAGAACCACCAAGTAGATATGTTGGTAGGTATGTCTGTACTCAGATTCTCTTAGCATTGCTTCTTTCCCAAAGCTGCTAAGATCAAACCTCACCCATATCACATTCTACTTCTTCATCCTCTATTCGATCTGCTCTTAGTAAACATCGAAGCATCGTTCATAATAGGATACGACCAATTCAGTTGGAGAATTGATTATACCAAGCAGCAGACACAATGGAGTCACCCAGGGGCGCATCCATATTGAATCTTCATCCTATATCTAGCCGTCGTCGCCGTATTCGTCGACATGGACCACCACCGCGGCGTGCAAGGAGTTTACCTCCCCCAAACCGCTTCCGAAGGTCACGAAAGCCTAGGCCTTTTATGCTTGCTTTACAGGTTCAGCTTCCCGAAACGTGGCGTCTCTGGAAGCCAGCCATTGTTCATTGTCCACCAGTGAAAAGCTCGCCGCGTTGGCGCCCATTTCCCAATTACGGCCCTAACGAGGCCGGGCTCAGGCTCTGCGATGTCAGTTACGTACTCTCATATTTTCTCTCCAACATCAACTAAGTCCCACAGATCAGAAGTCTTGACGATAAATTCTCCTTTCCACTCAAAGGTTATAGCACTTGGGAAATCGAGTATATGCCTGACAACGTCCTGGCTTCGATAATCACTGATTGGCACCGAACTCCAGTTTTGTCCTTTCGGCCTGACACTCGAAATGTAATATCGCGCATTTCCCCTACCTTGGTGGCGAAGTGGGGGCCAGACGTTTGTCAAGCAGAGGCGGACATTATGTGGATCATCGAGGGTAAATGGAAAGTGAAAAGCCATGTTCCAAATGTGCATAAGGTCGTTCGTGACGAAGTCACCGGGTATCGAATCATCATCATGGATTACATCCACGGTTCCAACTTGGTTGACATCTGGCAACTTATTCCACAAGAACGTCAGCGTAAAGTCACCACAAATATTGTTGAACTGATCCGCGCCATTCAAACGGATACGGCCCGGTATCCAGGTCCGGTTGGAATAACCCGTATGCGAGCCTTAGTTCACAAAGATTATCCCCCTCCGCTCTGTATGAATGGGAAAGATTATGACCAGTACATGAACGTTCTACTCAACGTAGCCAACAGTTCCCGACCGCCAGCCTTTCAAGTCAAGGGTTTTGTGAGAACTTATTCGGGCAACTTCGTTCTAGCGAACATGAAACTAGACCCAAGTAGCTTCATTATTAACAAGAAGAACAAGGTTTCGATTGTTGGTTGGAGAGATGGTGGCTTCTACCCTCCTGAAAGCGAGCTTGCGATGGTCGAGCATTTAATACCGTCGAAATTCACCAATTTGTCTTCGGAAATTCTTCTGGGAGTACCACATAACTGGCCGCAGAGACAATTTTTAAGGACGATTGCTGAGAAGATAGATAGTGTTCCCCTGGAGAAGAAGAGCGGTGGTTCTTCTCGTCTCCAAAAATATCTTCCTCAATCGAAAAAGGGGACGTAAGGGCGACTAAGTTAGTGAGCAGAAGTGTACAAACCTGAATCTCTTACTAGAATACGAGTTTCTCAATCAAACCGGATCGGTGTTTGCTTTGGAGTATGATAGCAGTCAAATTAGACAGCAGTTTGGCTTGTCGCTCTCGTCAGGGATGACTTTTCTCGGGACGGGTAGCCACATTAGTTCAACGTCTACATACATTTTAACCTTCCAATTTTGATATTGGCCTAAGGTGATATTGCACGCCCCCGGAACTCCATATATGTCACACGGGTAGGACGGTGATACATCCCACGAGGATAGGCTGCCTCTCCCCGCCGTCTTGGAACGTGGGCGAAACAAGAGCTTTCCGGATTCCGAAATCGTCTGGGTAGGTATGATGCCGTGACCATCCCGCAGCTAGCAAATAGGTAATGAAAAATCCCTATACGATTACCGACCTGCTGGATAAGATGGCAAACGCTGATCCTTCATATCACCACCCAGGCTGGTGGTAAGAATGCTAGGGCTAGGCAGGTGGTAGGTTACCCAAATACATAATGAAAACGTAAAAAACACGAGACTCAAGCAGGTCGGCGCGTAAAGGGAAGTCCTTAAGGGGTATGGAGATTCTTGGCTGTGACCGATATCGCGATTATACACCTCGCTCAGCATCTGTTGTGTTTGCTGCGGTCCACCACCTTACCTTTCCGTGCCCCTGAATGTTCGTCTCACACGAAAGAGCCGGTAGGACACTTCCATTTATGTCAAACAGCGGAAATAAACTTCGTGATATTTGTAAGATATCTGTGTAGAGAAGAGTTGAATTGATCAAGATCCCCTTACCATCTTCTTCACGATGATTGGGTACAACCGAGTAGTAAAGATATAAGGAAATAATGGAGGTTTAGAAATAGAATCGCATAGCTGCATGCGGGGGATTCTCGGTGTGGCCAATGCGTTTTGATCTACATATGAGTGGGGGAAAGAAAGATCGGGTTGATAACTGGAAGACCTAAACAAGCTTTTTCCCTGCTGACTTCTACAAAATCTACGGAGTTTGAGAAGGACTGATAGGCGCATGGGCGCTAGTGCATGCCAAGGCAAGTTTTTCTCGGGCTGATCCCGAATCTTTGGATTTTTCAGAACATTGACCTGCTCCTAAAAAATTTACCACGCGGGCAACTCCGCTCAGCCTGCTTTAATTCTCTCCCACTCGGATTTGAGCGAAGTCCGGCCAGCCAGCCAGATTGCCAGCCCGTGGCTCAAGTACCTGCTCATTCGAGGAATAATATTCAGTGGCTTATGTAGCCGACATTGAAAGTAAATTTCAGATAACCAAAGGCCAAAGGAATTTGATAAGAAAAGCCTCGGAACGTGCAATATTACTTCATCATCCAATCTATTCGTCAAGGACGACGTAATCGGTACCTAAAGGAGTCTCGCCGGTGTAGAGCTCAAATTGCCATCCCTGTTCCTGGCTGGCACTCCCAGGGTCGACCATCAATCGGATGGATTGCTTTTGTGCTTGCAGATTTTACGCATCGGACGTACTCAAAAATGCTTGGCTGCCCTATTCAGGTCCATCCATTAATAGTAGATGCAGTTCTCAGAACCCCGGAAAATCATCGTTACTTCCAATTAAGGCAACTATCTGGGCCGAAGTTTCAGATGAAGTTCGCCAAGATTTCAATTTCGAGATCTTCGTCCGTGACGCAGTACTGGGACATCCAGGGACATTCAGGGACATCACAGCTTACGGCGAGCCTCTAACACCGCACAGCATGCGAGCCATTACCCTCTTTCGTTAGACTGGCCCGATTTTAGACTGATTGTCTCTTTTCTTGACAATTAACAATTAACAAATGTCACTACCACTAAGATGGGCACGAACCACTATCTGGGGCTTTCCTTGTCATTGGATATACGCGATTACTTTAAGGAGTGATTTCGGCCTCACATCGACCCAATCATGATATTATTTTCCCACTATATCTTAGGTAGGTGCTCGCTTGATTCGAAAACATAAAACGGGGATTTAATATTTTTATAGATTTTCGTCGTCACAGGTTCAAAAATGTTGTCATGAGTTTTATACGTTTTTCTAATTCACACTGGTTTATCTACTTGGGTACTTCGTCTTGTTATACAATACCACAGTACATATAAAACACCTGCCTTATGAGGGCCGAGATCCCATCCACCACCCGGATATATCTTATTCTATAAGTGGGTATGGCTATTACCACCACTGTTTCTTATCTTTTAAATTCAGCTGTAATTCACATTACAAGCTAACTACCCGGGGTCGCAGATTTCGCCCCCCAGGCACTCGTTATCTTAGACTATCCAACCAATAGCCATTCGCTATCGTCAGAATCCTGGATAGCCTGGGCTGGACCTAGTTTCTCTTTCAGGTACACAATTCCTGCGCGTCCAGTCGCATGTTCGCTTCTTTGTCTCTTAAGCTATCTTGAGCTCTGCATCGTGTGTTACGGTGGCATACTCTAGCCGTTGAGAGAACGCCGCTATAAACACTCGTTTCATCCTATCGCAATCCAACCTACTTGGAACTACTTAATATTTCTCGTCAGCCTTGGTCGGCGTCTTCCGACTTACATCGATCTTCATTGATTTTTACGTTTTGAGGTTTTGGATGGCGGAGTTGCCCTAGAGATTCAGGACTGTCTATTTGGAATCGACGACACAGTTTATGACACAGTCTAAGTGTCGATACATAAAAACCAACTCACTTCGCAAACCTTAAGTGGGTTAAATCGCATCACTTCCACGTCAGCTTTCACCGACGTGGAATCAACCCAAAATCGACCTCCGGCTAGCTGGTCTACTTTCTCATACACTAATCTCTCCTTTTATTAGCGAACCGCCAATATGCGGCTCTCTAATAGAAGCAACGAAACCGGGAGTGAGGAGCATAAGAGGGAGGATTCTGTTATAGTAGATTATGGATACGGACAAGTCAGCGACGAAAATGCCGTACACGGACGGGAATTTGCCTCGGGCAAATCTATGTATGCCAAACTCCAGCGATTTGCCGGCAGGTTTGGTATGGAACAGCGAGGAATCGAGCGAGTCCCTAGTGACGAGAGGACGGACTCGAATCTGAGTCAAATCGGTACACTGGTACGATAATCATCATCTGCGAACACCTATGGATTTGACTTCTGACACAATGTAGTGGTTCTCTGCGAATATGGTGGTTTCGTCATTCGCCATTGGTGCCCTTGGACAACCCGTATTTGGTCTAGGATTTGTCGATACTGCCCTGACCATCATCTTGATCAATATCCTCGGAATCATGCCAGTTTGCTTTTTCTCGACATTCGGTCCCAAGTTTGGTTTACGTCAGATGGTCTTGTCGAGATTCTGGTTTGGATACTACGGCGTCAAACTGAGTAAGTCTGCTAGGCATACTTTTTCGACTATCGCTGGTGCTGGAAATGACTTACTCAACTAACCTGTTTTATAGTTGCCATTTTCAATATCCTGGCCTGCCTCGGTTGGTCTGCTGTGAACGTTATTGTCGGAGCTCAGTTCTTCCACGCAGTTAATGAAAGCGTTCCTGGCTGGGCCGGCATCCTGGTTATTGCTTTCGCGACACTGGTCATTTGCACTTTTGGCTATAAAATCGTCCACGCTTATGAGAAATGGTCTTGGATTCCTGTTTTCGTTATCTTCATGATAGTGTTGGGCGTCTTTGCCCACTCCGGCGAATTCAACAGCTTACTCCCACTGGCGACTGGAACTTCTGAGGCCGGCAGCGTCCTCTCCTTCGCCGCATCGGTATACGGCTTTGCTACGGGATGGACTTCATACGCTGCGGACTACACCGTGTATCAGCCAGTAGGACGATCGAGCAAGGCTGTTTTCTTCTGGACATTCGGCGGCTTGTTCATCTCCCTTTGCTTCACCGAGCTCCTCGGAGCCGCCGTGGCCACCGCAATGGCAAACAACCCAGCCTACCTCGACGCCTACGACAACGCGCATATTGGCGGTCTACTAGCCGAGGTCCTCGTTCCGAAATTAGGCCGATTCGGCGAATTCTGCATTGTGCTTCTCGGCCTTTCCATCATCGGCAACAACTGCCCGAACATCTACTCCGTCTCGCTCTCCCTTCAAGTCCTCTCCGAGAAGACACAGCGCGTCCCGCGTTTCGTATGGACCCTTGTCGGCACTGCCGTCTACATCGCCGTTGCGATCCCTGGCTACAACGAATTCGAGGACACCCTCGAGAGCTTCATGTTGATCATCGGATACTGGCTCGCGATATACGAGGGCGTCTCCTTAACCGAACACTTCGTCTTCCGACGCGGCAGAACCGACCGCTACCACCCCGAGGACTACGTGGAGCCTAAGAAGCTCCCGCCCGGACTGGCAGCCATCACCGCGTTCTGCTTCGGCGTCATGGGAGCCGTGCTAGGCATGGCGCAGACGTGGTTCATAGGCCCGATTGGCAAACTGTGCGGCGCGGAAGGATATGGCGGTGACGTGGGGTTCGAGCTCGCGTTTTCGTTTGCGGCGGTGAGTTACGCGGTTATGAGAACGGCGGAGTTCGCGTATTTCAGGAGGTAAAATGATATGAGATGGGTGGGTATAGAGGTGTATTTGGCTAGAAGCAACCGCTTCTACACGTGGGATTTTCTCTTACGTATAATAGGGTAAAAATGAAGATAAGGTGATAAAGCATGAGCGATGTTTGTACAAGATGAAAGAAAGAAGTATGATAGGATAAGATGAGATGAAGATTCCGAAGATTTTTGCTTGTTTGATATTACAGAGCGGTTATCAAGCGTTGGCATGTGTATAGATATGTGCTATGTTTGTTTTCAAGGTTGGATGTGTCGGTGTAGAAACTTGGGAGCACTTGGGAATCCTATCCATAGCATGGGATTTGAGTTGGTTGAATTATTGAAGCTCTTTGTCTATCTAAGAAAGCTTGGTTTCTTGACCTCTTTATAGCTTCAGCATGGTACTATCTACACTACATCACCAAAATATAACACAAGATAATTACGATGCCGAGCCTCTAGCGAGCATATCCGGAACATACGAAATTACAATACCTATCTACAACAAGCCTACAAAATTGAAGCTCGTCAAGCCAACCGATTCAGCATGCTAGATACAAGGTAGGACGGGGAGGATTGAACAAACGGCAACAACAAATTACCTAGACAGCTACACGAACGTGCCACAACGCTTACGCCGTCTATACATTGGACATCGACGTGGCATCCGCGACGGGAAGGATTTTGGGTTTCTTGAAACCTGGGGTATGTGACTTGCTGCTATTATCCCACCGCTTTTTTCGAACCTCGGATGCTGGGATTTAATCTTCCTATATACGTCATTGTATTTTGACGAGGTCCTCTCGTTTATCATTTCTATTGATTAGCTGTTGCTCTCAGTTTCGCTCCTTAGTCATTGTAAATGCGTGGGGTGAACTAGGGGGGTAGGTATTGGTTAGACGAGGTCTCTGTTAGTCCGGCTGACCCCTATCTGAAGGCGGGCAATGTGGGCAGTGCCGATATTCATAGAAATGGCGGAGTACGCCGGGGTTTGGGGAGGACTTCAGTCCTTGAACAATCATTTACTTCCCCAAAGCTCGGTATATCCTTTACGCCACAATATGGACCTGCCACAAAGAGATACGTTTGCTCGACGAACCAACACACTACTTATCCCTCACTTTAATGACACCTTTCACTTCAGCTTTTTCATTCCAATCAGCTTAAGTCGATGATCTCGTCAATTAATGTACTTCCTAAGCCACTACTTTGTACAGGGCCCTTAGCCGTGCCCTAGCCAGATCCTTAACGCCAAACTTGAATGCACAACCGAGAACCTTTTCCAATGACCTAGTTCGTACACACCACTCCGTCGAAGACCATGACCAATGGGGGAATATCGCCGTGCCTAGAAAAGGAAACAAACGCATCGTATTCTTTGAGCCGGTTATGTACCTTCACTTGAGACTTTGGACTTCGTGTCGGATTGGGGTAGACCGAGTAATAGTAGTATGCGTATCCCCGTAGGATAGATCGTTGTTGTTCCTCCATTGACAATTCCTTTGACCCGACCGATCTCCCGGCGTAATAAGAGAATTAATAAAAGGGGTGAAACGTTTTGTGAGTAATAAAATAAGAGTGACCGAAAAGGAACACTAGCTTAATCGTAGCTGCTCGGATCAGAAAGTCTCAGCTTTCTGAGGTGCCATTTAGACGAGGAATGGTCCATCCTGGCCTCTGTATTATCGGCGGTTAGGTCTTCGTCCTTTGATGTGAAATCCTTGATCCGAACCAGACGACCTAACTGTTGAGCATCCATGCCCGTAACGGGAAATTTGTAAGGATCATCTTCTCCGTCAGGTGAGGTCTGTCGTCCCTCTTCTTCCAATAATCCACTCTCAGTAAAATTTGATAGTAGAGCAGCCTTTTTGATTGCTGCACCCCAAAGTCCATTGTACATGGACATCGATTCCCCGTCATCACTCTCGTTCGTCAACTCCGGGTCATGATCCTACCGGCGTCGGATGATGGTATCGGCGATACGAGACGTACGAGCTTTATTTCTTAAATAAGCCCCTAGTGCAGAATTATTTCCATTTGCACTCATTCTCCCCTACGAGTAGAAGTGTGACTTTTGGAAGCTTTCGGGGGAAATATCGCCTGCTTTGCTAGTCACTGTGGGCGCTTCCCGTTCCGAAATGTCAGACGCCGATACCACCGACTCGGCTGCCTTGATCGCAGCAACGGCTTGACCTGGTCGCTTGGCCACTTCTAGGAATGTCGCCGGAAGGTATCCGAGACGACCATCTCTAGCTCGGCAGCGCCACCATTCACTTGGGTTACCAAGAGGATCGCTCTTGCTTAAGACTGCAATAAAGTCTCCCTTCTTTACAGCAAGATCGACGCCCTGGGTAGCATTTCCAGCTTCGGGGGTGAAGTCGTAAAGGACGCGACAGAACTCGAGTTTGCTAGGATCCATAGATGCGTTTTGACCTGACATTTCCATACGCTTACGCTCGTCCTGCTCGTTGTTGGCTGCGATAGATCGAATAGCCTTGTTCATAAGGTAAGGCAAACCAAATGCGGCGAGAAGGAAGAATATCAGAGGCTTCCTGCTTGGCTTCGATTGAGCACCGCTGGGGCCGGCGGCGGAGGGTGCGTTGCGTCCTTCGAAGCGAGCAAAAGATGCCGGGGTGAGTGCCATTGCGTCAACGGGAGGTGGCCGTCCGGTCACCTTGGCGAATAGCGTGCGCAACCATCGCATCATGGTGAAAATGCCGAGAACCGATCCTAGAGTTTGGCGCAGGTTGCTAAACTGCTCAGCTACAGACACCATAGCTATTATATAGTTAGTATACTACTCAATTTATCTTGTGTAAGTTCCACGTCGACACAACTTACCAAAGAAACTCGAATGAGTTGCCATGTATGTGCTCTCAAGCATCTGGGCGAATCCACTGAAGGTACCAACAATTCCTTCAAGCATCTGGAAGGTAGCTTGAGTGCTGTTGCTGAAACTATTCGTCAAGCTATTGGGGTTGTTGGGATCGCCTGGCATCATTCCCGGCATGCCGCCGTACATACCGCCCATGCCTCCCATCATGCCTCCATAGCCACCGTAGCCGCCCATACCACCCATACCACCCATACCGCCATACATTCCACCGCCATACCCTCCATACCTAGAATAAGGAGACGAATATGGGTTGTAGGCAGAGTTATAAGGTGTTCGACTGTATGCAGACGCGTTCTGGTTCACGGTCGAGTTTAGAGAGTCGGGTCGAGGAGGAATGGCAGGTGTGCCCGTGGCAGAATTGGTGGCGGCATTGACTGACGCTGGTGCTGACATTGCGTTCGCAGCAGGAGTTGTCGGTAGAGACGCACCGGTTGTCGTCGCTGTTGGTACTGCGAAGATCTATGTTAACAAAGTGCGTTGCTAGCATGTGAAATTTGATTGACGGAAAACTTACTAGTTGTCGCGCCGGCACGCTCCCAGGGTTTGGGTGGCGAAGCCATCGTAATGGAGACACTTGCAATACCTAATAGAATCCAGAGATACCGATAAATGACGATATCGTGAAAAGGATGTCGAATTAATCTACCAAGGTTGGTGATAACAAAGGAGAGTTGAGGCAAAAGTAGGAAAGATAGAACCGACCTCGGTATTTGTTCCCGGTCACGACTTTCTAAGCTTCGGCTACGGTAAGACCCAATAAGGCTCTAAATAATATGCACGGTCCAGTTAATCACGTGGCATAACTTCCTGCCCAAGGTGACTGTATTACATAATGAGTCGGTGCCTCGGTCTGCCAGTATGCACGATTTAAAGGTGGGGTATCTATACTTAGGTACCTCCCTGCCTTTGTGCCTTTATTGAAGGTACGTATCGCACTTCATAGAAATCTCATGAGACTTCTTTCAAACATCAATGCGTACCTGAATATCGCTAGTAAGAACGGAGATGTTATTTCGTACGGACGCTTGCTTTTATAAGGCTACTAATAAGCCCTCTCAAGAAAATCTCACTTAGTCCACAATATCTGCTCTGCTCTTACTCATTTATGTTAATGTGAAAGAACTTTCGAGCTCTCCTCCTGACACCATCACCATCCCATTGGAATGGATAATTGATTGGACTCTCGGTTCCAACGAAGACAAGGCCGTCATATATCGTGCACCCGATAATCGACCCGACCAAAGTAGCAATCCAAGGTCCAATGATCCACCAGCTATTTCCGAATGCATCTGACCCAGGATAGCCGACCGCCCATAAAACTAGTCGAGGGCCAAAATCAGAGGCGGGATTTAGTGCTGATCCTACATTAAAGCCTAAGGCAAATCTCAAGGTCGTAAGCAACAAGCCTAGAGCCTACACATTTATCAGCTTCCTGTCGTCCAACGATCGTGGAGAAAGAGACGGGTAACAAAGCATGAAATGCTTCTAAGGAACTCTTACCAGTGCTTGCGACCCTGCTTCCATAGAGTTGTTTGTCCTGTTATTGCCCAGGGCGAAAACCGCAATCATCATAGCTGCGCCGCCTACAATTTGATTCAAGAAAGCTGTGCCTAACGGAATCCATTTTTCGGGAGTCGAGAAGAAGGCTCTAGAGGTCGCTATCATAGTAGGGTCAGCATAGTAAATGCTGTCCTTATAAATCCCCCAGACCAATGCCCCGGCCGTGATACTTGCCAAAAACTGGGCGATCACATAGGCGACGCATGACCTCCCGGGGAAGCCACGAAAGAACACTAGACAGATCGAGATGGCCGGGTTCATGTGAGCTCCTGATACACCACCACCCAGATATATTCCAAACATCCAAGCGAAGCCCCATGCCCAACATGTTGTCTCGTACGAGCCGTATTGGACCGGTTGGTTGTTAGAGAGGTTCACAGAGAGGTTTGCCGCCAACCCTAGGAAAATAGCTACTAGGGTCTTTTGGCCAAATTAACCAGAGGATCACAGGTTAAGCACAACAGAGAGCATACCGCAAGAAATTCAGCCATTATCTTTGGGTGCTTCGCTCGTATACGGGCCCACCAGTTGAGTGGCCGATCTGGATCCTCTCCTTGCTCCACTTCATCACGCTCTTGTTGACCCGATGATTTCCTCTCAAATTCGTAGTTGTGGCATTTATCCTTATTGCTCTCGTCTGTATCATGTGTGTCGCTCGCACGTTCACTAATAACCCCCAACGCTGTCCGTTCGCCTAGGGGCGGAGAAATATTGCTAAGATTGGCCTGCCCAAGTTCTGCTAGGTCATCGGCTTCGGGCACAGGTCTTTTGGACCCATCGGCTTTCTTGTGCCATCGTATTAAGTGCGGGAATGGCTGCGCGAGGCTGAAAATCGGTTTCTCGGCTTTCTGGTAATACCCCGGGTTGGCATCGAGATATCCATCATCTATCCAGACTACCTCGTGGAGTCGCCTGCGCCGTTGTTGCTCCGAATTGATGGTAGAATTGATGGTACTCAGCGTACTGGATCTAGGTCGAAGTACCGGAATCTTCGAATTGGTATTCAGGATGTCTGCTAATAAAAAGTCCTCGGTCTGAGTCTCCTGATCAGTAGTAGGGATTACCGATTTGCTCGAATCCATATTGCCGATAATCAGAGCGTCAAATTGAAGGTGATGATATTTCTAATCATGAGCTTTCCTAATAAACCTTTCGAAATGATGTTGATTATATCCTAGGGGACTACCTAACATTTTATAAGCTTGAATATTAACCATCTTTAAGAACGGGCCTCTTAAAACACAGTCACGTCCTCTATCTTGAGAGCTTGAGCTTGGACCTGATGACATATTTGAAAGCAAGCACATGCGAAAATCGAACTGAAATTCAAGGGGAGCAACGGCGATTCAATGATCTAACTCTCTATTGTGGCAAGAACATTGAAGGCTACCTACTTCAAATACCTGCACCTACCTGATGTTTGCGAAGCACCAAATTTGCGTGCTTGCATTTCGTAAACGGAACGATTACTCCGCAGCTACACAACAGATCGAACTCGGCGGGTAAGTGTCACCTACGACTCGAGCAGGTACCCGTCCTATCTGCCCAGACAATGTACGATAGGTGTTTACCTGCTTTACTCACTATATGAGTATTACTTGTCTAAATAGTTTATGATTCGACCTGTTGGAAAACATTGTAATTTATGGATCCATCTTCAATTTCATTCTGACAAGAATTCCACGAAGCGGAGCTGACAAGACAAGAAATAACGATGTGAGGAAAACGGTATATATACAGGTAAGAAATTTCTCCTACCCCTTTTCCCACACCGAAACATTAGGTGTAACTCAAATTTGACATCACCATCTGGACGTCATATATGTACCTACCTACCTACATAGTGCTCCTAATAAAGCTAGCTGCAGTTAGCCTTTCCACGATCATAGAGTGACGTTGGAATTTTGCCGGAGCGTTCTCGCCTACGCGTACCTAACGATTCTGGAGAATTTAGCTCATGATATTTATACTTCGCCAACTCCTCGGCCTACATCATTAAAAGTGTATAAGTATAAGGCAAACATGTGCTGGTGGTATTGACTGCGTTGCTGACACAGAAAGTTCTAGGCGTTTAATCTCAATATATTCATTCTTTAGATTCGGGAATCGAAAAAATATCCAAAGATTGTTACCAGTAGGATTTATGTATTATCCAAATATAATTGATACAGCTTAAGTTATATTTAACAAGGCAACCATCTCTTGCTCCGTCGTTTCCTATTAAACACTCATGGCGTGTCATTTACATTACCATCCCAGGGATTTAAGGGGTGCCTGTATGAAGAGGATGAAAAGGATTCCAAACAAGGGGGAAGAGAGCAGAGGATAAAATCTGCTCAAAACAACTACAAGTATAGAATAAACAAGCCAAGGTCAACAATGATTGGTCAAACCTGGTTCTGTATAGGCTCAATAGTAAGATTGATAATCAAGAACGAACATCAACACCCTAGAGTATTACCACCCATTTACAGGTAAACTCTGCTATAACGAAGGTTAACGATGTTTACCTAAGATCAATCTTCTAGACGTCTTCCACCGAAGTTCCACTGCACGGGTCCCGACACCGAGTCCAAATGTTTGTCTCAGACCGTTCCCGAGACCGTAGAGCCTCAACGTAGCACGAACCCAAGCCCAAGGCAAGGGTTCCCATTCTCACCAACCTCTTAACCTTAACATTAAACATTCATAAGCATCTAGTTATCATAAACGTCGTGAACCTAAGTCCATCAAGCTAACTAGCCGCCCACGAGGGCCATAATGCTCTAATTAAATAAACATAAACATCTACATTACGCTCCAAGAAAAAAAAAGATATCCAGAAAAAGAATGCATGCATGCAATGGCAAGGTATTACAACTCAGACAAGGCAAAAGTCAGTCATCTTTAAAATGCGGGATGCGTATGCGGAAAATGGGTAATATAGGCGCAGAAAAAAAAAAGAACTTTGCAAAGCAGCTCCTATATCCAGCATAAAAGACACGAAGACCAGACATATAGCCGCCCTTTATCACATCCTCCATTCCATTCCTTCCTATCCATCCCCCTTTACCACCGAACCTCCTCCGTGGCCTATTCCTTTACCCCTTATTAGAATTTTACGACAAGACGAAAGACATCAAGCTGAAGAGGTCAATATCCTTCTCCTCGTTGACAAGGTCATCGACCTGGTCGGAGGTCAAGCTGGTGGAGAAGTCGTAGCTGTCGTCGAGGACCTTGATGGTGGCCGTGGAGGAAGACGCCTGGAAGACGACGGCAACCTTCATGGGCGAAGAGGTGGGGCGGTCGAAGTAGTGAGAGTCACCGGTGCCGGCGGCGAAGTGGAAGGTGGACTTGGCCTTGGTGTCACCGGTAGCGAGGATCTCAATAATGTCGGCCTCACCACATCCACCCTGTAGCGGGCTGGCGTTGTCACCGCTCCAGCAGCTGCACTTGCTGTACTGACCAGTTCGGGGGATCTTGCCGTTAAGCATCCAGAAAGCAGGCATATCCATGTTCCAGCCAGTCTTGCCGCTCAAAGGCATGGTGAACTCAGCAAGGAAGACCTTGTCGGCACCCTCGAAACCCTCTGCAATATCTCGTAAGCATACAAACATCGAACTACCGTTAGTGGGGAAAACGTACTGTAGGCAACGGCGCCGGGTCGGACAGTACCGCAGTCACCCTTGCACTCCTGGTCGGAAGCAATGATGATCTCGGTGGAGTCGTCAATTAGGCCATCCTTGAGGATGGTGGGGGAAGCGGCAGCCTTGGTGCCGTCCTCGTTAGCGTAGGCCAAACTGGCACCCCAGACACTACGAAATATTAGTCGCTGAAGCTCTCCCATCAAAGCGCATTCACACTTACGTGTCCCAGGTACCGGAGATGGCTGGGTCACCAAGGTTACCGAGGAAGACAAGGCCGTCGGCAACCTGGTCCTTGGAGCTGTAGTAGGCAATGCGCTGGTAGTCGCCAACGGGGACGGAAGACGACGAAGATTTGCTTGCGCTGCTGCTCTTGGAAGACGCGGCAGATGCGGCGCTGCTGGCAGCGTATGTAGCTGCGCTGGTAGGGACGGACGTCGCCGCGGGTGTCTCGGTAGCGGAGCCGAACCAGTTGTTCACCCACGTCGCGATCTTGCCGTCAATGGTAGCTGTGACAATATCGGCGCCTCGCTTCTCGGCCTCCTGCTGCTCATGGAACTTCTTGTGGAGGTGCTGGTGTCCGTGGCGCTTGGAGTGAGGCTTAGGGACGTCGCGCTTGCCCTTAGATGGAGTGTAGACAGCCACCGACTTCAGCGAAAGAGGTCCTCGGAAATGCAGAGTCAACTGCGATCTAAGAGTTAGCGGCGGATGCGCCCTACGCAAGGGAAAATTAAGCGGATACTCACGTCTTCGTCGAAAGGTGCAATGGGACCCGAGTAAGCCTGATCCTCGAAGGTGCACGTACCCGAGTCGGTCATCTGGGCGACGGCTCGGTACTTGCCAGCGATATCGAGACCGTCGTACTTGATCTGCTTAACAGCATTGGGGCAGAAGTAGTTTCCGCCAATCTCGAACGCATTGGAACAGGAGCCAGCGTTAGCAACCGAGGCCGCGGCGGCGGCGAAGGCAATCGAGTATCTCATCTTGGTAACGAAGTTTGCTTTTCACGGATGCGAGGATATTGAAGGGATCGTGAGTTCTTTCGTGTCGGTTCGGGTTCGCGTTTCTCTCGACCGAGTTTAGGTTGTTTTAGATTGATGGGAATCGTCTCTTTGGAATGCAAGGCAACCTTTCTTTTCCAGCGGGCCGGGAATGACAATAGCTATCAAGTGAACGTGGCAAGCAAACACACAGTTCAAGAAGCGCGAAACAACAACGGGTCGCTTATCGCCTGACCTTGAATTGAAATGTTTGTTAATGAGCGGATTGGCGAAAAATCACCAGTAAAACAATGAGTGGAATTAGCAAATTGCTTCCGGGCAAAGAAAGACGACGACAATGAATATTGAAAGTCAAGTCGAGAGAGAAGGAAGAGAGAGAATGGAGTAAGGAGTGGAAAGGGGTGGATAAATGAGATTAAAGAAGGCCTTGGCAACCATTGGGGGGATTGGGGGGAGTGTGAACAACAAAGTCGGTTTCAAGATAGACGCCACAGAAGATGCAAGGATGTCATTGGTGATATTTTACCCTAAATCACTCCTATTCGCTCCCATTCGCTCCCATCCGCTCCAATTTGCCCCAGAGTTACCTGGACCTGCCAACCTCTTCAGGTGAGTAAATGGGATGGATGGCACGCTAAGCAGGGAATTGAGTTCAACTAACACTTCTGTACCTGCGTGATGCAGGCACCGGTGACTTGGCCTATGCAGCAAATTTTGCTGGGAGGTCAATGTACATGCAGAGGTACGCTGGGTTACGGTGGTATATTCCATCCTATCCCGTAATTGGTTTAAAATCAGGGGGATCGGCAGCTTAAGTCAGCACCGTAGCCAGGAACCAATCAATAGAAACACACCACGAGCTCCTTAAGGTTCATCCGGTCTCACAAGTCTAACAAGTCTAATTTTTATTTTATTTCTTATTTCCTGTTCCTGGCTGTGTTCGCCAATGCCTCCGCCCCTCTGCCCCCTTCATTCCATGGTCCTGAGAGAACTGATCGTCACTACTACCAGAACCCAACCTTGCCAACATCACAAGGGCCCACTCTACCACCCACGGGTAATATTATGATCACTGCTTAATGCGACTTGATAGGCTCGTATCTTTTAATGGCCCCCAGTTTCTAATCATTCCGTCAGTACCAAGCTTTTCGAGATGCGTCTTCGATCGGCCAGATTAAGAACTGACATGCTGACACAGAGCCGTTGTTGTGAATGGTTTAATAGTGAATCGAACTGATCGGCTTAGAAGTTGGGATGACATTGACTCAAGATCGTGGATTTTCTTCAGGTACTATTTAGTTAGTTCAGCTTGTTGAGCTTGTTTTGTGGGAGGATCATCCTTCGATTTGACGGATCAAAAAGGGGACCGAGATCATTTGAAGACGATATTCAAATTTCCCAGTTCTACTAGTCGATGCCTTCCACGTAACGGTCCGACAAATGGTTAAATCTACCTGCCGAAACTGCTGACATCTAGTTCTTTAGTGTTATTAGATAATATCCGACCTCAGCTTCTCATGGTTATGTTCGTTAATCTGGCACTCTAAACCCCCGAGTTCTCCAAGATATCTAATCTCGCCGAATACTACAAAAGGAACCGGGGCTAAGGGTATTGTCATCTTGGATTTAATGAGGACAACAAAGCGGGCGGCTTCTAATAACTTGGCGTATGCCCGATTCGATTCTGAATCCCTATTTGGGATGAGGGGGTCGCTAAAACTGACCACAAAGTCGGGTCTAAGAGGAAATAGAGGAGAAATTCAACATGACATTTCTCTAATCGACTACTAGCTCGTCAACGGGTTCAGGTAGCGCATCTACTGACACGTCATCTTGCTGATTGCAGATATCGTGGTCAGCCTAGTGGGAGTAGGATTATCGTGACCTTTCTTTGCTGTACATAATCTGCGAGGAGCCAGACCAAGACCGCCATTCCGCTATTCTTTGCGCTACTTCACCCGAGCACCCGCATGGCCTCCGCACAGCATCCGCAAATGCTTACGTGTGTATGGAGGTTTTCGTTATTGCGTTATGGCGGTAACGCAAAGCATCCCAAGAATTGAGGTATTAATCATTTCCATGGGTCGCAAAGTGACGCACGTGGCTGTCTTTTGAGTACGTCGT
Organism: Annulohypoxylon moriforme; assembly: GCA_022695765.1. Lineage (NCBI taxonomy): Eukaryota > Fungi > Ascomycota > Sordariomycetes > Xylariales > Hypoxylaceae > Annulohypoxylon > Annulohypoxylon moriforme. Next base: position 416,889 of record MU403100.1, read on the forward strand.
ATTTCCTCGGGCGCCGGGGCTGAACCAATAACGTCGTCGCATACCCCTCACGATGGAATCATGTAATTTTGCGCCTGCGCAACAATTTTGAAGTGGGATAACGTTACGAATGCTCACCCGCAGTTCCGATAGGGTTTCCTGCATCCGACTACCGGCCGGGTTCCGGGTACCCGCACTCATTGTTGTCGAGCCTTGGAATTTTCTCGACGACATTTCCATTCATACGGCGACCTATCGATAATAATTCTGCAGTTATCCGATCCTCCAAGACATCAGCCATGTGGCGGACAAACAACAAACACTCGAACATGATGTCATATAAAGGACGGACATAATAATGTTTAATATGCTATCCAAGCAAACGGAACGTTTGACGTAGACTAAATTCCGAAACTACGGTAATCGTGTTTCTGGGTCGGCCCAGCTCGTCCATACGATGTCTCGAGTATGACAATCTCATTTAGCGATCTCATTCCAAACATCTTGTATCACCAACAGCTGGGAGAGTCAGGCCTCCAAGACTTAAAAGAATCGGATTATTATTCCGCAGTTAAGTGGATCATTCAGAACAAGTAAATCTCGGAATAAGCAAAGAAAACTCGCTGACAATGTTTCAATGTCGCTAGCAAATGATGAGTAAGGCGTTCAAAAATAACGTGGATCTCGGGGTCTATGCTTCATTCTTTATCAAGTTTCTCGAACACGATCCCCTCAGGGGTCCTTCCGCTAGTTAAATGAGCCTCGTTTCATGCCCCTATAATTATCTATGTTTTTATAATCATGCACTGCATATAAACAAGCATTGCAACTTGAAAATGTGATGAATTTCGACGAATTGCTAAATTTCAGGGAACGTTCCAAGCCAGGCATCATACTCATCGTGAACGACACGGCCCGGTATCAAACGTCCCCATCTTTATAAACGGTTGAGGGGTCATGGCCACCCTTAGAATAGCCCTACGAATTTTGAATGCGGCATAACTAGGACCAAGCTCTGGTCTGGAAGCCAACTAGATTCACATCCACGGACTTGGGACAACTCGTGATTACCTAAGTGCTCACCTATTTATTGTTGAGTAGCCGAAGGTGGTTGATATGACTCAGGATCCTATGTTGTGTCCCGTCAGTCAGGAGAACCCTCAGCGGTATCTCAAGACCTCTTTTGCTAAAGGTCTTGTGACTCCAAGAGTTAGACAGGTTTCCTCGCGCATGCACTATTACGAAATCCGCTCGGAGCTGATACTATATGCGACGCACCCCTCGGGTGATAGTGTGATAGTAGCTCTATGTGTTGGAGGAATATAGCTATCTGTGTCCACAGCCGCAGTATCCAGCCTACGGGGCCGAGTAGGTTTTCCCTGGGCTTCCGTCAGCCTCAGTTACCCCTTCGCTTAGGTCTTGTAGGCTCATCATCGCGAAAATATAGATATATCAGAGACATTATCTAGATTCGACAAGATTCGACACCATTAGCTTAGATCTAATCCTTCAAGCACGGAATCAACTAGTCTTGACATCAGAGGCGTGCGAACTAGCTTATAGCTGATCGGCTCGTATTGTCATAACCAATAGGGCGTAGAGTGTCCAGGAAGGTTAGTTTCTCATGTTGCACAAAGTATGCAGTCATCTCTGTCCCAGCGAGTAAGGTGGCATAACAGGGTATCATGCGCCGCACTTGCGAAGTACCTAATGTATAAGCCGCATCGACGACACTGGACAACATAACTTCACTAGTAAGACCACAATGTGGAACAGTAAGTTTCGTAGTATTCATCGCTCATTATATATCGTAATAGCTCGTCGGCCCTCCCTCCCAACCTTAGACGAGACATATCATACAGTCGTCAGCAGTCTTTCTGAAGAAAGAACTGCTGTCGGTGGTCTGGTTGGTAGCTGATTCGACTTCATAGGGCCGAGATCTATACCATCGTCGTCTCCCGTCCTCCTCGTCCATAACGTCGTCGCGTTCGAGTTATATTCATCAAATCCGATCTGTCGCTCCGGACCCCTGGTCCGAGGGACATTCTTGTCGAGTTCGGGTTTCGAAGATGGCTTCATCCCCATCAGCTGCCTAACCAGAGGCTTTAACATCGGTACCGAAGCGCATATCAACCCCAAACTCGATTCCAGCGTAGTCCAAATCGCGAAGCTAAAAGAATCCCACTGTGCGTATTTCGGGTTGAGGAATTCCCAGGCTACCGCCATGCGCGTCAACGAGGCGCACGCTACGAAGATACCCAACGTTAGGACGAACGCAAGGGCGACCTTCTGTCGTATCGGGAGATGCATCTTGAGGATGTGGGGGAGCACCATTCCAATCATCCATATGTCGGTCATCGTATGCAGCACGGCCGATGCCGTTAAGATCGGGTAGTATGCAAGGCACTTCCCCACTCCGATGTCCAGCTCGTATACGTTGTACACGGGGTTGCATATGAAGAATGTGAGGAGGAATAATACCGTACCGTACACTACAACGGTACCCATTGTGACGAAGACAAGGGTCCGTTGATACGGTAGCTTCAGGATCCGCAGGTAGAAGAATAAGATGCTAATCTTGGTAAAGACCAAGGACAATTGATAGCAACTTATGGTGGCGAAAGATAATCGAATGCCGACCGGTCGGAGGTGGAGTGGGATGTTGCTGAACTTGTGGCCGAGTCCATACATTGTTTCGACACCCACGATGGTGACGACTGCGACGGCGAACACCCATGCAAGGAGAATGAAGGCATCGTCCCACCATTGATTCTTCAGGATTATTCTCGAGTAAAGGCGACCGATGACCACCAGGCTGGCAAATACTATTGGTATGATTATCCCCGTCAGAATGTCAGGGACCTCCGAGGGGCCGGTCAACTGCAGGGCCAGCATCGTAAGTAATTTATTTCGTCCCGACAGTATGGTTCAGACCTCGCAGTGGCCGGAGGGGCCAAGGTCGCGCGGGTCGTCGAGGGTGGGGATTGCTTACCTCTAATGGCGTTTTTTGCGCCATATAGGCGATATGATGCGATGAAATGCAAGGCTGGAAAATGTCGCACGCATAGGCGATGGTCCGAGAAACGACGAAGATGGGTCTTCACCGCCGACTTTCATTTAAATGTCGAGCTGACGCCAACTACGATATATGTATGAATAATGCGGAGAGGTCTCCTCAAGAGATCTCATGTTGCCATGATATCTTGGGTGTCAGCACATTGGCGATCATCTCCGTGGCTATCGGTACAAGTAGCACGACGGACCGCCGCTGATATAATAGTGCTGGTTGGAAACCGATGGATTTTAATTCAAACCCCGCTGGGTTTTCACCTCCGTTGGTGACACTGCCATCCGCCAATGGAGAGCCGTGAATGTGCCTTGTGCTCGACAAGACTTGCTGACAGCGTAGTATTTGCGAGCATGGATGCATAGTGGCCGTGGCAGCCGTGGCTCTGGGATCAGGGTATCGTCTGGATTATTCATCCCCATAGTCTCTCGTGCTCGTGCTCTCATAGGGCTGGTTGGTTTAAAAATATCATCCTCCTGCCAATCGCAAGCTAGTCTACCCATGTCCGTAGCAGGGGCAACCTCGCCAAGATTCCAGAATAAGGCAGGTCGAGCTACCGATCTGGGGATTTTAGAGCTTTTGAAAAAGCCATTGCAGGGTCGACAGATCGCCTGTGTTTCCAAATGCCGTCTGGCAAAACAGCTAATACTGTTCTTTTGTCGGTGAACATCAGGAGAATATCCAATTCAGGCATGAAGCGGATTTTTCCATTATCGCTAGCTAGTCAGGCCTACAAAACGATGGTGTAGAGCTTCAAGATGTCTCTAACTGATTCAAAATATTCCATACTCATCCTTCGTCATGCGATGCCAAGAACTAGATCGCGAGACATAGATTACCTAGTAGTAGGTACGTAGAGGAGATAGGCTATTCATCACCAGATTTCTTGCATCTGACAGTGAGCGCCAGTACTGTCAGCCCCCGCGATAAAGATTTAGCGGGAGGCCGCTGTTAGGTTTAGGTCTGGGGAAAATACATGTTCATTGTTTAATGATAGGTAACATACCTCTGACAATCATCCATTACAGTTGCCATTTAGCGATCTTGGCCTACCACGATCTAGCTCCCTCAAGAAGACATGGAGCAATATTATTCGTAGTTTATTCGAGCAAATGAGGTCAGTGGAAGGAAAGAAACGAGCAACGTTGTTTAGTAGATATATCACGAGCGCCGAGACATTGGCACTTTATTCCGCTGTAACTCTACTCCACAGCATATTGAAGCTCGAGGCAGAATTATGTAACCTTATGTAACCTTAATACTCTTTTTTATGATCTCGTGAGGTTATTAATTTTGATTTTACTTTGAATAAGCGGTAGAAATCGTTGGGATACGATTCGAGTATTCTCATGTTGGCCTCTAACTAAAGAACACTCGGCAAACTAAAGCGACGGCGTGTTTAGCGCACGGAGGTCCCCTAAATTTCAAATACCTATCTCTTACTTGCCTATCAGCCTACCGAGGTACTAGGGAGGTTGGTACAAGGTGACCAGCCACCGCCCCCAATTTAGTTCTTCGATAAGAAATATTAACCTGAAGAACCTGAATTCTGGGTCACTTGTTAGGTATCTGCCTAGTGGGTTCCAGTGGTTTATTAGAGTTTATAGGCGTCGCAAGGTGTTCTATATTGTTGGTTGGATGAGCCACTATGAGTATTATTTACTTGTAGGTTACTTATACCATACATTGCTAAAAACTCGTAGCAAGCAATTTAGGTACTGTAAGCGACCTTTACTTAGGTACCTAACTGCTATACTCAATAGTTATATCCAGTTGATAAGTTCTGGTTTCTCGATCTACATACCTTATTTTTACATGTGAAATAGTTGCTTAGAAATGACACTCTAAATATAGTATTAGACTATAGCGCTGCTAGCAAAGATCGCGGGTGGTCCCTTGGAGTTAGCACGCTATCATTGATCTGTCTTGGGCTAGTAGCCTTTATCGCTAAGGCCTAGCACTTAGCTAATACTGTCCCTAATTCTAGCCGAATGCTTCGTCGCTAATCGCTTGCAAGGATATTTTGGAATACTTGCTTGTTCTTCTCGCTGCAATGACGGTAAGGGCTGACAATGAGGTAACCTAGGTCTTAGGGTAAGTCTAGACTTAATATCGTAGGCATGGGCGCCGTGATGAGGTTGAATGGAGCCCGAAAAAGAAGTCGCCTATAAACTAATACTGTTATAGGTACCTAGTAGGTAGGCATTCAAATATCCCCTCCTCCGCCCATATAAGTGACATACACTTGCTATGACAAGTAATAACTAGCAGTTATGTAATAGAAGGGATAAGTCTAAAAGCTGTACGAACTAGTTTATGGATGTGCAACTGTTTCTATGGGCTACCTTAATCATCGGTTAAAATGAATACAATGTTCTCCTTTCAATATATATGTCACTATTACCTAGAAAAAATTGACTAGAGGAAGCTTGATACTGGAAAGATATGAACATGGCGATGTCTAAAGCCTGTGGCAAACCAAAGATCCTCTAAATGAGGCACCTAGCTCTCCGAAGGGAAAAAAGCTATTACAGTGTCAAGTCCCTCATATTGATACTAGCCACTGTGTTTAACTCGGACCCCTCGGAATATTTTCACGTTTGCAAGGCTCCATCACATCTGTAAATCTATTGAAAGATCCGACAACATGTTGATCTGCATCGTATATCCAATATTAAAAGCCTGGTGGATCGTGAATTCATAAAGGAAAATGAAGAGAAACAAATAGGAATCAGAGCTGAAAATATTACTCTTCTGTTTGCAGGGCATTTTATTGTCTTTACTCTGGCACCTCGATCTGCTCGATCCAAAATTCACCCACCGAATTACTGTATCTTGAGAATCCTCCTTTTCTCTTTTAGGAAACCCTCAAGTTGTCTTGTTTCAAGCTATCCCATCATTCAATAGTCTTATGTTTCTGCCTACAAGCCGCCTACCCTTGCCATACAGCTCATGAGACCCATTGCTCAATATGGACTTCGACGCGAGAAGTCAGGGTTCATGGGAGCCGACCGATGCCGCTGGCGTTACTTCTCTTGACACGAATTTCCACTTCAATGGTCAACTATGAGAATTCCGATGCTTACATAACCTATCAAACATGGCTACTAACTTGGCGAGCTTCCAACTACGACTCATGAGATTATTTAATCCATCAAGTTGTTGTTGGAATCTCCCAAGCGACATCGCAAGAGCCTGAACGTCAAGTTTTTGAAAGGAGTCGTTGGTATATGTGCTCCATCCACCCACTCTCCTATTCTTGATTCAACCAAACCAACCCGAGCCGATCCCTCCAAAGGGAAGAAAGACCGACGAAGTTCAAAATAATGAAATGAATTGATAGGAATTCGGTCCAGTTTAAATGCTTGGTAATTTACATCGATGGGTTCCCCCACACACAATTCTATGCGCGATGGCTTGGTAGTCGATATTGCGCCATCGGAGACGTCAATCATGACATCGACTTTGGCGTGGAACCTTGACACGCGAACGCTTCGCGGCCAATCAGACCTCCCGACCAGTACCTATCCGGTCTCCTACTATCACGACAACAGACCCCGACATGGCGAGTGAAACTATTTTGTCGTTATCAATCAGAGTTTACGTATGGATTGAGATAATCTATAGCTCGCGGCCATATAGTCGACAGCTAACGGGCACGTCGGGTACAAGCGATATCATGCATCTAAATCATGTTTATATTCCTTATAAACTTGTCGCCCCCCCCCCCCCCCCCCCCTAATTTCTAGGTAGGTATTCGCGTAGTGGTGACTGGATTCCGTCGTGAATCGATCCCGCCTAGTGCTCATTTGAGGTGTGATCAACCCGTCCACCACGATGTCGGAGCAACCCTCCCCCAACCCTAAAGAGGTTCTGGTGCACGAGTCCTCATCAGACGTCGCAGAATCCTCCCGCTCCCGCCAGGGCATAGAGCAAGACGAGAAGCTCAAGGCGCCATGGTGGTCGTACATCTGGGACTACGAGCCGGGCCGACCCCACGAGGAACGCGTGTTCATCCAGAAACTCGACGTCTTCCTCGTCACGATGCTCTCGTTCGGGTATTTCATCAAAAACCTAGATCAAACTAACATCTCAAACGCGTTCGTCAGCGGGATGAAGGAAGATCTTTCCATGAACGGCAACCAAATCAACCTCGTCGACACGGCCTGGACGGTAGGCTACGTCGTAGGACAGATCCCGTCGCAAGTCATCTTGACTAAGGTCAGACCCTCGATCTGGGTTCCGGCATGCGAGCTCATATGGACGATCCTCACTTTCTGCCTTGCCGCGGCGAAGACGTCGAATCACGTCATCACGATCCGGTTCTTCGTCGGACTGGCCGAGTCGATTTTCTACCCGGCCGCGCACACCATCCTCGGGTCTTGGTACAAGCCGTCGGAGCTGGGAAAGCGCGCTTGCATCTTCCACGCTTCCTCGGCTGCGGCTGGAATGTTCTCGGGGTACCTTCAGGCGGGTGTTTACCGGGGCTTGAACGGAGTTAGTGGGTTTGCTGGGTGGCAGTGGCTTTTCGTGCGTTCACGACTTACTCCCGAGATTATGTTGCTCTGACTAATAATGAGGCGTAGATCATGGATGGGATTATCAGTCTCCCAATCTGCATTGCGGGATTCTTCATTTTGCCTGATTTCCCCGAGAATACGAGGGCATTCTATTTGAATGAGAATGTGAGTTAGCCGAGAAAATTTCATATCAAGCTTATTTTGCATTAGTTTGACTGACCAGAGTTGACAGGACCGTGCTATGGCAAAAGACCGTATGGACAAGGTCGGGCGTGCACCTCGCACAAGACTTGGCCGCTCTGCGTTCAAACGGATTTTTGGTATGTAAACGCTACGTTTCTATTTAAATATCTGATGTATTGAATAGAATGCTAACAAACGACGCAGGCCGATGGCACGTTTATCTCCTCACGATATTGTATATAATCTTCATTAATATCGGCCCGTCCTCAAGTGTCAATCCCTTTAGCCTATGGCTTAAAGCCAAGGGAGAGTCAGTTGAACGAATAGTGAGTACAGCTAACCCTATTATGTGTGAGAGATACTAACGTCTTTCACCTTCTAGAACATCATTCCCACAGCTTCACTAGCCATCCAGCTCGTCCTCACGGTCACCTTCGCCATTGTCTCCGACGCAATCCGTCGTCGCGCTTCCATCATGTCCATATCCACCTTCCTCGGCGGGTTTTCGGCTCTTCTCCTGGCCATCTGGAACATCCCCGACGGGCTGAAATGGTTCGCCTTCCTACTCCAGCGTGCCGCGGTTCCGTACGGACCACTCAGCATGAGTTGGGCGAATGAGATCTGCGGCTCGGACGCCGAGGAGCGGGCGATTGTTATTGGAATCATGAACTCCATGGGCTACGCGTTCAACGCTTGGGTACCTTTGCTCACGTTCCCGCAGGTAGATTCACCGACGTTTAGGAAAGGATTCATTTTCTCGACGGTTGCGTTCGGCGCGCAGGCGATTATCACTGGTGTGGTGGCATTCATGTATAAGAGGGATCAGAGGAAGGGGAAAGCCCATAGCAATGATGTCCCTGAAATCGGAGATGAGGATGGTGTTATTGCGCCTTGATCTCCGCGTCACTTCTGACTTGGGAAATAATGTTTAAATGAACATAGGTATCTTATCTAGGTATATACCTGTTTAATACGTCCTATAAATGAACCTGATATCTGATATTGATTTACTTACAACTCGAATTTCATCACCGAACCTAAGGCGAACGATACACAGCTTTTGCTCACCATATTTCATTTTCTTATAAGAGTACCTAGGTATTTTATTGAAGTGAAAATGGTTTTATATATACCTACATACATTTAAACACGAATAAACATCAAAGTTTGAAAAGACTAACCTGTTTTTGGTCTACAGTTCATTCCACATCTCCTCATTGATATTTGAAAGTGCTCGGCGTCTTTGCGTCGCACTTCTAATATCCAAAACCTACGTTAGGTAGAAATGTGCAGGGGCGGCTAGAAATTTAGGCACCGTTACCTGCAAAATACCAATTGTAAGCCTGGTGTAGCCCCTGGTTTACGCCGGCCATGTCATCTTGCAACCCCTGGAGAACCTCGATTGCTTGGGCGGTATTTTGTATTCGGTTGTTTGCGTTAGCCGCTTCGGCTTCAGGAGCTGCGCCGACCCCTAGGTATTCAGGTGAATCACTCCCTTGCCTTGCCTGCCGTGCTTGTTCGTCGATCTCTTGCAATCTACGCATCAAGTCAAGGTCAAGCCTGATCTCAGTGATCTCCTGGTACTGCTCTTCGACATCGCAATCACCCCAGAGTTTGAGGACCCGGGATTGGCCTACATAGAAGATGGGTATGCGGCAGAGCGGGCAAGTGGGAATCCTATCTTGTTGCGAGACGATCCAGTGAAGAAGGCAAGCATATCCGAGGCCGTGGCCGCAGTTGGGAAGAACCGCGTACGTCTCGTGGGTCCTACGCGATCTCGCGTCGTAAGTGGGATTCGTGATTCTAAGGGACTTGGTAAGACAGATACTACATTGGATGTCGAATCGTACGTTGACAAATGGCCTTCCGTGCTCGTCGAAGTACCTAATCACTTCGGTGAAGTTAGGTGTGCCTACCGTAATTACTTCGTTTGATCCATATGATCCGTTTGATCCGGGCGATCCAACTGACCCAGGCGATACAACCGACCCAGGCGATACAACCGACCCAGGTGGTCCAACCGACCCAGGTGGTCCAACCGACCCGGGTGATGCACCTGATCCAGGCGGTCCAATCGACTCAGGTGAGGGAGCTGACCCAGGTGGTCCAACTGACCCGCCTCTTCCGTCCATGATATCTTCCTATAGCTTACCTAGGTAGCTTTGTGTAGGTTGTGTTTTTTCTCTCGAAAGGAGAGGAGATGGAGTGCGTGGATGCGATAATAAATGGGAGTCTTCATCTTCACCCGATATCAGAATATTTATATTCATCGGTACACATTGAACATTCCTTATGTTCGGCAACAGTCTATGGTATATCACTATGATCCTGTATAAAAACTCGTTGGCTGATTTCAAAGGGGTAGGTAGACAAAGGAATTGAATCTATATAATATGATTGTGAAAGTGGATAAAGGGTGAACGGGTCTACAAAGACTCGGCGTAACTCTGATTAACTCGTAAGTACTTATAATGCATAGGTAGGTTGGCGTAGCAAGGCATATAGTAATTAAGTCCTCTATTTCATCGGTAATTAGACGTCCTTCCCATCTTTTCGTGATTCGTTTTGGGCTGTCGCCATATTAATTATATATACCGGGCGTATTAAAGTACATATGAATGTGTAATGGCCTTGCCTCTAGCCTAAAACGAACAGTATCTCTTGAATTTTAAACAATTGCCTAGGTTAGCTATCAGACGGGACGCGAGCACGAGCCTGATAGTCATAATTCCTGACTCTATTGCGGATGAAACGGGCTTCCTGGAGTCTTCGGTGTTCTCGGTTCCGATGAAAGCTCAGTTCCTATAACGTCCGCTCCAGGGAGCTCTGTATAGGTCCCCAATCCCGGCCCTTGCAGCTCACTCCTTTTCGGTTCTGTCTCGACTGGACTACTATAGCCCCACGCACCCGAGTGAGGGATTGTTCCGTGTGACGATGGGGGAGGTTGCCATTGATATTGCGGCTGCTGCTGCTGAGCTCTTGCAGCTATGGTAGCTGCTTCGGCTTCCAGCACCTTCTTGTTCAGTAGTCTGTTACGCCAAAACATGAAGCCAACCCCCGCTAGGGCGAATACCATGATAACACCCTCGACAGCTAACCCTGCCACGGCACCTGAGGGGATAGAATCTGATGTGTCTGTCGAGGAATTACTATTCGCGGAGTTCGATATTAGGGATGAAGCCGTTGCAAGAGGTATCGCGCCAACACCGGATTGAAGCTGTGCGATCACGGTGCCGACGGGTTGCGTTAACTTGAAGGAACTATCACAGCATTGCTGCGAGGTTAGGATATTGGCGTCACTCTCACAGCACCAGTAGCCACTATCATTACAGGCCTTAAGATGGGCATTGTCGATTTTGACTTTCATCCTTTGTTAACTCGGAATTTAATAAGGTATGATAAAAAGGATATGATGGGAAACTCACGTCCGTGACAGTATTGTGGGCAGCTTGGATCCTTGAACGTCGGATCTGTACATGCTGTTGCCCATAGTAAATGGCTCTGTTGGCGGGAGAGACTGTTGAGACACAAGCCTGTTGACAAGCAAGCGTCACCATTATCCGCGTTACAGCACGAGCTATGCGACCCTTCCGTACCGGTGGCGCTGTGACATTTACAGTTAATATGGAGGATCTACATGGTGATTTATGCGTAGTTGAATTTGGCACAAATTATCTTGTAACGGTGGCTTTAGGAGGTCTATAAGGTATTCTGTGTTCTAAACCGATAACATGGGGGGAGGGAATAGGAGAAGTTTGGAGTCCACGTACTTGGGGTTGCACAAGGCGTTTGATGGACCTGCGTTTGTGCCATCGAGATGATAGCACGTCGCTGCCAATACTTGTAAAAGCATACAACCACCCAGAATGAAGAGCAAAGCGCTCTCTATCACCGATGACTTCAACATTTCTATATATATAATCCAACCGAATTAAAACGAGCGAAAATATGTTGGTCTTCGGGTTGGTCTCCGAGGTGGGACTGGACTGATGTCGAGACAGGCAAGAGAAGGTAATAAGAGGACCAGGAGTCACCGGAAGATAGGCTGTCATATTTATTCTGCCTACTTCGTATGTGGATCGCGTGTACCCGGAATCCGGGGTAAGTGGTAGGCCTCACGGATAAGGCTGATCTGCTTCGCTTCTTCGTTCCCTTACTAGTAGTTAATGAGCCCTCGTTTGACAATGCATTATACCCTGCCATCAGAAGGTTTTCGCGCATGTTTTGGGTTAAGAGTACTGCAGGTTCCCGATAAATGACTGCTCAGCTGGGCGGAATTTGTGTGAGATCGCGCCTTGCCACCCGGAATAGGAAATTCTTCGAGTGTCGATCCATCGTCACTTGGAACCCCTTCTGTGGTAAACGACCAAGATCCGAACGAATTATTGGATTCTGTATTGCAGCGTATGATTATTGCCATGCGCCCACCACGTTTTGCAATTTCTTTAATCAAAGTCCTGCGTTCTTCTATGTAAGAAGTATCCTATTAGGAAGCATCCAAGTCTGTGATCCATAGAATATGACATACCATACTTAATAAGAATGAATGATGCTAATTAAATAAGACTTTTAATGATCTTACTTACCCTAATAGGGTTAGTAGGCTGGCCTATAGCCAACCCCTAAAGATTTTACACCTGAGAGAGACCTGTCAATCGGGTTACCTAAGGGTAGCTGAATTTCTTATTATCATAGGGATTAATATAGACTTACCAAAGGAAAATGGTATGAAATGCCTTGTAGCTATCTTCGGGGTTTTGTTAAAAGCAGCAATAGTAAGACTCCAAATTATATGCCTGGCCTACCACCTGGCGTATTATTATCAACTTCGTCCACTCTTCAGTGTGGTCGAAAAAGAGAAAAATTATCGTAGTTTGATCTAAATCCTTAACAGAGCCCCTACTCTGGTTAAGCTAGGCAGGGAAAGCCCTGAAAATTACAACTTGTAGGTCCAAGGATAGCGAGGAAATCAATGGAAACACAGAGAGATGACGGCAAATATACTTGCCGGTTTCCCGATCCCGTTCGCGGAATCTATCCCCTTCCAGCAGTGGTAGCATAGTAGCGGTACGCTATGCTAAAGGTTTTAGGTACCTAAAATGGCTGCTGCAGGGCATAACATTGAAGCCTGAAAACCAAACAGTGGTCGTCATGGCTTTGGTGGCGTCCGCTAGCCCCCGGGTAGGCACCTACGATAACTGGCCGGTAGTGTACTTGGTTTGAGCTTAGTTGAACAGTCGGCACCTAGCCAGAGACTGCAGCACTTTGTGAAACCTGAGTTTACCTAGCTCTCCTCGCTGATTAGATATATCTTATCGTCGTGAGTGAACTTTATAGCAGTGGACGTTAACTGTAAAAATTAGCATTAGCTTTTAAAGCCATAAAATATCACTTTAACGCCACTATACCAACTTAACATACCTGGTGGTTTATATGGGAATTGACTTATTAAGTGGAAAGTATATTGCCTTCACTCGATTATGATTCTATATGGCTTTTTAGTACCTGGGTAATTTGTGCTAGATCCTGAGCCAGTAGGTATATAAACAAGTTGTTTACCTTGCTTTGTGTATGAGTACTGCCATCGACCTTATATTTTGAGCATCTACACTTCAACTCTCACCTTCGATCTATTACTGCCTCTTGTGATATCGCATACACACACCCTCTTCTCAGCATGGCGACTCTTGGAGATTACGCCCGGGCCATTAACCTCAGACTGCCGCCAGCCCGGTCTCAGAAGGTAGTCGGGAAACTTCCTGCCAGGACCGTTTACATCGCTGTAGATACACAGCTGGCCAGACCAACTGAGTCTGGCGAGGAAGTAGGTGAGGTTGGCCTGGCACTTCTACCTCGGCTTGAGGAACTCCCATGGACTGCCTTCGGGAGCATATCTCCCCGGCGCTTTGTATTGGACCACGGAGTCCAATTTTATACGTTCAGAGGAACCCGCTGTGCAACGGGAGGGCCAACATTGCGAGAAGGATTCAGAGATACTATAGCAGCGATCCATAGGAAACTTCATCCGGATGCTAGAATCGCGTTCGTCGGGAGTGGAAGCTACCAGGACTTCAGGCGCATGGGTCTAACACCCCAAGATCTGTTCGACTGCCTCGACTACCAGATCTCACTCGTGGATGTCACATTGTCGGATCCGCCAAGCAGGAAGGAGGGCTTTGAAGACCTGACTCAGACCTTCACCCACGAAGCTTGCGTTGAAAGCCTCGATGAACGTCATCAAGGTTTTACGAGAGCTGTATGGCGTTTGGGTTCACTGCACGCGTTGATTTGCCCGCGAAAACTCGAGGTAGCGAGGTTGGAGGTTTCAAACGATCTCAACGCCTCCCTCAGAGAACCTTTCAGGACGATAATTACCGCGTGGCCTTTTCCCTTGCCAGGCGATATTAGCTCTGCGCATGGGCTTGCCGAAGCTCTTCTGCCTTTTAGGCCTATTCACGTCGCAGCCGCATCGAGCCGGGGGCTATCTTCCACCCACAGGGAGGGTATGCATTATGGCTGCGTTTGCTTCGAGACCGAGGAAGAATTGGTGCGGTTCACTGAGTTAATCCATGGCGCGGAGATATACGGGCGCGAAATGATCGTCATACGTATTCATCCAAATGCTTTGATAGAGATAGGAGCTCCAAGAAGGTCAAACGAGGATTATGAGGTTCCAAGCCGCCGATTGATTTAGGTCCTGTTAAGGATCACTAAAGGCGGGGCTCGGGGCCTAAAATTGCCTGCCAAGCATTGCTACATCCTTACCTAATCGCGTACCACCAATCAGCGTGCCTTCTCCACCAGAGCTCTGGCGCAATTACCACCTACCTGCAAGCTGCCGCTGCCACAGCTATCGTTTTGAATTCCTAACCTCCGTCCTCCGTCCCTCATTCACCACGCCATCAACCTACAACGTCACAAACATCATGCCTAGCGAGAGCACTCCCTTACTAGTTAGCCTCCCATCGAACTCGACCACCCGCAAGCGAAGCGCCATGTTCTGGACCCTCGGCTGCATCTACGGCGCCACCGCCGTCTGCTTCGGAGCCTTCGGCGCCCACGGTCTGAAGAAGACCATCTCCGATCCGGCGCGGATCGCCAACTTCGCTACCGCCGCACATTATCAAGTATGTGCCATCCTTACCCTTAAAGAGAGGGGGCAAACATCTGACTTGGGAACCGACCAAACTAACAACCAAACCCAGCTAATCCACTCCGTGGCCCTCCTCGTCGCCGCGCAGAACCAGAACCCGATCTCAGGCGTCCTGTTCACCACCGGAATGACGATGTTCAGCGGCAGCCTGTACGCGCTCGTGCTAGATCCCGCGCGCTTCCGGTTCCTTGGCCCCGTCACGCCTCTGGGTGGGCTGTGCTGTTTGTTCCCCCTTCCCTATCCCCTTCCCACTCCCCCCTCTCCATTCGTTAAATCCTAGCCCCTTTTCTTTATGTATTAGCATGTCTCTCCTTTTGTATATACACAACTCTTAGACGAATAGATATTTATGGCATAAGCTTAATAAGATCATGTGCTAACATCCATGCTCAACGCTTCAGTAATCGCTGGTTGGGCTGCACTGGCTTTTTAACTACCTACCTAGCACCTAAGCTTAGAAAGCTCAAGCACCTAGTTCTACTATCCTGTCTTAGTCTTAAGGAGTAATGGAATGGGTTTACGAAGTGTACGCGTTCATTTTCTTGGGGCTTCTAGTGCTGTTTGACCGTGAGGTTGACCTTATTGTACATAGATAGTTGTCGTTACACAAAAGAACATCCCCGCTCTGCGAGATTAGGCACTTATTTGTAGAATAACACGTTTCTTTATGTGAATCCAGAAAATTGAAAGTCATATCGGACGAATGTGTATTGTCAAAGGTGTATGAGTTTAAGGGCTTCTATAGGCTGCCATCTTATACTGGAACCTCCTATTCCACGTATTTCCATGAGGATTACTACTGGCACTAAAGGTCATTGTTACCAAATCACCAACAATTCAAATAAAGATGCATGTAAGGTTAATAGCCTTTTGTAATTTTCCATCATTCGTAGCTACAGGACAATATCCTAGGTAGCTAGAAACAAAAGCAACTACTCTCCTAAGACAGGCTGGCGACGAGAAGATCAACATCCACAGGCCGGGACCATGCGAATGGATCAAATTCTCTGCCACCAGTATTTTCCATATCTCTCTCAATTCGAAATCCTGTGGTATCATGAACGCAACTTCAAAACGTTCCAACTTCAAAACTTCCAACGTCGTGACAGAAAATATGGCAACATGAAAAAAAGTAACTGTCGCGATGCGTCGTATGCTCATATCTCTGCCACCATCATCACTCATTAGGTGCGGTACACAACCTCCGGCCACAATCGGGTGAAGTTCATTGCCAATCGTCAAGCGAGTCATAGTCCTCATCCTGAAGTACCAATGAACCCTCACTCGCCACGCGCTTCCACTCTTCGTTCTCCGAGTCCGAGTCCGAAGCGTCGATCTGCACGTGTTTCCTAGACTTTTGCGAGAGTTGATGCAACTCGTTCCAGAGGTCTTCCATCTTTTCCGCCATACGTGCCCTCAGCTCATATAATCTGTCGGCAGACTAGGCCTCACCAGAGGGTAAAGAGAAGTGCGACACGGAAGCGAAGTTGGCTAGAACCTCCTTATCAACATTGGCAACGTAGTCGCGGAAAGCCTCTGTCGTGATTCGGGTCGCAACGGTCGCCAAACTCTGATTTACGAAATCAAGCGACTGGACTCGTTTAATCGGGTCGGATGCAAATAAGACTCGTTCCCTTACATCCTTGGGCGTGTCCCACTCCGTAGATTCCAGCTCGGTGGTGAGAACTTGGGAATCGACGCCAGGATCGGGGCCTTCGCCATCTAAAATGACGACGAGCACACTTGTCCACATGGACAAATAATCTTGCAGTTTCTGCAATGCGAGATCTAGCATCGGTTGGCCAACCTCGAGAATACGTGTAAGGGCCAACAGATTCAGCTTCTGTTGACCGAAATCCGCCATGCTATCGAACGCAAGGAACCATTCTATGCTAAGCCAATTCCAAATCTGGTCAACAGGACCAATTGAGGCAAGCAACTCAATGAACAGTTCTGGATCAAGGACTGCGATTCGAGATAAGATCACAAAGTAATCTACGAGCATGAGCCCCGTCACTCGAGATTGCTTCTTCTTTGGTCCCGACGTCTGACGAGCTTCGAAGGCGTTATGGATTCCTTCGAAAATAGCGGGTAGAGTACCCGTGTTCATCATATCTTTGACGAGTGTCTGTAATCCCGCCGCACCGCCCATTTCATGAGAGAGTCGTATCAATGTCTCAAGATATTTGACTGCAGGATTAACTTGCTCGCGATGTTTCGAGTTAAGCACAAGCGATAACGCGGAGACGGTGAGCCCTCGATACTGATCTTGGAGGATCGCCTCCGGTGCTAGAATGATGTAACAGCCTAGAATGCCTAAGAGGGGAGTTGTATGCTCAGTTTGTTCATCCAGGAGCTTAATTGCGGTCGGAATTAGATGGAGAAATTCGGGGGACATGGGAGGTTGGGTTTGGTGTAGAATGTTAGACCATAATTCTAGGGCTTCGTCGATAAGGTATATGAATAGCTCCGTTCCCTTTTCGGTCGCCTCGACGATCAAGGGAAGCATCATCTCGTGATATCGTTGAGACTCTATCTTCATCGACATCACCAGTGTCTGGATGATAGCCAAGACGGATTGCTTCATCATGAATCCTAGATTGCCGGCCGGTGCTTGCCACAAGTTAGGTATTGCATTCATTATCATATCGCCAAAACGGGACACGTATGTTTCCATGCGTAGAATGACGGTTCGCGTTGACTCGAGTATAGCTAGCTTGGCCTCGTCCACTTCTACCTCCGCTAATAGATTAATCAGTCGAACGAGGACGTCCGAAGCATAGGGAGAGAAGATTTCCCCATCGAAACCTATCTCATCGCAGATGATACTGAAATATCTCGCTGTGGTTATACGAACCACAATGTCGTTGTATTGATCGTCGGGGTTCAAGAAATGACAGAATATCCCGTAAACCAATGGGCGAGTTTCTGCGGTTGATTGAACAGGAACCCATTGACTGAGCAAGATAGCGATTCTGCGTCTTAGAATCTGACAGTAGGGCTCAGCTCGTTGAGCATCAGCGACTATGGTCCTCTTGAGGACATCTTCAAAATTAATTTCTCGGTGGACTATATCGGCGGATAAACCCATGGCAGTATAGATTGCCTCTCTCATCACTAGGGTTGTCTGAGGGTCCTCGATTGTAGCAAAGTAGGATAGGACATGTGGTAACAAAAGTCCCTTGTAATGAAGTAAAAGGTCGAGGAATAACTTCTCAGCGCAGGGTCGGACTTCCCACTGGTAGGCATTTCCTTCGGTTTCTTCCTGCTGCTCCCATTCTTGTGGATCTTCTTCCCAGGCATTTAGATCAGCCTCGCGAAAGAGTAAGAAGCGTGTGACAATGACGTTGCTGATCTCGATAATGAACTCGTCCTTCAAAAGATCAACTTTGATTTGTTCCATAGCTTGTTGCTCTTCTTGTATTGCCTCTGGCGGACGATAGGCGATTGTACGTTTTCCGCGGTACACCATTTGTATACAAGCTCTAAGTAACAAAAGACCCTTCAAGGCAACCTTCTCTAATATAGGTCCTTCAGTCTTGGTCTTCCCTTGGCTGGATGCGTTATGGCGTATTCCAACCGACTCGCTGAACACCGCCGCAACCTTGGTCGTGAGGAACCAATAGGCGCGAACAAGATTCAAAGAATTCGGCAATAGAACAAAGCTAGAAGGGTGCTGTTCGGCCATCTCGAGGTGGAGCTTTGTATATTGCATGAATAGTTTCGTTAAAACGTCGACATAGCGAGCTACATTGGAAGGACCGTCGTTGACAAAGCCGAAAAGTACCTTAAATTGATCCTGCGATGAACTCCAGAACTCTTGGACATTCTTGTCGTTGTGTGGAAGCTCGTAGCCGACCATAAAAAGTCGGCGTAGAGTCTTCAGAGCATATAGACTAATATCCATAGCTAGTAAAGCCTCACTATTCTCGTCCCCGGGGCAATTGGAGAGGAATGACGTCAATGCGTCAAACTTGGCGTTGTATATTTGACACAGGACATATACGATCTCGGGCGTGATCGATTGCAGTGTCGTCTGTGATTTGCGTAGACGAGCAGTTCCCAACTCTTTCACAATATTAAGAAGCAGCATTAACGCGCCACATAACTCAACCTGATTACCGTCCTTTCTGTCTCTGAGGATTTGGGTGAGGTCGGTGAGGGGTGTTGACCAGACACCAGGGAAGTCGATGCGGATAATCTTAGCGGTAACGAGAGCGTTGAGCTGAGCAAGTTGTCTGTCGCTCTCACCGATAGTTCCTTGGAACAATCGTTCTCTGATAGCTTGTCGCGCATCTTGGGGTATCGAATTATGGACTTTGTAAAGTCGCCAATATCGATCGATGCCATTCTTAAGCTGGATGATAGCGAGAAGTCTGGCTTGGGTCGACAAATTCTTGTTCAGGAATATTGTCTGCCAGAGGACATCATTAGTACTCGAGGGCGGACTATGTTTGGATTTGACCGAAAACTGCAAAGTGATCTATCTAGGTGTAACTTACCTGTAGAGTCGGGTAGTAGGCTGGCTCGCTTTCCCATGTAGAAAGCTGTTGTGTGGCAGCTTGGCGTCGGCTATTGTCATAAGACTGGGCAGCTTCGAGAGCTCGGTAGAGTTCGTCGACGGTAAACGGCGACGCGGCACCGGGAGCCTCGATGGCAAACTCCATCTTGGCAACCGTATCTGCGATGTAAATCGCGTGCAACGCGTAAAAAATCAAATGTACAGTGTTTCTTGGATTGACGTAACTTAGTAAAGACGGTTAACTGAAAGTGCTCTGTACGGTGATGAAATGTTCGAAGTGGGATGAATAAAGAATTTAGTGGGGGGCATTTGAGAAGGTTAGGATGTACGTTTTAGCTCCCCGCAATAATCAGGTAGCTATCGCTGAATGTGAACGGCATGTGCCGGGTACGTGCTAGGTACCTAATGTGCCCTGTGCTTGAAAAATCAGTACCTACAGTACGTACCTGCTCGGATATGGGGGTGAAGGGAATGAATTATTTGATTGGTCAAATTAATTAACTATATATACTAGGTACCTTAGGTAGGTATGTATATATGTACCTAGGTATCTTCAATGTCTCAATAGCGTGTATTTTTAACGGGATACACTAGGCGGTTCGTATCCGGGTTATTTAAGTCTCTACTAAGTGCTATTTTACCCACTATAACTAGTACCTAATACTATGATTATTTAAACTGATCCGCCAATCACTGCTAAGTTTCCCCCTGTAAACGGCTCGAACAAACGTTACCAAACACATTAAATGCATAGCAATAATTTCCAGGGGAACATCCGCTTCTACTAGGTATGTACGAAAATAGACACGAAAAATAGACGCGGCGCTTGCAGTTCTACGAGATTCCAAGGTCTAGCGCTAAGGTGAAAGTGTTAGGGTGTCAAAATGTCAAGGTGTCAATGTTTATTACAATGAATCTGTAGGAGTATGGGTTGGTATAGTGGGATATTGGAAAAAATCGTTAAGGGTCTACGTCTCTTCCTCGCTCCCCGTTGCCTTTCCCCTGATTCCTTTCAAGTCACCTAATTTAGGTAGGTATCTTAGTTCCGGCCCATCATAGAACGCCTGGGTTGGGCTGAACTCGTATCTTGATCGTTGCCGTAGTCCCTATATTCATTGCTTAACCACCAGCAAATTCCCGGGGCTCCAATTCCATGCAATGGGGAATCAAAAAGCCCAATCCCTATTCCCGCCTCATCATGTATGTATGTGTATGCTTAGTCCAAGAGCATAGGTATCTGGTATCAAAGTGTCATTCATGTTCATGCTTGGTATATATCCGTAAGATTAGCAGACCAAGTGTCGTTCATGGACCAGCCTTCGACTTGGTAAACCTGTTGGTACGGCTCGAAGCCAAAATTTGGTGCGAGGTTTGGCGTCTCGTGTAAGCTTGTAACCGCAGCCCATGCCTCCGATTCCGAGATGCCCGGCCGCCAACTCTGACTTATTCGTGGTGTGAGGTATTCTTTCGCAACCGCCTTGACGTCTTCCGCGATCTTCCGAGAAAGCGGCCATGTTTCTCCGTGCACCGTAAGGATTTGTGTGAGCCTGTTGATGCGTTCTCGGAAGATCGGCGAGTCTAATCCAAGGAATACGCATGCATCTAGATAGGCTAGGATAACTCGGAGCGTGCCAGCTGCGAATACTGCACGTAAAGTCTTGGTCGGGAAAGGGTGTCTGAAAAGGTCGCAATAACCATTCGCTGCCTGAATATCGATTGGGTGGGAATTCCAGCCGAAGCCCTTTACCATTTGCCCCTTGCGATCGGGTCCTTTCGCTGGTCCTAAAGGAAAGTATTCTCGGATGTTGAGGCCGCTCCTAGGAGCGGATTGTCGAAGTCGAAGTCGATTACTATAGGTACCATAAAGGTCAATTAATGGTCATCACGATTTACCACACTATTTCAAACTCACACATGCGCAATGGAGATGCCGTGATAAAGTACTACGTCGACTACACCATCTGGATCAACTAAATTCATCTTCCACTTTGGAACCCGTCGCAACCAGTCGCAGATTCGAGAATCTGCTCGCTCAAATATCTCCGTCTTTTTAGTTTCTGGAGCCTCATGATACGGCAAGACTAAATCGGTCTGAATTTTGCAGATTTCGATAAGGTAGGCCATCGAGGAAAAGTCGGATTGCCCGAGGTTGACCTGCGTCTCGTATTGCGATTGAGAAATAGGTTGGGGTATAATCTGTAACATATGTTAGAATCCGTATTAATGAGGTCATGAACACGAGAACTATCGATTGAGTCGCGCGAGGGGTCGAAACTCTTGTTGGCGTAGGCGAAACAGCCAAAATAGGAAAGTACTTACCCCTGATTCGTATTCCCATTCTTCACAGGGTAGGTCTACGTCGGAGTCCACGTCCGTGATGGAAAGCGTAGATCCAACATCGCCGAGATGTCGCGTAGAATCTTGGAAAGTTAGGCACCACCATGTTCTTCGATAGCTTTCCGCGAGCACCGAATCCGAGGTTCGGTCAGCGAACACCTTTTGGTTCATCCCGAGTTCAATAGCTATTGTGGCGGCCCGGTTGGCCCAACCAGTATGATGCTCGAATTTCATTTCTCCAAAAGCCGCGATGCTTAGTATGAGAAGTCCCTGTACGGACTGTACAGTGAAGGGCAATGAAGCGCATGCTGCAGAGAATGCTGCTTCTCTCAAATCGTCCGATGGTACTGAATCTGTGTATAGCGACCCGCAGAAATTGATAACCGAGAGCAGAAAATGGTAGGAGTCTGGGTCTGCTTCGACATGATTACAGAAAAATCTTTTAGGGGGAAGACAAGGATGACTTGGATGAAAGTAATTATAGAATAAGTCGATCAATAATTCCTTTTCATTTTTAGATGAGCTTGCCGTAGAGGGTATAGAGTTGACGGTCCACCCGCTTGGTAGGTCATGGAGAGAGAGGGACTGAACCGATGGAGAGCCGGAAGAGAAATTGCCGGGCAAAAACGATCCGGTTGAAGATGTTGGCGGTTTGTCCGATATTAGACTCCTCTTTTTTGGATCGCGAATGCCTCGTCTGGATTTGGCGTAGAAACACGGCTTGTCCTCTTGTTGACACCGGTTGCAGGCGGGAAGCGTGGCGTCACACTTTACGTGCTTGCTACGGCATTGGACGCACGCCAGCGACACTCGTATATTTGCCTTTGAGCGATTGGCGGCTTTTGGCTCCGAACCGTCAGGCGACGAGGCGGCGGAACCTTGGCGGCTAAGGCTGCCTGCCGTGTGCTCACTGTCTCGACTCATGCCCATCACCTAGATCGTCGAATATGAAGCGGGATATGGTTGACTTTTACACCGCGATCGCCCGTATGTTTTGCCGCTGTATGTAGTTGAACGCACCGAACTTCCGTTCGCGCCCGTCGAGAGGGATATGTCTACACACCATAAGTGCGGTCGACGAAGTTGTAGGGCTGATGAGCGACTTCTCATATATGAGCTCAGATGCTTCACATTTAGTTCTGACAAATGTTCATCGAAGAACAGGGTTCCAGGGGTGTTAAATGGGTCCTCAGGCCTCTAAGCAGCCATGTACAAGGGTACGACGTGTCTACCAGGTCCCGACGACAAGGCCCATGGCCCCCCCCTAAGACTGGTGCTGTGGTGTCAGCGGTGGATGTATCTTGGCCCGTCAGCCCTAGTGGGGCGACCAGCACGGGATGGAGGGAAAAACAATATTGATATGTCCGATAACGTCGTGGTGCTGTGCCTCCACTTACACCTCCGCGTCCAGTCACCTCCCAGGTAAGCCGTCCTTAGTGCGAAATGGGGGGCGGTCTGCATGTGGCCCAACCGTCGCGTTGTTACAATGCATAGCCATGATCGACTCTTCAACAATGGACTGGTAACATCTCATTAGAATTAAACAAGAGTATAAACCCTCAAAATTGCCCTGAATGGCCACGGTTGGTTACATTGTGGCTTTTTTATGGCCTTGTTTAGCAATTTGCTAATGAACCTCTCAATCAGAATGGGAAATGATGGACTTCACTTGATGCCAAACGGGAGAGATTTGCAGTTGTTTCAACGTTAAAGTCAATTCTCATAACATATAGCATTCGATCGTGACTTGAGCCTCCGACATCTAGATCAAGTATGCACCCTAGAAACATCCAATTATAGAAACAGACAAGGCTAGGTACCTAACCCGCGGTTTCAACTTCGGGAGTTGAGGTTCTATGCATCAGATCTAGTTCTTTACGATTCCGGCATAGAGAGATCCGTAATCTTGGGATGGGATCGTACTCCGTACCGGCAGTACCTTATTCTATACTTCCATCAATGATATACATAGAGGAATATCGACTAATCATAAACGAGTAAGCGGGCTTTCGGTCTTAATTCCCAGTCTACTTAGGTACTAGGTACTTTAGTATTTTTTTTTCTTTTTCTTTTTTTAAGTTACACTGCATAAGGATGATGATTACTCCTGTAGGTAGTAGAATTTCATGTCATGATGGCTTCAAGTTTTAGTGATCAGGCGGTCGAGCTTATGGCTTGTGAGGGCTCCAAATCGTAAAAGTCCCAAGCCACATTTGATAAGACGGGCTTGATTATACTATTGACAGTTAGACATATGACATACATCAGTTGGGTAGCAAGATAATATGGTGATATTACATCTCCGATATTACTTCCAAGTTTTTGTTTCTTTCGGACGCCGTTCTGCAGCTTCGGACGCTTTGAACTTTCGAATGCCGACCTAGCAGCTAGAAAAGAAACAAAATGCATCAATGCGTTCGATGCGTTGTATGTGGTAACGATACTAAAATTGTGTAAATGGACTCCGTGCGAAGTGCGTCGCGTCGCATAATATTTCCCTATATTGTCGGACTATTTTCCCCTATATCCTGAGCATAAACACAGTGCATGTTTTATGCATGATTATATAAGTCAGGTATAATATTAAAAGCTCGTACTGCAATGTAGTACCGAGGCTGTGTGAAAGCTAGTTCAATGGGATAATTGGATAATGGACCAATCAGAGCGGCACATATCATTAACCTCGGTGTTTCCCGAATGTTTCCCGAATGTTTTTTGCTATTTTTTGGCACTAACAAAGCTAGGTACCCACCAACGTCACTGTTCCCCAGATCATTGCGTCTGAGCTTAAGTCTAATTTGGTCCATATTTGTCCATTTTTGTCCAGTTTAAGTCAATTTAGTCCATCTTCCGCCATTTCTAAGCCTCATTAAACGTTACACATACAGGCCAACGAAGCTCAACCATCTCAAACAATCAAACGATCAAGCCTGCAAGCTACTGAGAGGAGCTATGCTAACGATTGACCACGCTACCGAATCGACCGAATCGAAGCTTCACCGTCGGACAATGCGGCAGCTCAGATGAGCTCAACAAATTTCGCCCAAGCCCAGCAGCGGTTAGCCGCGCGTCGATTGGCACGTGAACGAGATGCACAAGCTCAACTCGCTGCAACACGTCAAGCATCGCGAGCCTGGTCGGAAGTAACGCGTTTGCCATATCCATTGAATCGATTCGGGGCTACCTCCCTATCGGCATGGGAGGTAATCTCCTCGCGCGAAGGCACCAGGCCAGCCTTTCGAGTCGGTCAAGTCGATGCCGAGCTACTAGACGAAGACCTCGTAGGTCAATTAAGAGACCAAGTTGGCGAAGCACTTAAATACTTTGGGGGTAATATCAAGGATGACTGGTCGGCCGAGATACTGCTCGCACTCCGTACCATTCTCTTCAAACTTACGGTCTGGGATCATGACGCGACTTATGGCGCTGCCTTGCAGAACCTCAAATATACCGATGCAAGACGTGATGGACCCATCTTGACACCCCCCACGAGGTGGCAAAAGAGCCTCTATGGCCTTATAACCGTGGGGGGCAAGTACGGTTGGTCCAAATGGGAGAATTGGCTTCTAGATCGGGATAATGGATACGATCAACCGTCACCAACGGTCCAACGACTGTCAAAGCTCACGTCAAAAATTACTACTTTGCATTCTATAGCAGCCTTCGCCTCATTCCTTGCCTTCTTACTACATGGGAGGTACCGAACTATACTGGATAGGGTGCTGAGAATGCGCCTTGCTCCACCCACTAGTCAGGTGACTCGCGAGGTTTCCTTCGAGTATCTTAATCGGCAACTCGTGTGGCACGCGTTTACCGAATTCTTACTCTTTGTGTTACCTTTGGTAGGTATTAACAGATGGCGTAGATGGCTCAGTCGCACTTGGAAAAAGACGAAAGAAATCATCAACGTCGGCACGGAGGGTGGCGATAGCGGCAAGCAAGGCGACTATGCATTCCTACCAGAACGTACATGTGCAATTTGTTACCAGGACCAAAACTCAGCCGTGTCGGAAAATGAAGTCCTAGCTGCCGCGGCTTCGAGCGGAGTAGTAGGATCGGCACAGACAGATATCACAAATCCATACGAAACCATCCCGTGCGGCTGCATATATTGTTTCGTTTGCCTTGCTACTAGATTGGAGCGCGAAGAAGGGGAAGGATGGACTTGTCTTCGGTGTGGCGAATTGGTGAAGGAATGTAAACCATGGAACGGCGATGTCCTGGAACAACAAATCAAATCATCGGCACCGACTACGAAGCATGTTGGTTTTATCGACGATCAAAAACCCTCTGTTGATCTCATGCAGGAGGAGGATGATACCCTTCGTCGGTCTGAGAATGCAGCTTCAGACGAGCATCCTATAGCTGAACCTTTAGATGAACCTGAAGACAGCGACTCTGAGGGATACGAGGAAGAAGAAGCTGAAATTAACGGTGACTTTGATGATTGATTATCATTTCGTCATTGGCATCCGGCATCGCAAGATCACTACAACTATACCAAAATAGACTAGGACAAGGCTCGGGATCTCCAGACTCTAGCTACAATATTAGGGAGTCGCCTATACTCATACCATTGATGCTGTACTGCAGCTATTGAGCCACAACGCAACCTCGCGCATTATGATCAACCTTGTTGTAGCAGAAAAGGGCGACCTGCTGGCATCTAGAACCGATTTCGCCGACCGCCATGTTAGCCCACACCTCTCCATCTCACCTAGCTGAAGGTCTTCCTGGACGTGTTCTCATGCGTTCAATCTCCCGGAGCCAGTTAAAGAAAAGAACGGTTCCGTACCTCCTTTATTCCGACACGTGTGTGGCTGCTTGTTGTCGTATCTTACTTCGCGAGTCGGTCGTGAGATAGCCTATTGCCTGACCCCGGTTTCAGGGGTGGCCGTTGGGAGCACCAGTAAGGCTGCAGGATAAGCCGGGAGGTATAATTCAGAGAAATATGCAGTTCAGCTCATCAACGCTTCCCGTCCGCATAAGTCGCATCCACTACTACCTAGTGCTCGACGGCTCCCCATCTTCAAGCGCCGCCGAGGCTCCGCTATAGCCCTACGGCCTCCCACCTCTCAGGGTCGGCAATTGGTGTTATTTTTATCGTCTTAATAAAACTCTCTCACTTCGTCGTCCTAAATAGGTCTCCCACAGGATGCTTACATACATAGCATCTAGTCGCAATGCGTTGCCTTGTCTAGGTAGTCAAGTTAACTTGGATAACATCAAGGCTGGAATGGGTTTTGTCCTGGTCATAGTTAATAGTTCTGGCAACCAATCATCGCTCAAATGCTTTACCATCCCATTGTCAGTCTGTACTTAGATGTCAATATTCACTTCCTGTAAATCAGTACGTACATAGTCGATAATAGACAATTTCTCATTTACAGGCATCAAGGTCCTCTTAATTGTAACGTACGATGGCCCCTTGGGTACATATCTCGCTTAGCCCTATGTATACTACAAGTTTACGATGACGGGTGCGGAGCGGAGGTTTCATTCCACACCCGCTCGAAAACCCGCGTACGTCAGCACCGTGATGCCCCCGAAGCTTTCAAGGTCACGAATCTGATCGAGAATTTGGAAAAATCAAGTATACTGCATACCTAGGTAGGTAATTAAGCGATGCAGCTAATCAGGTAAGCCCACAGAGCGGGCGATGCGGGCGGACCTTGCTTGCTTACCCGCCGGCTTCTGTCTTGAAAAGAATTTGATAATCGATTCTAGTTAGGATTCGTCTGATCTAGGTAGTATGGTTCGATGCATGTATTATCAATCCCAGGCAGATATATAAACTCCTCCTTAGGTAATAAGCTTGCATATTACCTAGGCAGTTCTCTACACGCCAAGCGCGATGTTCTCGATGAGAATCCCGCCTGTCTTATTTGTGTAACCTACAATGTGCCTACCTATACAGGTACCTACTATTAACCCTGTATAAGACGAGATGTTTAGTGATCATAGGCTTTGTCCTTTTGACAAATGCATTGATATATAGGAACAAAAACCATAGCCACATACATATATAGAATCACATATAATTTTAGTGTTTTCAGCCGCCTGAAAATACTATACTAAAAGAAGTTACTCGTATTTCCATCTATGGCCGGCGGAGATAAACCATGTATCGCGAAAATGTAATAGAAGTTGAATTTCGATTTGCCCGCTCGTTTATGTTGCATTGCGTGTACTACCAACGACAACCGTTCGGTGTTTGGAGACCGTAGCTTGAGTTCTTACTCCTCATCTAACTTTAGATTGCCCTAAACGTATACATATCCATCGATCTTGCTATCCTAACTTTCGGAATCCTACCGGACCGGGTTGGATATAGTACCTGTCGCAGTATCTTTGGTGTCTTACAGGAACCCCGACAAATCGGGGTAGTGAAACGAGGCTCCGGGATCAAGATCAAGAGGCATCTTTTTGCGATTTGAGTTCCAAGATTTTCAACGAATTGCTGCGATAGCTTAAATCGCCCTCGAATCAGATCAATTATAGCTGAACCACGTGCCAGTAAATAGAGAGATAGGACCAACCAACAGAAAATAAAGAAAAATTGAATAAAAATAAGATTGGATAAACGGGCGATGCAATTCTTTACTTCCCCGACTCCTAGAATCGGAAATTCTTAGGAGGGAAAGCGCCGCTGCTGCGCTGAAGAATAAGGAAGCAGCGGCCCCACAGTAGCTTAAGCACAGAGCTCTTTCAGTTCAAGCTAGCGACCCACCATGCGCCTAGCGACCTGCCTATTGCCCTATTACCTTCAACGGCTTCCAATTATTGCTGCATGTACACAGGTACCCTACGTAGCGTCATCGTCACGCGCTCCCCTTCTTGCAGCGACAATCCACATGCACGGCACCGCATGAGCGTCCCTCCTCCTCCCCTCCGCTTTGCCCGTTCCGAACCTACCAAAAGCTACTTACCTGACCTTGCGCTTGAGACACGACCTACCTACATACATGTCTCTCGAACGAACCTTCCTACACGTGCGCGCGAACCCGGCCCTGTAAGTAGGGTACATCGCATCCGCCGTCAGGTAGGGAGCCCGGTAGGGTAACCCAACCAGCAGCACGCAGCGCAGCAGCAGGCCGGACGCATAACCCAGGGCCTGCAGCGAACCGAGATCACGAGCTCGCGAGGACGACAACTTATCTCTCCTCTCTCCTCGCTTCCTCTAAACCAACTTTCCCCAGTTGTAGCCCAGGAATATCATTCTTTAGCGGCGCCTAACCCGTTAGCCCACCAGTCGAAAGCCT
Source organism: Annulohypoxylon moriforme (assembly GCA_022695765.1). NCBI lineage: Eukaryota > Fungi > Ascomycota > Sordariomycetes > Xylariales > Hypoxylaceae > Annulohypoxylon > Annulohypoxylon moriforme. Next base: position 445,912 of record MU403100.1, read on the forward strand.
CGCCTCGCCTCGCCTCTTACCTCACCTAATCCCAGATCCCCCCTCCCCCTCCGCGAATCCTATACCGACGAAACAAGAATTTCGACATAAGGACAAAAGGACAAGGAGTGAGAAAGAGAGGGAGCCGCCAGTCTCACCAACACCACCATACCTCACCTCTCTATCCCCATCTCGGTCCATTATCGCCGGACCAACAAACCTCGCGATAACACATACCGAAAAAAAAAAAAAAAAGGATTCCGAACTCGTCATGTGCGCCGCCTCGACTCGCCGCCCCCATCTCCGTTTCCGTCTACGTGCTCATATCCACATACACGAATAGGCCAGAGAACGAGGCTATCTAGAGGGTTACCAAGACGTTCGCTCAACGTCGGAAGAGCTAGGGAGGGAAAGAAGGCTAGTAAGAGGAGGAAATAATACCAACCACGCTGTCGTGTTGCTTCGAGCTACGATATCTTAGGTTTAGGTGTATATAGTAGGAAAATAGGATAACAGGGTAGCAGGGGAGAACACACATCCCAAGTGCTTACACGCCGCTAAAGAACCTACCCCAAAATCGAGAAGTGACAAAGAGGCCCCCAAATGCCAGACTTCTTCCCCTTCATCCCCGGCACCGAAACCGGCCGCGCCGCCCGCCAACACGCAAGCGACGCCTCCCCCCTCCTCGGCCGCTTCCGCGCCGTCCCCACTGCCACGCGGTCTGCCGGTGCCGGCGCACATCCGCAGCTCGGCCTGCTGTCTACGAATGGCGGGCGGGGGAGCGTGCACGTCGGGTATGGGACGCTGCTGATTGCTGGTATGGAGTCTGATTCTGAGGAGGACGATTCCGATTCCGATTTTGATGATGATGGCGATATAGATAATGGTATTGGTAGCGGGGGTAATGGGGTGAATAGGAATAATAGGGGGTGTGCTGGCATAACGAGGAGGGCGTTGCGGACCTGGCGTCGGTTCGCGAGGGTATCGCGGCGGAGCGTACGGGACCTATGGGTTGCGCCGAGGCAGACGGCCGTGAAACGCGTAGTTGAAAGTTGGTGGAGGCGTTGGGGGGTTTTGATTTTCCTTCCTGCTGCTTTGGTAAGTTTTAACTTGGATTATATCTCGAATATTACTACGTCTGCGGTCGAACACATTTCTAAGGGGGCACGGCGTAGAACAGGTGGTTTAAATATTGTAGTACGATTACGAAGGCTAACAAGTGGTGTATGATCCATTTAGGCGATAGCATGGTGCGCTCTCCCTTTCCCGCAATACGCCCTCCCGCCGAATTCGCACGAATCGAAACCCATGCCAGACTCTCCGTCCTCTAAGCACAGGGCGCCCGGGCACGGTGAAGCGCGCGTGCAAGTTAATTTTTGGTTCTTCCTATTGGTGTACTACGGTTTCTACAACCTAACGGCTCTGATATGGATTACCAAAGTATTCAACCTCTATTCCCTCAATTGGTGGCCGTCGACTCTCGGCTTCCCCCTTACCGTCTCGCTCATAGCGATTATCTCTCTCGCGGCGCCAATTCCCATATATCTAATTCCGGAGGCACGCTACCTGACGGTTCACAACACAGCTTGGATCAGCTGGACATTCGTCATCATGGCCATGCCCGTAGCTATTGCCTTCTGCATCCTGATGACGCACGAGCGCCACTTAGGTCTTAGGAATTCGCTAAGCGAAACCCAGCGTATATTCACGAGCTCGTGGTGGACCGGCAAGTCGGACACGCTTTCAGCTACTCGAGATTTTAATCGACGTCGAGGGAGAATGAGTCGGGCTAGGACCTCTTTCGATCCAGACGACGCATTACAGATCGCGGACCAGTCACGGCCAACTATGCCAGTGTTCATGCAACGACGTCGTTGGCTTCCTGCTAGCTTCGTACGTTTCGTGTGGTTCTGTCTTGCGCTTTTCATCAGTCTGCTCGCCTACCTGATAGGAGAGGCGTACGCCGAAATCTATCTACGAACGCTGCCGCACAACAGTTTCGAAACGATCGTCTATGTCTACAGTTGGGTTGTGACGGTCCATCTGTTGGACGCGCTTACGGGTTGGATTCTCGGTGCTACCGAAGGGGAGCGGGTAGGGAGTTATCCCCTGAGTTGGATCTTCAAGCTGTAAGTTTTCGTTTAAGGGCACCGGCTTACCTCGAACCTACTGACAGAATGAGTAGTTACTTCATGCTGACGTACCAAACGTACGTTCGCGCGCTATACGCGCGACTCCGTTCACCCACTCAATTCATCTGGCTTCAGGGCCTCTCGTCCAGCTTCCTCATCATCCTTACTCCGATAACCATGACGCAAACTTACCACCGCATACTATCGATGATAGGGTTGACTACACAGTCGTATGCCTCGTACCAGAAGATCTGCACCAGAAATGTCTTCATCCGCTTCTTAGCTGAAAATGTTAGCATGCTCACATTCCTTGGGAGCATCCTAGTACTGCACTTTGGGGCGAACAAGGACGTATACCCGTATTTCGCCTTCGACGACCCCGATGAGCTGTATGACTTCGAACTAACATTCTATGCGTCCATGATTACTTGGGCTTGTGAATTGGCCGCGGGAATCGTTCTTAGAGGTTTAATTCGATGGATCTTTGGAGTGAACGCCAGTGTCGAGGGAAAGATGGACCTAGCTGTGTGGCCGGAGTTGCTACCCACGAGCGTCGCCGTCATGTTGCATGTATTGCAGAGCATGCTATTCTCAATCATCCGATTGCACTTTCGGTGACAGGATGGTAGAGGAAGGAACCTTTGTTGAATTGATGTGGTGTGCCTGGATTGGTGGCCCCAGAGACTTTTGCAGCTCGGTTAAGCGTGGCCAGCGAATGCTGCGCGCACCTCGATGTCTAGGACGAGCGGATAGGATCTTATCAATGACAGAATCTGGGGAATTAGTGGTGCTCGGTCGACTGGATTCTAGTTGTCGGGCAGCGGTCTGTAATTCCAGGCCGTAGGTGTCTTGTTTGCTTTCAATTGTTGCTCTTCGTTCAGTTGCTATGCAAAGGTGCCCAAGGGCGGAGTAGATGATACCCTTTTAGAACAAATACCATAGAATAGATATCCCCTAACTGCTAATCAAATCCTGCTATAATCTCACTGTGGCTTGCGCAGAGATGGTGTGTAGCGGTGACGTGGATCGAAATGAAGATGCATGTGTTCTGATTGTTTTTGCATTCTTGGAAGAGGGAAGAGCTAAAGCGAAATGGACACGTCCGCAGGGTAGGAAAAGAAGCTTGCTAAAGGGTTGTCCAAGTCTAGTTTCGATTGCAGTGCCTTTATCTCTGCATCACGGTGGAGTCACTTATTGGTGGAGAGGTATCATGATGCACGAAATACTGCATACCCGGTGTACCAGTTCTGGAGGCCGAAAAAGTTGTGAGAGCAGTGTGGAGTACGTAGAGCCGGCCGGACGAGTGCGCAGAAGCTTGGCGACGTATCGCGCACATACTACCATCTATTCTAGTATATTGGGGGGGCCGGCAAATACGAAGAGGTGTGTGTAACTGTGTGTAGCTCTGTACGTGTGTATGTGATATCTGCTTCAGTGGCCACATCCGAGGATGCTTCCGGTCACCTAAACCTATCCGGTATATGCCCTAAGATTCGGGACGGACATGTACGCACGGCAGCAGAAGCAGGTAGAAATGAGGCCATATTAGCGTGTGTCTGAATCGGCCGATTGCATGATGTTGTGCACCCCTCCGGTATGGCGGGTGGCGTCTGTCAATCATCGAGGCCTAGCACCTGGCAGTGACAAGATCGATGTTCCGGGACGGTGTGTCTTAACCCGGGAGACGATACCGTTGTAGTAAGAAGGTAGAGCATTTACCGAATGGGTACAACCATCTCGACTCTATTTTCTAGTGAAAGCCTAGAACACCCCAAGGCTGATGGGTGGGCACGATGTGTCGTTCTGGATGATCGACAGATTTGCAGATCCACTAACAGCGACGTCGTCTTTTCGCGAGGCTGCGCTTGTCAACGCTTACGCTTACTATAAACTTGCTACGGCGACCTGAAAATTGCTCGAAGCTCTTCGCCATCTTCCCGTCTTCCGGTCCAGTCAGAAGAGGTTCATGGATCAACCAGGGAAATTTACTCAACTAAACCCGGAGACTGGCGGTGAGCATACGCGATGACTAACTTGTGCTGCTTGTGGTCCAGTTCCCCGGCATCTCTACAAATAGGATAATAAGAAAAAACGCGGTCAAGATACCTCAACATGCGGGGGACTGGGGGGATGTACTGAAACGCTGGATAGAGCATTCCATGCATATAGGACGTTGAGGTGAAACCAATGCAGGTCGCATAACCTCGCATATGGCTATAAGTGTTGAATGACCCACGCGGATACTGAAGGCCCAACTAGAACTTCAGAAAGTGGGTTGTAGTATCACGGAATGATACAACGGCCTCGATATCTTTAACATGCCGGGATTCCGCAAAGGGTTAGGCGGCAGCGTCTAGATGATGGCTGAAGGTAGCCGTCCTGACTACATCAAGTTGAGTCATATACATGGCTTGCGGCTTGTAAGAATCTCATAGACTATGACAGCGCGGCTTGCCGTTTCCTCTCGGAAAATTTGCCGGTGGGTAGGACAGTCAGCCAGGTTGGGAATAGCAGGGTGGTGTGGTGGCTGACAAAAAGAATTAAGGGACTCGTCGTTATCAGAGTCCCTTGCTCAGGAACACGAGCCGATGCTTATTAGGCCATAGCTGGATGACGGCCAAATCCAGGACTGAGTACGGCCGGCTTACGCGAAGAAGAATAGATAAACCTGGAAGCTCAATTTAGCGCAAGTATCGCGCGGTATGAGTTTCGAAGATGATTCGGCGAAACCGGCGAATTAATATGTGCGAGGCTGTATCGACCCAATTCTTGATGCGTATGCGTTTCGAGCAAATACCTAGGTCCTGGCCAGGGGACTTTAAGAGTCACAATTTCTAGACGCTGGGCGTCCAATCATCCGGGGATCATCCCCGGCCAGAACAACTTAAACAGATGCTGCTGGAGTTTTCTGTCGAAACTATCACAACTCCAAGTTCAAACATGTGAGTTATAGTGGTGTGGTTACAGCATCAAATGTTGGTCACAACATTGGATCCCCTGTCTCGGTTGCTGAGAGCATGCAAGAGATGGGTTGCAGGAGCCGGAGTGCGTTGTACGTTGTACCACCTCGATCGAAACGGGGACCAACGGATAGGTCTGATTCGACTAAAAGAGAAGCGGATGGCGATTGAGGCGCAACGCGGCCTTTAAGCCCCAGCCGATTAGCGGGATACGAGCCTAGTTGGTGGATGTTAGGGTACAATGTGTGCCTAGGCATGTGTATATGTAGGTGAATAAAGTAGTATTGGCTCTAGTGCTCTAGTGCTCTAGTGATGCTCAAAGGCTGAAAGGGGCCATGGCGATCCTGGAAGCCTGGAAGGGATCCTTCAAAACATTCTCTAACTGGGTCCCGGACCGTTATAGATGCAGTTGACGAGACGAATTCGGGGAGCATCAATAGCACCTTGTTAGTCAATGATCAACTTGATCACCTCATCAATTGCTCCACACGAAGGTCGATGTGGCGATTGGGAGCCTTTTCATAGAAACATTCATGTATGTATTCCGGGGACGTAGCCAAGAACCCAAGGCCGTGTCAAAGACGGAACTGGGCCAGGATTGTACGAGCCACCATAGCGTTGTAAGTGGGTTGCGAATACATACCTTAGGGTGCTATTGATGTACATAGGTGGATTATGGAAGAAACCGGGTGTACGGGGAAGCATGCGATGAGTCAGGGCTCTAGGAGACTTCTTAGGCTGCCTCGTTGAGAAATGTTTGAAGGGCTGGAAGGGTAAAAGGAGGCTTCGTTGTTAAAAAAAAAGATGTAGAAAGTCTTTTGGGGAAACGAAGTGTGGGGTCTGACCAAAAAAAAACTTTGGTAAGAAGCCGAATCGCGATTTCCAAAAAAATCTGATGAGTATCGTGGCGGGGCAGTAGCTTCTTAACTTGTTAATCCCTGACCTTATTCCTTGTTTAAGTATATTAGGAGAGCATACTATATCTGATGAGTCTTAGACATGTACTTATAGACTACGTACATGCATCCAATGGCTGGCTGTATGTGATATTTCATGGGTATTGTAAAAAATTCGTAACTTGGATATACTACCTTAAGAGACATGTGTCTACCTATGGATGTGTTTAAATGTGTCTATATGTGCAAGTACTTAGAGTTACATATATACCTGTATGTAAGTTATAAGTTCTCATTAATAATAATTAAAGAAAGGAATTTCGATAGCTTGTCTGTTTATGATATCTGATATATGCTCAAATCTCTTAAGCAAGATAATGTGCCATTCGGGCCACCATTCAGGCCCCCCATATCAACAGCCATGTAGGCTATTTATGTATACAAGTGAGTGGTATACATTTAGGTAGGTAGCTAGGTAGGTAGTTTCACAACTGTAAGAATTCCTACGGTAAACCTATTCAATGACCGAATGAGGATTCTTTAGGGAAGGTGGCAAATTTTATATACCGTCCGATCGACATTGCTATGTACAGCGTAGATTCTTGTCGTGGAGTCCTGTGTTTCCCGTTTCAACCAGTATCCCGTACAGGCCGTACAAGCCGTAACACATTTCCCCTGATCATCCTATCCTTTTACAGGGTTTCTCTGTTCTAATGCTTCTAGAAGGAATCTATTACTGGTTTCAATATGGTATCGCAGAAACTCTGTAACAAGCCGTCCATTGTCTAAGGTCCACGATGTCACTGAGCATTCCTTGATTTCTTCCAAATTCTATGTCTTGACCTTAGGGTGCCTTACACCGCATGTACATGCATGGCTGCTCACGCTTTTGCGGACACCTCTGGGAGTGATATAAGCCTTATTGAGCTCTTACCGACTCTCCGAATCTTTATATAAGATTATGTAAACGCAGGTGCTAATGTGCTAATAAAAGGACGGCGTTAGCCGGGAACATCGAACAGCGAACCAAAGCCGTATTGGAAGTGAAGAGGCCAATCCTTGATAACGCGGCCAGTTCTGCATACGTTCTAGTTCTTCGTTCGGTATGGTCATAATGGTGGCATCAGGAGGTAGTGGAGTTTTATTTTACATGGTGAGAGAGAGCACCGAGAAAAATACAGAAAACCCCTGCACCTCCCACCTACTACTACCTGCTACTACCTAGGTACATAGTACACCACGAGAGGGGCAGAGGGGTTCATCATTCGTTCTCGATATTACCTTATATGTGCCCAGGTGTGTACCTGGTTGTGATTGCGTACCTAGTCGTGTGTATGTGCGTATGTGTACCTTTTTAATTAAATCCCCTCGAGCAATTTTCTCTCTTCTTTTCTTTTTTCACTACACCGATATATGCTCAAGTTAATGTTGTTGCAGATGGCAATTATATACCTGGGTACCTTGTAAAAAGTAGGAGCTCTTAGTTCCTCCCGTTTCTCTTGTCCCCCTTCCCAGTTATCCCGTACCTTTGCCTATCTTGGTAAGTGGGCTATATCATTTAAGCTTGCTTTAGACCTGCCTTAGGGTCCCCAGCTAGTTGGTCGGTGGGTTTCCGCAAGTATCATAGATTCTCGGGTACTTACGGGGATGGTATTATTCTATGCAGAAAGTAAGTAGATTTGACTGTTTCGGTACAATGCGCTTGGGTTTCTCTAAGATAATCTACCCCTCCATGGAAAGAGAAAAAAATTCAATCAAGAAGGAAAGAGTTAAGGAAAGAAGAAGAAAAAATTAATTGAGCTCAAACTCCATCCCACTCTCTATTGGACACTCCACTTCGTCTTAGCAACCTCATTGTCTTCCTAGCGACCGTCTCACTTTTTTTTTCCTCCTATCCCTTTTCCCTCCCTATTATTCCTTTCCTGCCCAATATCGTATTGTATTGTGTATTGTATTGTACCGTACTGTACACATACATACATAGAAACATCTCACAGACCTCCTAACTAGGGCTGCAGTTTATTATTGTTGTTATTATTATCTACCAGCCGGGTTGACGGCAAGCAGGCTACCTACACCTCCTCCTACCTACAGTACTATCCCATCCCGCCCCCCTGCGCATACCTACTCCGCGGTCACCTCTAAGGCGGCCTTGTCTCTCTGCCTGTCTGACTTGGCTGGGCTTGTGCCTTGTCTCTGCCTATCCCATTCGTCTTTCTACCTCCCCTCCTGGTCCTTCCACTGTGCCACACCCCCAAAATTTTTCTCTCGCATTATCTCTTCCGTCGGTACACATATCGTCCAAGCCCGCCCTCACTCCTCACTGTCCCTTCTTCTTCCCTTTCCTTTCCTTTTTTCTCTTCCTCAGCATGAGCGGTCTATCCACCACCGACACCCCCGCTGATTCCGTGGCACCAAACCCAAGTCAGCCCAGCATCACTTCATCTTCCATAACCGATGCCTCGCGACGACAGCCCGCCTCCTCCGCCGCCGGTACCGCCGAACTCGCCGGTCAATCGGTAATTGCCCTGACTGGGCATGAGCAGGAGAAGCTTGAGACTGCTAAGAAACTGGTCGTCAACGCGCTTAGATTCGTACCTGACTTTCCCATCCCCGGTATAAGATTCATCGACATCCTACCGATCTTCCAAAACCCAGTCGCCTTTGAGTCGCTACTAGAAGTGCTCGTCCTCTTGATCCGAGAGCGGTTCGGCGACCAGATTCCAGATGTCATAGTGGGTCTGGAAGCTCGCGGTTTCCTCTTTGGGCCTACACTTGCATTGAGGCTCAACCGTCCATTTGTCCCAGTCCGAAAGAAGGGCAAGATGCCAGGCGCATGCAGAACGGTTGAATACAAGAAAGAATATGGCAAAGACGAGTTCCAGGTGCAATTGGATGCCATCAAGCCTGGTCAAACTTGCTTGATAGTGGACGATATCATTGCTACTGGTGAGTGGAAACCTTGCCCGCGTTTCCCATCACATGCTATTTTGCCGTCCAAGATATGAGATCACACAGTTCCTTTTAGCCTTCATTTCATGTACCTTGGTTTGCTTGTTTTTCATTGAAGTATCAATGGAATCAGAAGCAGCCTGCCCATCTCTAATCCCGCAAATCTCATTTGATGTTTAGTATGAGTATAGCCGAACATAGTGGCAGTGCTGAAAAGGTACTATCGTCTGAGGCTTACTCGCAACTAAACCTGGATAAGTCATCTATTTGATTCACAGCTTAAAGTTGACTCAAGTCGTGTCAACAAATCTCACATGCAAGTGAGAGAGGATCCGAACAGATAAGACCTAGTGACGCATTCAACACTAGGCGAATATCAATTATAGCCCGTCTTAGCGTAATTTGCTTGTTTATCTGCTAGCTCCTCTTTCAGCCTGTCCTTTCGACTGACTCAATGACTCAGGAGGAACTGCTGCCGCTGCCGGCCAACTTGTGGAGCTCTCCGATGCTAAGGTCATGGGTTACCTCTTCATGATTGAGATCACAAATCTCAAGGGCAAGGCGCTGCTAGGTGACAAGCCATTCATCACCCTCGTCGAACACGATGAAGAAGAATAGACTACGCGCAACATTTGCCAAAAAAAAAAAAAATCCTGGTTTCCACATCAAGGCTTCAACCCCAGATACACGAAAGAGGACAAAAATTAATTCACAAAATTCTACAATTCTACCATTCTAAATCTAATGATAGATGCCTCTCGGAATTTATTGGACAGTCGGGCGGAATTAGAAGGCGCTGTCCGGTTGCTACGTACTTCAGCGCAACCATAATCATGGGTGGGGAAAGCTGGTTGAGGGTTGCATGGCTATTGGCGTTAATGGAACACGAACACCACCAGTGATACTGAATCTCTGTTTTTACATGATTTGCTCATAGAGAGTCATAATTCCGTAATTCATCCTAATCTCAATAGTCTGTTTGATTTCAATTCCAGTGATTGCTAGGTACGTATTACTCGAACGTATCACAAACATCCCACGAGCAGCTCAAAGCCGGTAGGTCGTGAAAGTACCTCCCGAGGTATTTAGGTGCTTATCATAAAATGCTCACCACAATCATATCATAATGAAATAATACCGCTGTAACATTAGAAGTTATCGGCGTAAATTCTCGTGTTCTATTGTTACAATAGAAATCAAGCTTGGTAGTTGTCAACAAAATTTCTAACGCATTACTATTGTTGAAATTACTTCGTACGAGCTACTATTTTTAGCCCACACCTCGAACCCAGGTATCTACCTAGTAGGTAGGTATTTAAGAAAAAAAAAAATAGCTACCTAGTAGGTACTATGTAGCTCATATGTTATTAGATATATGAATGAGGGCTAATTCTCATGCCAGCCCATGTACTTTCTTGTCGCTTGGGTACTGTTATATGAACAGGTACTTCAGTAGGTTGGTAAAAGAGCATGGCTGAACCATTACCTCTGTTCATACTGATAAGTCCTGTAACTAATATCACTAAATGTGTATGTGAGCAGTGGCTATGGTACCGAACTAGTACCTAATAGACGGCAGCACGGCGCAAATAGCTCATTTCTTTTTTGTGCCGCTGTCTTAGATATACAAATACAGGTCTCAGCCATGAAATTCTAAGGGTCCTAGACCCGCTTACATCGCTCCAAGACCATGGAGAAAAACGTGGGGTGTCGCAATGGATTAATCTCCTTTGATGCCTCGGCGCCCTATGTTGAGATGAACCACGGACCGAGGTCTATGGGTCAACCATGCCTAAACAATGGCCCAAGTGGTAATGTGAAGGACGCATTGCCGTCATCTAAAAGCCAAACAAAACATTTGAATGTGAGACAACCTTGGAAGGTTCTTTACTCACCTGTGATCACCATGTTGAAAAGGGAATGCGCCTTGAGAACTCCGAACACACAGGTACAGTTGGTCAGTGTACCTACTAGGTAGTTTGTGAGTTGATATCTCGGAAACCACTCACTCATTGAATGAGCTCACAGGAACTTTTACCTCGAATAGCGTCTATAGGTACATGTCAATGGCTGCTATTTCTAATTATCTATAGTCCCTCCATCATTTTCTGTTACCTAATTGCGGGATGAAGTGCTGGTTGGTGTCTGTACGACGACGATATAGTCACTCCTCTAGCACCCTTAGCCGAAACTAGTAATGAATTGAGCCTTAATAGTCCGGAAGGAATGTACATTGGCGTGGCTTTAGGGTCATTTAGAATTTATATCCTTCATAGTACGCGGGGTAGAGAATTTGTTTCGCCAGGTTCTTAATCCTGAGCTTCGGGTACTCAAGATGTTCACAGTAGACCCGGACTCGACGAACCAACAAGGTCATTGGGTATTCCTACCTAAACACCATTAGAATTACCCTCTCATGAACTCAAATTGTTATGTAAGGATACCTGAGTTCGTAGCGGTGACCTCGGCTATCACGCCTACTAGAAAATGATCGGGCATCCGAATCAATATGAAAACTTGTCGATCTCGGGCTACCCCATACCAAAATGCAGGTAAGTAATGTCACCAGGTCTCACTTCCAGAGCAAATCAGAAACCAGGATGATATGGAAGAAATCTTAGACACTCGACTATCAGACTATGTAGTTCGGGAAGCAGAGCATATATAGCCGAAATCTGAGCTATCAGTGAAGAAGCGGCACAGACAAGAATAAGAGAGATGTTTCGAGATCGTCCCAACTTCGCTGTTCGCTTATGCAAGAGCTGCCGTATCTACCCCGGATTAACGCGCTGTTTAACGCCGCTGAAGAGCTTCTAGGCGCCCTACCAGGGGCGCGAAAAATAAAAAATTCAGGACTGGCCTATCCTTGCCTCAGCCCTAGCTTCAGCTGATCACCTCCAGCTGTCTATCATCATAATTGGGTTGCCGTCAACCAATCCACCAACGCTGCTCAAAACATAGATAACCTCGTATTCCTTTCCTTGGCGCGAGCACTGGGCGATGGCAGACGCATAAGTCGGCACCCTCAATTGTGCTTGGCTGAATGGTTCGTGATTCTGGGGCTGGCCTTTCGGCAGCGGGCCGAAATTACCTGGAGCTAAAAGGCCTAGGCTAGGGTGGATATAGGCGAACATGTTGCCTAAGCCAAGCAAAATAACGGCTGGCGCCCCTACGCCGCCTCCCTACATGATCGTGACAATTTCTCCGTTGCCTGGTGGATTCGCAGAACTTTTCCTCTCCTTCTTATAACCGCGCGAATCTCTACCCCAGATCCCAAGACACAACACTATCGGTGAAAAGAAAGAATTGGTCTTCAACACGTGGTGGCACTCAAGAGTCTCGACAACAACAACGATAACAACGAAGAAAGGAGCTAGGAGAGTAGCAATTCGGTGGAATTTCCCGCACGAAGATCCGCAACCATGTCCTCGATTACGACGGCGATTCCCACCGCCCCCATATCGGAGTGGTGCGTAGGGCCGCTCCAATACTACGACGGCGACAAGTACCAATGCGCGAACTCCACGAAGGGGACCCAGGAATCCGACTTCCAGACCTTCTGCTGCGATGGCGAGATCATCAACACCGTCCACGACATCTGGAAGCCCGCCTTTTGGAAAGGCAACAACCACTCGCTGAGCCTGTCCGACATGGTCTGCTGCGGCCTCAGCGGGCCCCAGGCGGGAGGCGTCATGCCCCTCCCCTCGGCGTACACCGAGTGCAATGGGGGCTCGCCGACGCCCCTAGCGAGCCTCGCGAACACGAATACGGAGAACGCGCAGCTCTTCCGCGTCACGTACACGAGCGCGAGTTTCGGGTCTAACACGGTCGGAGACTTCATACCTACGAATACCCCGAACTGCTTCTGGGCGTACACGTCTGGTGCTGGTACCGCGGAGATCACGTTGCCGACGCCGGATATCACGACTCTGGCGCCTGAATCCACGAACGCGTTTGGAGAGCCTATCACGACGACAAGACATACTTCGAAGTCGAGCGCATCGGAGACTGGGAGCGCGAGCTCAGGAACGATCACAGCAGCACCGAGCACTACAGTATTGTCAGGTTCCGCGTCTCAAAGCAGCAGCGAATCGTCCGCCTCTCCCGCAGCGACGACATCTGGTGCAGGCCCAGCTTATTCCGGTGTGCAAAAGGGTTACCTATTAGTCGGTGTAGGTCTTGCGGCCATGAGCTTCCTCTGGAGCTGACCTTGCTTCGATTCTGTGCATAAGAAATAAGGGCGTTTAAAAGATAGAAGAAAATTGTATAAATGGGCTATAAAAGCATACAGCATAATAAGATAATATCATATAGATATAGATACCACTAATATCTCGCGAAGATATCTATATACCAAGCCATGAGAAATTGGTTGTCCTTCAATTCAAGAGTCCTATGTTTAAATCACTTCGCTTCCCTTGAGAACTTGTCTATCCGTGTCAGCTTTGTGAAGGGAAAGAGGAAGATCACGAAATCCTTTACCGGCTATAAATCTTTAGGGATCGTCCTAGAATGCTGCTATGTATTATTAGACACTCTTGGCATCTCGAGTATTTATCCTTCTATCCGGTGACGCTTTCAACAGACTCAATTTTGAATATAGGCTTTATATCATGTAGCTAAGGCATAGGGTTTCCTGCCGTCATCTCCCCCGAATATGCCGATTTAAATCCTTGATCCGTACATAACTACCTACATTCTAGGTTACCGAGTATGAACGAAGGGGACTTGGCTGTTCTACTTGATACTCCAAGAGTTTGATGGGGGAACAATGACCATCTCCTATATGCTGCATAAAAAAAAGGGACGTCGGAGAGAAGTAAACGAAGATACTTCAAACCCATTGATAATAAGAACCTGCTTGCCTACATACACTGAAACGAATTACTATAGTATATTACTCGCCGTTTGAACACCGACATAATCCCGAGGAGAGGGCAATCTTCGATCTCGGCGACAAGATTATTAGCGAGGAAGACATTGGCACTGAAGCGAGAGATGTATATAGATCGGTCGTTGATATAAAAATACGTAGTGTGAACCTTGATATTCAGGGGTAAAGTTAACCGAATCATGCTGAATGGGCAATTGCGATGGGGGTTGTATTGGTGTACCTGTCAGGTACGCGCATGAGGTTGCTATCGGCCAATGATACATTAAGTAGGTCGAGAAAGGTCATCCAATAGTCAATTTCAATAAAGCAAATTCTTGAATGACATAATGTTCATATTCAACTGCAGTGATAGATTCTTAGAATTGTCGAGATGAAGTAGCGCTGAGGTTGCAATTGGTCCCAAGGTCCGACAGGTGGCATGTGGGCACAGAAATGTTTACAGATGAGTATATCCGGATGTAGAAGTTAAACAAAGAACATTGTGAAATATCACTTCGGATCAGGCTTGGAATGAAGCAGATATTATGATTACTACCGCCTGGGCTACTTCAGGGTTTAGCTAACTACTAGATAGGTACAAACCACAATCACAAGTTCAGAATATTACAAAACACAGAGAAGGTAACAACACCAAACACATGAGTTTCTATTAGCTATTAAGAGAATGCTTCAGCCGGCAAAGTGCATACCCTACGTGGTATAACACCGTGCACGACATCTGTTCCACAGAGGGCTTCGCGTACTCGACATCGAGCAGCTACATACCACTCCATATTCCACTTCCCACTCCGTCACTGTAAAAGAAGAAACGTTTGCGTGCTGTCTCGCAGGTATTTTCTGATCCGCATCAACCAAATGACAGGGGGTATACTGGGTATCAGCTGAGTATTAGGAAAAGATGTGTCAAAACAAAAGCAGTTCTCCTCGCAAATTGAGACAAGACATGCAAAAAGCGTCAGTATAAAGATCATGGATGCCATCTCCTCCGGCTCATCAACGCGCCCACTCCCGCAACAAACGGAAAAAGCGAATGTCAATAGCCGACAACAGATGGGGGTATCAGTTCAGAACCAGTCTTGTAGGGTATCTTGAAATGCAGATCCGTCCCGACCAAACCCAGTGTCGTGGATATCCTTTACGAAAACATTAATATTGGACCCGTAGGCCGAACCGGCGCGCACTCTATGCGGCGGCAGTAACAGGGGCGGGGGCAGCAGCGGCAGGAGTCTCCGCAGGCGCGGCTTCCTCAGCAGCGGGCTCCTCAGGGGTAGCCTCCTTTGTGGGCTCGGACGCCTCAGCGGTCTCAGCAGGCTTGTCCTCGGCAGGCTTCTCAGCCTTACCCTTGCCCTTCACGGTCTGGCGGAGCTTGGAAAAGAACGGAGGGGACTTGACCTTCTCACCCTCCTCATCGGAAGTAGCAGACTTGTCCTTCTTGCCGAAGCCGAAGGGCAGAGAAGACTTGCGCTTCTCAGTCTTGACCTCCTTGGTCTCGCCGTTGGTGGCAGGAGCCTCAGCACCCTCAGCAGCGGCGGCAGTAGGAGAAGCGACCTCAGTCGACAGAGGCTCAGTGGTCTCGACAGCCGGGATCACGGGAGCGGTCTCAGCGACAGGGGCCTCGGCACCAGAAGTCTCCTTGGCAGGAGTGGTAGGGGCAGACTCAGCAGAAGTGTCAGCCTTCTTCTTGCCGAAAGAAAGACCACCGAAAAGACTGCGTCATGTTAGTCATCATTGTACGAGATTAGTAAAGATATTAGTAAATATGACGTACCTAGCACGCTTGGAAGGAGTAGGCTTGGTAGCGGGTTCCTCCTTCTTAGCCTCCTCAGCAGGAGCAGCGGCTTCAGCAGCGGGGGCCTCAGTCTCAGCAGCAGCCTCGGCGGCGGGCTCAGCGGCCTCAGTCGTCTCGGCAGGCTTGTCTTCAGCGGGCTTGTCCTCGGCAGGGGCCTCCTTCTTGGTCTCTTCCTTCTTGCTGAGAAGGTTGCCGAAGATGGAAGCACGCTTCCGGCTGGCGGATCGGCGCTTAGAACCCTCCTTCTTGTCTTCCTTCTTCTCTTCCTTAGGCTCCTCGACCTTGTCATCCTCCTCCTTGGGCTCTTCCTTAGCTTCCTCCTTGGGGGCCTCACCCTCAGCAGCGGCGGCAGGCTTGTCCTCCTTGGGGGGAGGAGTAGGCTTGAAGCTCTCAATGGTCTGCTTGTAGGCCTCGCTCTCAGTGATGGTAGTGGCAACCTCCTTAGCCTCGGCGATCTTTAGCTTGAGCTGCTCGACCCAGTTATCACGCTCAGCAGCAGTGGGGGCCTTGAAGGTGTGCTTGTGGCCCTTAGCAGTGAAAGAGAACTTGCTGGTACCCTCAGTAGTAGGCTCGGAAGCCTCAGCCTATATGCGCGTTAATGCTGTTCTTACATCTTATACTACGAACTACGAATCTTACAAGTTGGATAGCGCCAGTAGGGGTGCTCTTGTCGCTCTCCTTTCCATAGAATAGGAGACCCTTGCCAGTCTCGGTGGCCCAGGCGGCAACGTGGTGGGCGACCTCAGTAGTCTTCTCGTTCTTAAGGTAGGCGGCGAGCTTATCCTTAGGGACGGCTTCGGTACCGAACCAGAAATGTAGCTTGGAGTAGATGAGGTTCCTATCCTTTGTTAGCCGCAATTCCTTTGTATATAAGGGGTCACATTGTCGGGAAATCTTACTTGGGGAAGTTGGCGGGGGCACCCTTGTGTTCTAGGGTACCAGCTTCGATGGGCTTCACCTCTTCCTTCTTAGCCTCTTCAGCGGGTGCGGCAGCTTCGGCCGCCTCACCCTCAGTTGTCTCAGGCGCGGCTTCAGTGGTAGCGGCAGGCTCGGCGGCGGGAGTCTCAGCAGCGGGCGTCTCCTCAGGCTTCGTCTCGGCGACGGGCTCAGCGACGGCGGGGGTG
Organism: Annulohypoxylon moriforme; assembly: GCA_022695765.1. NCBI lineage: Eukaryota > Fungi > Ascomycota > Sordariomycetes > Xylariales > Hypoxylaceae > Annulohypoxylon > Annulohypoxylon moriforme. The sequence goes on from MU403100.1 coordinate 462,638, forward strand.
GTCTCGGGGACCTCGACGGGCTTCTGTTGGTCGGCCATTTTGATAGATGGGATTTTTTGAAAATGAAAAATTGGGTATCAAGAAGATGGGTATCACTAAAAAAGGGAAATTAAACAATTGACTATCTACTCGAAAGGGTATTGGAGTAGTATTAAATGACACTTCGTTGTCTCGTGAGTGTTTTATAGTTGAACCTCGGATGAGAAGTTGAAGAATAAGAAACACTTGTATTTAAAGTCGAGTACGACAGGAAGGGTGGGAGGGAAAAGTCGAATTGGAGGACAGCAGCTTCTGCCGGTCCTTATTTATTGTCTCGTGATTCAGGAAAGAGTGACATGGAAAGGGAGCACAGTCCCGCGAAATTGAAGTACAGTGACTCGTACTGTGCCTGCTACTGTGGTGGTGGTCGGGAAGGCCAAGCATTAAAACCATTAAAACAGGAGAACCAGGGATCGAGGAGATGTACCAGGTACAGTGTATTCTTCACTGTAGTAATTGAGCAGGGATGTAAGTGTGGGACTGGGCGGGTCGCGGGTGGTTGAGCGAAAACAGGTGACCCACATCAGTACATTTGAGCAATTGCACTAATTGACCTAATACCCCCCTAATCCCCTGTAGGAAGGGAAGAGAAAGCCCTAGAGGGTCGCGAGAAAAAAAAAATAGCCACCCAATATCGAGGTAAGAGGTAAGAACGATGGATGTGAACATTAGGGGATGACCCGCTGTCATACACAGACCTTGACCATGCTTAATTAGGTACGTATTAAGATAGACGTATGGATGTACATAGTACCTAAATTTGTGCGGAATACAATATCGTTCGTTATCTAAAATTTCTTTTATTCTTTACAGGAATCGCCATCTGGATAGCCTCAGACCGATATTACTAACATTTGCCGGAATTGTTAAGAATCATCGGGATCTCATACATTGCAACGTCGACCTTGTCGAGATTTCAAACGCGTCTCCATGTAGTCGCAATGCAAAATGCAAAATCGTACAACAAACATCTCAGACTGACCGACACACACAAGGGACCTGGAATACCTGGAATATACAAGGAGATTTCCATCCATACTACATACTACGGTACATTTGCTCCTCTCTCGCATAATAACCTGGTCCTTACACTCACTTGTTGCTGGGTCATCGCATCGTGCAAATCTTGCGGCTATGGTCTGTGCCTGCAACATTTTTTTTTTCTGTGAAATGAAGGCCCTGTCTAGCTCGCTCGACGAAATTACAACGTCGTTTAATATGCACCGGCGCACTAGTGGCCATGGGCTATTGACAGGGGCCTAAGGGGGACAAGACTGTTTCCCAGTCATCTCAATGGACAGTCGTTCTCACAACCGCGTACCAGCGCTCTTTAGGAGAAACACCAGTACCGGAAACTTTCCTATTGAAAGGAAAGCCTCGAGTTCCTTGACTGCTTTGAACACCTAATCGTCAGGGGTTGACCCAGCTTGCCCGTCTGGCTATTGGCAATCCTCGCTTCGTTCGAGACCTTGGAATACTGGAGATCGATCTTCATTTGTTCACAGATGACAAGTTATTTTACTCTATCGGTCTATGTACGCAATTACATACAGATATTACCAGTGAAGATTCCAAGCGGTTCATCGTCAATTGTTGACTTGCCTCCTTTGCGGTGTCGCTGTTCACCGTTACACGCTTCGAAACATGCAAGTACCGGTAGCCAACCCAGCTAAGCCAGTCAACCAACCCCCCCTTTTGCTTGCTTATTGAATAGGCCGGGGGGAGCATCTAGCAGCAGCAGGTTCATCACGACTTACCTACCTAAAATACATCTATGTAATACCCTAATACAATATCTACATACAGTCTTAAAAAAAGACACCGCTTGCCGAACCTGGCAATCTACAAATTCGGTTCGGTTCTGGAATCGGACGACATTGCTGATGATAGGACGGCGGTGATCGCGCCGATACCACTCCAACACAAATATCCAATACATCCATCCAATGAAGCCGATATGCAAGATGCCCTAATTGCTGCAACACTTGCTGCATATTTGTCCTGCAACTCGCGGTCATAGGGCCAGGGTGTGGATAGCTCTTCTTTTGGGGGGAAAGGGTTGGCGCCATTACGCTTATTGGGTAATAATTCGGATGAATTGTGGGATTGTCAGAGTAGATCTCTTCAGCGCAAGGTAATGTCAGGAATAGGGGAGTAGATTTGCGCCGTGGACTGACCCAACAAGTACCGACGCATATTAGCTGCTTACGCCTTTTCCTGCAAGTCTCTACGAATAGCCGCTAAAGCACGTTTATCTCGACGCAGCGCTGCAGGAGAGCAAACGGCGCCCTCCAACCCATGTGACATTTTAGTTCTTCGTAGGCTCAATGCTAAAATGATGTGGGTGTGTCCCAGCCCTGGGAGCTCTGTCGATCAGTAAGTACTAATCTAGTACCCCTTCAAATAAATGCCATACAGCGCAGAAAGAAAACAGGACTGAAGACACAATTCAAAGATGCGAATTCCGTAAATTCACATTGACAGCTCCATTATATTTCAAGATAAGGGGTCATGCTAAAATATTCCCTAGATCTTTCTTATTAGGCTTTAAGATGCGGTGTCTGTTTCAAGCTCTCTCTCATCAATCTCTAACCGCTGACCGGTTCTTAGTAGCTTAGTAGCTCATTTGCCATGTACTTCCCGAGACCCTGACATGGGAATCCGAGTGGATCATACTATGCCAACGCTGGGCTGGGCGCTCACTTCTCATGTTGATAACTTGATTCCGAAACGCCATTCATTTAAGCCGACAATTCAGCGAGCTACCTATTAAATATGATTATCACAACAAAGCTGCGTCCAATGTTTTAGTGAGAAGCTGTTTCTTACACGTGATACGATCTTCGTATTCGCTTACTTCTCAACATTGTTTTGGAAAGGCTTCGAATCAAGTTAACGGATAGTAAATAGAATTAAATTTTACTAGATATATATAAGCTCTAATACGTTGCCATGCGTGAAATGCGTTTGAAGATTCGTAGCCTTCTCCCGCTTTCGCATTTTATCGAATGATCATGCGAACCCACCAATATTGAAAATTTTAGTATCATCGCAGTCAATACATGATCCACTTAATAGCTCTCAGATTCAAACCGTCTAAATCGTTTTGTTACATTGCGGGCGCTATCCTCTAGACTGGTCTAGTTAATCCTCCTTATAGGTTATATTGATACGTAATAACAGCGCTAGGGTCAAAGTCTCGGAGCGATGTGAGTTCGTCCATGAGTCAAGGACCACCTGGGTATAGACCGTTCGACTATTATTTAATCTTGAATCTAACCTAGAATATGTGGGAAGTTTCCGATGAGATTACTAAATCTAGATAGATCCTGCTGTTAAATATAACAACCCGTGACGCTCAATGACTCCGGCCATGAGACAACTTGGCAATCTTCAATTCTCAGCTCCAGACAAGTCATAGCCTACAAAAATCAGCCTCTTTGAACCCCCAATGCCCATCACGATCCCACGGCGGCTAACGAATGGTGCGCACCAACAGGTAGCTGAGCCAATGATCGACAGCAAGTAAGCATGGCGCAACTGGTCGCGTGTCGTAAATCCCCCGCGAGAGAGGGTTCTCTACAACGAACGAAGGTAGAAGGTACTGTTTGCTGCTCTTGAACGAGATGGCCAAACATTTGACTAGCATGAAACAAGATTTCATATGTGAGAATATATAGCTCCCAGCGTGAGAGAGAGAAAAAAAGGAATAATGCCGTACGGACAAATAGCAGACTCGGCTATTATCAGTACATGCATGTCTCACACCAAGCATTCGTAGCTCAACAACTGTTTGAAACATACAGATTTTCGGCTAGGTGCATAGCAAGATTTACCCCCCTATGTCTACAGGTACGCAATGCTATAGGTTATAGGTATCCATTCACCCATTCAAACATCGCCTACATTACTTGCCTATAATTACTCTGTCCCGAGCCCATCTGTACACTCCAAATGTCAGGGCCAGGTTGCATTTGATCTCGGTATACCTCTCTCCTTCGTACATGGCATAACCGCCGGCCACCCTGTCACTGCGTTTATCGCGGTCCTCCTCGCCTATCAATGCTTCCTGTGGTGTAGCCATGCCGGGTCCTGATTTCCCGATTACAAAAAACCCCTAAAAATAAGCGCATGACTTCTCTGCTGCTGGCTGTGGACCGATTCGTCTGGAATACACACCCTTCCCGCCGCCTTGCGCCGTGTTTGGTCAGTCGCTTACATAGAGCTTGCTTGCTTGCTTGAACTTGGATCGCTGGCTAGATCCTTCTCATAGCTCGTTCTAGTAACTTTTTCCGATTCTCCCGTGGGAGGCGAGTTTGGCAGTTTCCACATGTACGCTAAATACGCACAGTTAGAGATATATCGCATAGCAATACAATCCTATATCATGTTTCAAGTCTCCTCGTTTTTCTTATTAGGACCACTTTATATCTATACCGCTTTATGCGCATTGGATTACATAGCAGCATAGCTGAGATGCCATAATAGATCGATTCCCCAGGTTTCAATTCCTTCCGGTCTAATAGCATTTCGCCATACGCAGGGATAGCTGTCATTTTACGGTAGTTGGCATAGATAAGATGTTGGATCTGATGACGCCGCCAGGATTGGTTGCGCCTTTGTCCTGCCTGACCTGTCAGTCCCTCCATTACGTCCTTAAGGGTTTGGAATAACGGCCGGCGCAAGCCCAGACTCTTCTTTCCTTTGTTGAAGCCTGAAGGAGCTGAGAAGTCTAGGGGTTCTTCTCAGGACCGGACATAACCCCGAAACGTGGGGATTCCTTTTGTATCCCACTTGCCTACATAGGAGGTATGTAGGCCTGTGATTCAAGCCGACGGCGATTCTAGTGGGGTGATGATCGCCAGCTAGGCAGTTCGCAGTTTGGTTAAAATAACGGTTATATAGATGCAAAATACAGCGAGAACTCTGCTGTCATTTGACTGTCATTTTATCAGAGCTACCATTTTAGTAGGCAATTTAGGCGATTGGCGAAGGAGAGCAAATTTAAAGAAAATCCTTCAACCGTAGGGCGCAGCAATTGATAACTTCAATATTACAAGTTATTGATGATGGTCATTTTTCATCATTCTCTATTACAACACTCTCTCAGTTGTACATATCATCGTTTAGATGAAAGCATCCGTATTCTGAACACGTGTCCGGACATGTTTCTTTCTCACCCCAATCTACGAAACGAACGGAAGAAGCGGTGTTCGGATTGAGGGTTCATCTCTTAGCCAAAAGCTAACAGGGATTGTAGCACGTCTTCTTGGCGAATTTTGTCGAAATGAAGATATTTTAGAGATCACGTATCGACAGCTCACTTAAGTCAATCGTCGTCACGAGCGACTTGATGGTATCTTTGAAACCCTCTCTTTTTGTATCAACCCTCTGGATATCCGGGAGAGAAGGTGGTTATGTATCTATTAAAGCCGTCGAGCATCATGCAGTTTGGGTAAGACAATCTCCGTGTCGTATCGACACTGTTGCATTCAATCAGGCCAGATTTGGACGTAATGGTTCCCTACCGAGCTTTGTCGAAGCTCGTGATCCTTGTTACGTATTCTCATAGCACCCCCTGTACAGCCACAGAGCCCGTTAGCCGCGAATGTCGAAATCTCCGATTCCGTTCAACTTAAACGAACGTTATGGGAATCATCAGATCAACTAGATCATTCCCCATTCGTGCGCCCCTCGGAGTCGTAAGAGGCATCTGGAATCTCGCCCTCTCATGGGGAATCCTCGTAAAGGTTCCATTGCTTCCCCCTTTTTTTCGCACCTCTCGCAGCTTGTAAGAGGCGGTGACCACTGACGGGACATCCAGGTCGTTATCAGAGCTATGCCCGCGTACCATTCAGGACGGCCAGTTACTCATTCCCCGATATGGGACTAGTACATCTAGCATCATCACCTCATCCCACCACACTTTGGTGTATGCACTGTAGTGTACATAATCCCCCCCTTCTCCCCTTTCTGATGCCCTGCAGCAACACTGTGGAAGTTCATGCATCCCCACTTCCTGGCTTGCAGCTTGGGGTGTGTGTGCGTGCATACAAGCCTACCTACCTACATATGTAGATATGTAGTTGGACGAGCTCCTGGCAGCAGACCGGAATGGCGTCGCATACGTAAGATGGTGTCTTGCCTAGCTTGCGTATATCCATTCTGGTATATTAACTGGGCACATTCCCTTCTGCCTATCTGTCAGTCGATATGCGACTTTCTTCGCGCGTGACGAGAAATCGATAAGTCCATCGCATTAGAGAATTCCAATGCCGGATTTGATGTTCTCGATGAATTTGAACTGGATAAACCTTGCCGATGATATATGATGCTAACCTACGGTAGCTGCGTTCTCCTGCCGTCCCCTCCCCCTCACCGATCATATGTATGTTTTAGTATGGCATGTGCCGTCGATTGCAGATTCTTATCGAGGTACCAGATGGATTCCTACCGTTGTTCGTATCTAGCGTTTCTTTCGATCGTCGGCCATACCCCAGGTCCCCTAGTCCTAGCCCAAATGGCGGTATAGACATAGACTGATCAGACGGATGTGTATGGGATCACCGGCAATAAGATCCGGTTATCGCTGGTTTCCGACGACACCTGCATATTTGACGTGATATAGTCCGGGTCGCTTTTCCCGTCACACTTAATTTTAGGTCGGACACATGATTTTAGTCGCGGCAGATCCGCTGTGGGAGCATAACTATGGTCGGCGCACCTAGTTTAATCAGCAAGCTCTTGTCGGCTGTCCCGTAGGTAGGCATGCCTTCCGTTCGGAGTAGTTTCCACAGCCGTATGTGTTCGGGCGCGAATTACCACCGGCAACTCCCGGATTCCCCCACCCACACGTTATTTGCACATAATTCCGATTATTTGAAATCTTTTAGTAACTTGTGCTCCCAATTTTTACGGGGCCGCTGTGAATGACACCGATGTCTTTTTAAATAGTAGTTCTTGATGTATAGAGGCCGTCTCCCACATAAATGAGATGGGGGATAACTGTCGGAAATCTAATCAGATCAAGGCTAAGCCTGTCAGAGGCTTGGTTTGTTGAGAGAAGGCTCCTTAACGATTCCAGAGAAACACCAGGTATTCATACTCCTACACTTGACCGGATGCGACGGAGACCAATGTGATTATCTGTAGCGTTTACGAACCGCAATCGATATTCTCTGTAAGGTACGACAGGACTCCCAGCTTAACGCCGGCGCTACCAACGCTGCGATAGGGTATGGTTGGGGTTATGCACCTCGTTTCTGGGTAGCTTCCTACACCTTTGTCGTCGTCTGGTGTAGAATACAACCCACGGCCTCAAGAGATTTTCGTGTCGCCAACGCGTTTATCGGTCTCGTCCACCCCATCGGCGCTGTGTAACTAACGAGGTCCTTGGGAATGTCCTTACTCTAAGAGCCAGCCAATCATGATTATCAAGTTAAGCGGATTTCTCCTTTAATTCTTAGGTTCACGAACTCGATAAGCTTAGACTACTTGTCGATAAAGTCCGACAATGTCGCCGACGGCTCCGGGAAGCCATGGATGAATGACTGGAGATAGGCGGGAGGTGAAAGGAGTACGGAAGACGATTTGGGAACGGTCTCCGTGGTAAACACTGACCGGCCCGGTGGGTCCGACCGGTGGGTTCGGGAAGCTTCCGGGCTGTCATTCCTGCTGTGATGGAAGGAGCACCGGGCAGCTAATTCTTGTCAGTCTCCGCAGGAATCATTCGGTGATAAAACACAAAACTTTCAAACGGATACAGATTGCTGTTGATGTTGATATTATCGTGTTTTTGCAAAGAAGGCATTCGTATGTACTGAGTGTTAGTAAGTAGGAAGGTATTCAAGATGTTTTATCTCGGCAAACTACGTAGGTAGGTACCTAGCATACCTCAGGAGACAAGCTTTACTAAACTTCACATTAGATTGCCAAACTTTGCGAGACCACCGAGCTCTTCGTACTGTATGTGGTTGTCTATTTAGAATTGTTGTAGTGGGGCCCGATATCTTCTCTTTGACTCACCTGCACCGCACACAGTGGAGATATCCTACAGTTAACCCTTCATAATTGTCGTGGTAACAATATTAGTATGGTCCGTACACCTACCTTTTTCTTTCTAGTACATCGATCCTAATGTTGACTAGGTACTAATTAATTATCACCACTACCTTCTTTCTACATATACCTTCCTTTTAGTTGGACACCTCCCTAACAATCAATTGGTTCTATTCGGTTTCCTATATTCAGGTATTGCAGACTCATTTCGATTTGCAACGACTTCATTACTTTTTTTCTAGGTAAGCCCTTCCGCGATTTTTACCATACATATTTTATGTCAAGCATCTATTGTCTTGGCCGTCTGCTACAACATAAACAGTCAAAGTCTGAATCGCATCTCGTTCTCCCTCAGCTACACCATCATTCCAATGAACCAACAGTCTCTCCCACCACCTGCCATAAGCCCACTCGCTTCAGAGCATTGCTACCTATTTTCCCATCTATTTTTAACTCAGGTACATGTAATAAGAGGACAGCTGATTGATCATCTAGTTAGCAACAGCCCCTCTCTCTGTGCCGGCGATCACAATGGATTACCTTCACGACTTTCACCCCTCTGGTCGCCTTCCTTATCCCAACTTGATCGACATCTATGCTCGCATTAAGCAGGAAGACTACTTCATGGAGCCGAAAACTACAACCAGAGAGTCAGGAAGCGATGACCTCAAAGTAGTGGATACGTGGAAGAGGATTGGGCCGAGAACGGAATTTGATGATGGAAATTTCGGCACCTTATCTCACGTATATTGCCCAAGACGACCTGGTGAGGAATATGAAGAATACGTTTTCTTCCGGCGCGATCGAGGACCAGTTGACCACGGCCTTAGCCGTAAGGACGAGGACTTGTATGAGTGCTCGAAATTCAATATTCTCCGCCGCCCGCAAGAAAACGGCGATAATAACCCTAACTATGGGGCCGCAAGCCTAGGGGGATTACGGATATTCGATAGGGTTATGCTTGGCCTTGCCAACTACCCTCACATGAACGGCACTGTCATGAGTGTAAGCCGGCTTATTACGCCTCTATAGGATATCTACTAATCATTCTATAGGCTCCATTGCTACCTAGATGTAGGCCCAACTTGGGACCACAGTGTGGCGAGAATGCGCCTATCGCCGGACAGTTCAGCATTCGTATGCATGAACAGCACAGGCTCCTCGCCAAAGTCTTTCGAACCCCTGAATTATGTTTGGCGATATTGAAACATCTTGGCCATCGCTGGGGAGACTTGTCCAATCTGAGCCGGACATGTCAATTAGTTCTATTTGCAATCAATAAAGTTACCGTGAGTTCTTAGAAAATACCTAAACGCCCGGAGCAAAACTTACATTTGAATAGACTCATCTCGATATGAGGACCGGAAACTTCCTCAACATGCAATATCCCAACGAGTTCATTGACAAGGTTAATGAACTAGCTAGCCCAGCCCTCAAATCTTCCGGATCTTTCCTCCGACCCAAGGCCGCATATTTCGCTATCATTTCGAATATTAAAGGGCCATACCTTGAGGCGCCGAATGGTGAAAATGAACCTCAGGAAAACGGTTATCCCGCCGCCCCCACAGGGAACTATGGGCGTCCTCTTTTCAAGGATAATATCGTTAAGACATATAGCCTTCGTAAGTACTCTGTTCATTGAAATCTTCGCACTATGGCTAACAACTATCCAGTGAAGATGGTACAAGTGAGAGGGCCACAACTGTCAGTCCTTCATCTACACTCAGTCCCGAACATAGATATATCTGTCCTGAAGATGTGTCTAAAAAGTCTTCCGAACCTCCAAGTGCTTGGGGTGTATAATTGCGAACCTTTAGGTTTTGAAGCTACCGTGCCGTTCCTCAACATGGTCATTTCTCACAACGCAAACCCCGACCACACTACCCTCCTATCTGACTTCTCACCATATTACTACCCAGGTATCCAGCGAAAATCGGATGGCAGGAGGGGCGAGTATGGTGTAACCGCTTCGGACATCGGCACTATTGATACCAGACGTGCGGTTACAGCGGTGCTTCGCATTGCCGTGGACCTAGCTTTAGATAATGGTATTGACTGGTTTAGTCCTGGCACGGGGATGAGACAATTCCTTGAAAGGCTTCCGTGGGCCCTCGGCTCCTTGAGGTACATCCTTGAAGCGCTGTTTAATTTGCACTATTTCGAACGCGGCTTATACCACGTCGTATACAAGGAATCATACCGAAAAAAATTGGAAGGAATTTCCTCGGCGGAATATATCCCCTATCAGGTACGAATGCTCGGTACGCTTCACAACGACCTAGTGCTAGCAGTCCATGGTAAAGCTATGAAACGCGAACACCTAGATGACATCGTGATGACATCCGAAACTGTGATGTCTGAAACTAAAGTTCATCTGCTGAGATGCAGCAGTTGCGGCGTTCAACTCCCTCGATTCTTCTTTTCAGAACATCCAAGCCCTCAGCAGATGGATCTACTGGGTTGCGATGGTTGCAATCTATGCCACTATCTGCGTACGCAGATCGATAATTTCTCCTATGAGAAGAAGCAAAGTCTCATAGATCATTTCTATGACTCTTCTACTGAGGATCTTGATACATTCTTCTCCAAGCAGGTCATCCCCAAGGAAGATCTCCAGGATCTTTATTACACATTTTGGCAAGACTCGGCGAAGTCGCCCAAAAAGATACAAGCAGCGAGCATTGCGAGTGGAACCCCATTGATCCTTGATGAACATCCATCCTCGACGAAACCTGACGAGATGAAAGAGATCTGGCTTGGGATAGCCCGCGTTGCCCGAATGTCGTCCACCTATTACGAACTTGTCGACAGAGGCCAGGAGGAAATTGAGGGTCGTATAGATTTCATGAATCGCATAATCAGACGACTTGACGAGTACTACTCCAAAGGCTTGGCCAATGGGTATTCAATACTTGAGTACAGAGCAAGTAAAGAACAGTTGCTTTTCGACATTGAAGAGGAACGTGCTCGTCAGGGAATTGCTCAGAGGAGAGGGTTATGGGGAGTCTCCGCGGCAGCGGAATGGGACACTGAGATTTCGAGATACCGTCAGAATATACAAACTCTTGGCGGAGAATTGCGAAGAATAGACCTATATGATACCGCAAAGAATAAGGCGCATACCTGATACATTTATCCTGGTAGACTTGTATCCTCACTGCTTCATTCCGACTACTTTGACCCTGGTTGGGCAACGCACCGGAGCACATTAATCTATGGTACCTTCTGGCTCCTCCAAGGTTAATATTTCGTCGCCTCTCTGGGATAGGGTAGGTAGGTAGCTATAGGCTATCACTTCTTAACCATAGATTCGATAGATCATTTCCGTTTTCAAGACGACTAGGACTAAGGGAATTCGATTTTGATACTTAGATAACCGGCGGTCTTTTCTATTTCCTTTTTTGCCCTATCCCTCTTTCCATCTCATTATGCCATTAATTATATATCTATTTCTTCCCCTATTATACTACTATTACTAGAAACGCGCCCCTATCAAATATCCTCTACTCGCTGAATGGGTTGACCTTAGGTTAGTAGACAAGGTCACGAGGCGGAACCAGGAAACGAAGAAACAACGACGTTATTGCATGATGAGCTTTAAACTCTCTCGCCTACGAAGCACGGTATCCGTACAGGATGAGGCCCTTTGCCTACACGGTCTAAGGCTAGCTGCCAACGGGTCTCCAAAGGGGTTCACGTGGACTGAACCCCGATCCTAGCTATGAGCTAGCCACAGGCTCAACATCTAACACGTTCGAGCATGCCGAGACGGGTTTCCCTTGGGCTTCGGCAGTGGAAGAAATCTAAGTGTAGCATATTTATCTTTCCCAGCTCCCGATGTCAATATCCACGGTCCCTTGACGTAAACAACGACTGTGCTTAGCTGCCGCAAACATTGTCAACGGTTAGATCGTGAGGTTTCTCTAGGGGTCCATGGTCACCTAGGTACTTTTCGACATCTCTTCGATTACTAAGTACAGTCTACGCTTTAATCTTCAGCTTCGCACTGGCCTGAGTAATCAGAGTGATACCTCGGTGGTCTCGCACAGTGTACGGATTACTGGCACTATACCAACTTTGGAACTCTGGAAAGCTTCTTTCCTCTTTTCCTTACCTATGTGAAGTTAGTTCAGCATAGACCATCGAGCATAGGCCACCGAACTGTTTGTATTGAGCGTTACTGTCTAGATATGGGATAATCTAACCAGCTAGACCCCCTTTCTCTGACTCACTTCTGCATTCTACACTGTGGCGTTAACCTTACTCTCAGGCGTTGCTATGCAATTGGAATGCCTGGTAACAGGTGTCACAAGCGAAGGCATATCTCTGTTACTTGTCTTAACAATCGCGGGATTAACAATTCTTACCATTACCACCTTTCTTTCGATCAAAAAAGCTCGCTTGTATCCTCACAGTTCCGCAATCTTGGTGAGTAACACTGCTTTACTTTCTTGAGTTTTCTGCCGACTCTTTTGTTGTAAGTTCTCTACCCTTATGTCTTCTTCTTTCTTATTATAAAAGTCTTACTTCTCCTCTCGCTACACTTACACTTACAATTCTCACCTCTCCCACGCTCGTAACTTTCGACAGTTGTATTCTACCTCACACAGTCTCTTGCCTGACCTTTTCTCTTATCAACCAAAGCTTCTGCTTTTCTTAAACCTGAACCTATCAATCTATCCTGCAACTCCTACTACCTGTCATTTGAAGGTCTAAAGACTAACGAAGCTGTTAGAAGCCAACTGATCGGCTTCTCACCCTGTTACTTGCTTGGTACATACCAGTACGTATTCCTTCGTTCATACCTATCCTTCTTCCTAATTAAAATTCGAACACGATCTCCTCATCACTTTCTCATTTCAGATGGCCATCAGCCATTTCTATTCAGAAGGTTGCCGTCGCGCTGGCAACACATGAAAAGCCAGCGCGTCCCAATCAACCTAGAAAGACTTATATATACCCTTAGTCTTCACTCATGATTTTTCTTTCATTTCTACTCTTTGGGGACACCTGGACTGATCATCTACATATATTCAGTTATCAACCACACACACTATCGCGATGGATTGGGTAGACGACCTTCCTCCCCCGGGCGAATTGCCTTACCTAAACCTCATTCAGCATTTTAGTACAAATGCTCCTGAGAGGTACCTGATGGAACCAGTCCCCGAAGAGGGAGATACGACGAGCAACGGTCTCCGCCGCCTCAGGGTCAACGACGCGATGGAGGTGCATGTGACACGATACTCTAAGGACTTTGGATCTTTGAGCCGTGTTTTTGAGAAACACTATGAATGTCATGGCCGCTGGAAGTGGGTGTTCTTCCGCCGTGACCGCGGCACTCTCGATCATGGGCTTAGTCGCACCGACGAGGATGTATACGAGTGCGCGAAGTATTATGACACTCGTCGTCTCAGGGGATCCGAGACGGATAGCCCGGATTGCAGCCCGGATACTGCAGTTATGAGTGTAAGTTTGTTTGAAGTATTGCTTCTGGATCATTACTGACTACGTCTTCATAGGCACCACTGCTACCACGATGTGCGCCTCTAGAAGAAGATGGGCCGGATGGACAACCGGTTCCTAGAGCAGCAGGACAATTTAGCATTCCGAAGAAATCACAACCTTCGGCTTTGACTCGTGTCTTCGAGACACCTGAGCTCTGTCTGCTAATCATGAAAGCGATTGGGCATCGATGGGAAGACGTGTCAAATTTGAGTCGCACCTGTCAGACAGTCCTGTTCTCTTTGAACAGTATCTCGGTAAGTTCTTGGAATATCAAGAAATGTTGGAAATAATGCTAACATGGAAATAGACTCATGTCGACTTTAATCAGGGAAACTTCATGAATATGAATGTCCCCGACGACGTCTTAGAAGCGACGCACAAAAAGTACGGATATGTCCAGAATCCTGGCACGACGGAATTCGTGGTCGTTTCAGGGATACGCGATTCAGTAGGGAATGGTGGTGCAGCATCCCCAGGTAGCAAGCAACAGAAGTGCAGCTATCGTGGGGTAGTTCTGAATACGTTTCCACTGAGTAAGTATTTATTTGAGGTAAACTTGGCCATAAAGCTAATGTTATTTAGTGGAAACTTTAAGCGTTCGAGGGCAGTCGATTAAGATACTGCACTTACACTCCATCCCTAACATCGATTTGTCGATGTTGAAACTGGCTTTACGATGCTTGCCCAACCTTGAGGTGCTAGGTATATATAACTGCGAGTTACTACACTTCGGCGCTACGGTGCCAGTTTTAGATGCTGTCATCACGCACAACAGGGAATCGGGAAGAAGCCCCATTCGAGTGGACTTTTCTCCTTATTACTATTTCGGGGTCCATAATGAGGCTACTGGGGAGAAGATAGGAGAATACGGGGTAATCCCTTCTGATCTTGGGACCATCAAAACCCGCAAGGCTGTCGTATCCATCTTGAGGGTCGCCGTACGGATGGCCATCGCGAATGGCATAGACTGGTTCACACCAGGGACGGGTATGCGCCTGTTCTTGGATAGACTCCCTTGGGCTGTTGGCTCAATACGTTACATCTTGGAATCCCTGTACAATCTGTACTATTTGGATGCCGGGTTTTATGGGTCTCCAACCGACAATTCCCCTTGGATGAACGCTATGAGACACACACTCTGGAACGATTTGGTTTTGGGCGTACATGGTAGAGCGATGGCCCGCCATGAACTCGATTTCATCATGACAGATGGAGCGGGAAACCTTGACCTGTTAAGGTGCGGATGGTGCGAAGAAGAGCTTCCCTACTATTTCTATACTCGGGACTGGACCAATGCAGAGCCGGCCGGAATCCAATGTTCCGGGTGCGAGCTTGGAGACCAGCTTCATACGCATGTTGACAATTTCTACCAGCAGAAAAAGCACCTGGTAGAAAAGTTTTTGCTCAGCGGCGAAATCAGTATGGACGCCCTCCTAAACGACAAGGGAATCGCCACCGACGAGGAATTGGGGAATAGGAAATTCCCGTTCTGGAAAGTGTCGGTCAAATCCAAGCACGAGGTCCTGGAAGCATGTGGAGGGGACACTAGTGCCTTGATTTTAGATGGCAGACCCGGTGCCCAACTTCCAGACGACTATAAACAGATATGGTTGTGGAAAAAGGCCCTCGTTCGAGCAATGAGCATAGCAGAGCGTCATATCGACAAGGGGATTGAGGCAGCCAAGAAGCGAATTGCCAAGTACCAAGTCAGGCTGGACCAACTCGATGAAGTTTACTGCAGTGGTATCTTAGAAGAGGAATGGGAACAGCTTGACAATCGGGACAAAGCTCAAGACCTAAGCCGCAAAATCGACAAGCAAAAGGCTCGATGCGGACTTATTCAGATGGGTGGCAGTCATTGGTGGGGCGCAAAGGCCGCGTCAGATTGGGATACTGAGATTAGACAGTATCGAGAAACCGTTAAGTCCATTAGTCGACAAGCCAATGGACAGTTTAGGTCGATCTGGGGTTCGTATTGGGATGATGCCTTTCCCAGGAACTTTTAGGTCTTCGGTTCTGATCGGCTAGCAATTTTGGACTTCGACGGTTCAGCGGTTCGTCCCCGATATGGTGCTTGGGGCCTTTGTATATCGATACCTACCCTTGTTGTTTTGGTGCCTCCTTGGATCCGAGTTTTTGGTAATACGAAGACAACTGGGTTTGGAGATATGTTGCCCTTATTGACGCTACGGCTGAAAGGGAGAGATGGTTGGCACAATTGAACAGAGTTGGGGGCTGAATAAGAGCATTGGCTGCGATGGATTGCCAGTTGACAGATTATACCCGAGATGATACCCGAGGAAATCGGCGCTTAATAATACTTCTGATTTTTGAACAAATTGAGATCTTGAAACGAAGCAATACGGAAAGCACAGGCGGAATGGTATCTCACATTTTCTCACACATGCAAATATGAAAAGGGGTAAAATACTAGTACGAACGTGTTTGTCGAGGCAGATTCTTCTCTTCGGACTTCCCCAGGGGCGGGTATAATTGGGGCTTTCCATAATAGGAAAAAGAGGCTAGAAATCTTGGATTTGATTGGTCTCCTTTTCGGTTGCTTCTTGGCACGCATATTGTATGAAACACACACGTACACTTTGCATGAGGATTGCAGTCGAAGCAGCCTCTCTTTTTGCTCGATGGTGAGATGTTATGGTTGATTATGAACACACTCACTAACGCCAACATCGAAATCTAGGATTTACGAGTCATAATAGTGTGATAACTGTTATAGTAGCTAAGGGCCTAAGGCGCCATTCACGATACCATCTTGACATCGACCCTGCGCGAAAATTCCTGGTTCGAGACCCCTCAGCCACATGATATCATACTAGCATACCTAGCATACTGTATCACATATTTGCAAACGAAATACGCCATTTGAAGATGTATATACCTTCTACTAGGCGAGGATGTCGGAATAAGAATAATACCTCGACCAATTGAACCTTATCAATTATGGTGGGTCGTGGCTTGGGTAGGTAAAACATGTCTCAGTCTTCCAGCCTGCAGCGAGTCCCGCTAAATGGAGTAAGAACGCAGGTTCAACTGCACTGTACTGTGACCAGATACATCCATCCCCCGTGTTACACAGCGCGCACCTACTACTTACCATACCTAAATGGGCGGAATAGGGGATACCGAGAAACATAGTCTAATGCTCTAGTATTAATACCTTTATGGCCTACTTCCTCAATTCTCTAGGTGCGATGGTAATTTCAAGTCGAGCACTACTATCTACTAGTCTGATCCTGAACCAGAGTGTTAACAAAGCCCAATTATCGTAAGGATATCGTTGAGTTAAATTAAAAGGATTCTGCTTACATCACCACATACCTAGGTTTCAATTGGCACCATCACAGACGAATCATGAAAGACCTAACCGGCGAATTATAGGTCTTCAGTGGCACTCAATAAGTCCCAGCCGAAGAGTTGAGATCCAATATCATTTATAAACAAGGGGTATCATTCCATTGCCATCTAATATATATATCCCCAACGACATCAAGAATCCTTAGCAGCTTGACGTATCGACACCACGTTCCTCAAATTTCCGAAACTAAGGACATCGCCGATCCTTTGCGCCCCAGAGAGCAGCATGACCAGCCTATCGATACCACATCCCCATCCTCCCGTCGGTGGTAGCCCGTATTCCAAAGCCTGAACATAACTCTCGTCCACTTCAGCTGGCCCCTCATTATCCGCTGTCGAGTTGCTGTGCTTTGAATCCAACTGCAACTGGAATTTCCGCCGTTGCTCGAACGGATCGTTTTCCTCCTCGTACATGTTTGCGATCTCGCGGCGCCCGATGAACAGCTCGGCGCGGGCGGACACGAGCTGGCCAGTCTTGGGACAGGTGAAAGATTTGGAGAGAGGCGACATGCAAGCGGGGTGATTTATGATGAACAGGGGATGCTCTGCAGAGGCCCCCTCTAGGTACCTTCCGGCAAGTTCATCCAGAATTTTAGCCATTGTCGGGGTTGGTCCCGGGGCAATTCCCGCAAGATCTTCCGCGAGTTTAGCGAGCCTGGGAAGCGAGCTAGGGTCCGAGAGATCTGGGAAGGTGACACCTAGAATATCTTGTAGGGCTGGAATGAATTCGACTTGCTCCCAGCTCCCCTTGGGCAGTTCGATCTTTGATTTCTCAAGAGAGTAGAGCTTCGCGTGCCTAAGCTCCTTAGTATGCTTGAAGAGGCGAGCTATCAGACCTTCAGTCATGGAAATCAGATCGCTTAAGTTGGAGTAGGCAGAGTAGAATTCGCACATGGTGAATTCAGGGTTGTGGCCGGTGTCGATGCCTTCATTACGAAAAGCGGGTCCGATTTCGAAGACTTTGTCATTGCCGCCGACGACTAAACGCTTGAGCCACAGCTCAGGGGCAATCCGCAACGCGAGTTCTTTTCGCGGGAGCTCAGTAGCCGAGGTCACAAATGGTCGGGCGATTGCTCCGCCGGCATGATCGGCCAATATCGGTGTTTGAACCTCTAGGAAGTCCCGCTCATAGAAAAAGTCTCGCATGCACTTCATAATATAGGAACGAAGACGGAGTGTATCAGCAGCCTGACGGTTAACCAAAAGATCGACGTGCCTATTCAAGACCATGGTTTCCTGATCGATTAAGGTCTGGGGGAGTGGAGCTAGGCCGGGGCTAAGAATAGTAGGTAATTCGGTCGCCCGTAACGTTAATTCACCTGCGTCTGTTCGCATTGCGACCCCTTTAACAGAGACGATATCTCCACGAAGAAAAGGACGCATGGTATCCTTGAATTCCCCCAGCTCAGGTCTCGGTTCGGAAAGCTGACAAAAATCAACCATAACTTGAACCAGTTTCCGGTCGCCCATGATGTTGAAAAAAACTAGTTTGGACCCGGACCGTCTGACCGATAAGATTCGGCCTTCTAAGACAAATTCCTCCGAGGTCGATATAGGGTCCTCATGTTTATATTTGTCTCGAAAGTTGGGTATGCTTATTCGATTAGGTCGGTGTCCGAGCCTTGGGTAATGAAGAGCATTATTTCCTCTTAGCTTCTGAATCCGTCTATCAATGGTAACTTGACGACCGGATGGGGCAACGGTGTTTTCCGCCGGTGCCTTAGAAGAATTGGAACCTGCGGACTTCTTAGACACTGAAGAATATAAAGCTCTGCAAGATGCGCCTTGGAGCCGTAAGCATTGTGAATTTCTAGCTTTTACGGGATAATAGCGACTAGCAGAGAAGAGCCGCGCATACAAAGCTGTCCTTGATGATGGCACTTGGAACAGATACGGGCGCAGGAACCTCAGGTAGTGCCCGTGCTCCATTGCGACCTAGACGGACTTGAACTTGTTAGTTGAGTATTACAATGGCATTGGATAGAGATACAAGAAAAGATGAGTTCAAGTTCAGATAGGCAGGCTAATTGAGATCAAGCACCACGTAGTGGTGTCAGTCGCAACGGTTCTTACAAGCAATCTCATCACGATGAGACTATATAACGAAAATGACATGTAATAAATTAATTGTACTTACCCGAATGAGATCTACTTTACTAATATAGAAAAGCAATTTTTGACCTGAGGTTTTATTCAACGTGTGGGATGCGGAATGCGGAATGCAGGATGCAGAAGCTAGAAATTACGTGCACTTTTCTGCCGAAGTTCATCCGGGACCACAGTTAATCCGTCACCGCCTGCCGAATTAGATTGGCGATTAAGGTTTAATGTTCTTTTTATCAGAACTCGGAAGCTTCCAATACGATATTCGATATTCGAGCTCTCCATCTACCACACAAATAGCGGGCAATCTCGATTACGCATTTACGCCGCATTCAAAATGTCTTTCATGGGATTCGGAAGACCTCAACCCTCTTCGGAGGAGAAGATTTCTGCCGTCCAGGCTGAGATGAAGCTTCTGACACAGATGCACGACCGGTACGATACATTAGATGGCCCTACTACGCCCTTTTATAACGGCGTACCTTCTAACACTATTTCCTAGCCTCACCAAAGCATGTGCGAAAAAGTGTGTCCCCAACGAGTACCGGGAATCCGAACTCAACAAAGGCGAGAGTGTCTGCCTCGACCGATGCGCCGCTAAGTTCTTCGATGTCCACATGAAGGTGTCAGAGTTATTACAACAGGAGATGCAGCAAAAAGGCGCCGGTGGCATGGGTGGCGGCAGTGGATTCGGATTTGGTGGTTAATGCGAAAAAAAGGAAAGAGCGCTACACGATGCGTCATACTGTACTTGGCCATGATATGGCCTACCCTCGCGACAGGTTATCGAGGGCAGCTGTATAATACGAATGACAACGGAAGTCCCGGGGTATCATCCGAACGTTACACACGCAGACTTATCTACAAGCTTCTAGACACTTGGCTTGAAGGAATTCGTCAGATGCGACGTTTGTACTATGGAATAGTTTGGCCATACCAACTTGGCCCAAGAAATAAATATCCCTCTCATGAACACATACCAATATTCACTTTCCCTTGGAGGAATAATGATTACCGATTTGGGTTTCCAAAGCACCGTGAAATTGATATACGGGAGTGTTGGTTGACAACTATATGGATTGTGGTTTTCTGTCCACTTCAGCACGTGCTCTAGTGACATAGGATTCGTCGAGCTATAGGCCTGTTTCACACATGATCAGGTATCTATCTTACTAGGTACTGTAGGTAGGGGTAGTTCGAGAAAACTTGTGTTTCGAAAAGTTACTCTCGTCTGACACTAGGCATGTGTGCTGTCACTCGACGTAATAGTCGGACAGGCGGCGGGATTCGCGGCCTCGGCCCGGTCTGACTTCTGTCGTTTTTTCCATGATACCGGCTCCGTGATCGTGTGGCTTCACATGCTGCCGGAATAAATCGGGACCACGACAGGTGGCGTCCACCGTGCGCCGCCCTAGCTGAAGATCTTACATTCTAGTATCGTTACATTCGAGTATGCGGGGAAACAGCCTTACTCCGCTTCATGTGAATGGGTCAGTATTCCGGGGCGCCCAGGTCTATGTTAGATTTTTACTCCTTATTTCTAGATGATGGAGTGTATGACGGCATGATCTAAGGGGGAACCTAGGTAGTAGATATTGAATTTACCTAGACCATCCAACCTACACATTTACATAAACATATAACACGGATGTGGAAACAATGTGATATGTCTACTTGTTAAATATAGGTAGAAAGAGCTTATTTCATCTCTCTGCAAGCGGATAATGATATGAAATGGACACAATGGATTAGGTTCCCCGGAGTTTCTCTCGGAGATAAGCTGTGCCCACGCTGTTGGTAATTATAACCGAAAAATAAGCTTGGCCCGAGCGTTCCGTGGGTACAATCTGATACATGTGGGACTGGGGAAAGTCCGGTGTTCGGGTAATTAAGCCATCTCAGCCATCTCAACAATTGGTGGGATTGTGTGGGCTTGTGCGACAAGCTTTTGATGAGTTTCTAAGAAGCTTTCGTTGGCTGATCTCGCCTTCCCGCAAAGAACATTGAATCAGGCCCCTTGTCACCTTGGACATTTCCCCGCGCAACTCTACATTTATCAGCCCAGTATTTCCAATCTTCTAACTGGATACCACGATTCAGTCGATCAACCGATATAACTATTCCCCCCCAAAGACTAAATCCATCCGTCTCGTCTGGCGTTTGATAACCTTTTTCCTTTTCTTTTTCTCATTTCAATTTTTAATATACTATAAATTTATTACCTTCATTGACACCATGGACTTGTCTTGACCTACGTTGTCTTTTATCCCACTTGGGTTTCCTTTTAGAACCACCGCGCGCGCGTCTTCGCTTGCTGCTTAAGTACCTAACAAGTATCGTCGTATTCTGCGCTGAACCGTCCTGCATTATCGCTATCGCTTGAGGCGGAAAATCGAACATTCCCGCGTTACACCACCATATCTGCGACCTCCGAAACTTCCCGCAACCTATCCACGCACATCGTCGCCATTTGTAGGCGTCCCGCAATCTCGCATCCCGCATTTCGACGCATCCCAGATCTTCCGCGCGTACTATGCGCCTCCGCCGAGCGGCCCGCGTAATCCTCGTCGGCGCACCTGGAGTAGGCAAGGGCACGCAATCCGAGCGACTACTCACACGCTTTCCCCAGCTGTCCGCAATCTCCTCCGGGGACCTACTCCGCCACAATGTCAAGAATCGAACAGCTCTCGGTATCAAAGTCGAGAGGACGATGAAGACTGGTGGTTTAGTCTCGGATGACTTAATATTACGCTTGATTACAAACGAGCTTGGCCGTCGTGGCTGGCTTTTTGGCGGACGACCAAATCTTATGACCCTCTCGTCTTCCACGATAGGGGATGGTGGCTTATTAGAGGGCACTCCGGATGCATTTGGCTCGGCTCTTGAGGCCGATCCTCTTGCCGGAGCAAGTCTCTCTCAGCAAGCATCCGAGGATCCCGCTGCTTCCTTTCTGCTTGATGGTTTCCCCCGCACTGCTACTCAGGCTAAGAGATTAGATGACATTGTTCCCATCAACTGGGCGGTCTCCATTCAAACGCCACTCGACGTCATCATGCAGCGTATCTCATCTCGCTGGGTACACGAGCCTTCTGGCCGAGTTTACAATACTACATTTAATGCTCCCAAGGTACCCGGCTATGATGACATCACTGGCGAACCTCTTGTACAACGTGCCGACGATTCCGAGGAGGTGTACAGGACACGATTTCGCAAGTTCCAGGAGACGAGTGAGCCTCTACTGGAGCATTACGCGAAGAAGGGCGTCCTATGGGAGGTCAGCGGCATGAGTAGTGACGAAATCAGCCCCAAATTGTACCAAGAATTTGAGCAACGCTTTTTATGATTTAAGTAGGAAGCCTAGGCTAGGAAGCGTTATACGGTTTCTATGGGTGACGAAACGAAACGGATGAACTGTATATCAGGTTGGGATTTTTTAAGTGAGCGGAATGCCTGAGTGCAACACTCACCGGAGTTTAGGGATCTTGACAGCGCAACAGCCGCTCAACAAACGGCTGGCGCTCTGCTTTTGTGTATGCCATATGGTCTACACTTATGTTTATAGGACGAATTGAATAACCTAAGAAAACATTTTTCAACAACTCTACAATCTAGCAGTTTAAACAGGGACAAGTCAACTTAAGTATGGACCATTTGCAGCTGACATTGCCTCAATATTAGATATTTCCGGCCGTTCCGACCCAGCCACCTGTAGTGGTGAACCCGCTTGATTCTCGAGATCAACCACCATCCTTCTATCGAGAAGACAACAGCTTATCCACCGATTCTTTCTAATGACACTTATCCTCTATCCTATACGGCCCCACTCCCGTTACGTCTTGGATGATTTCCACAACAGCGCTTCGACAGCAGTACAGTTTAAAGTCCGTAATCAACCCCTTATCATTAAATACCGCCGTAGCCGTCTCCGGAAACGCATCTACCTCCCTACCATGAACAACGAGGTGATTGTTCATCTCTACCGAGATCTTAGAGCCGCCGGTACTCTCGAATCGATCTACCACTCGCCGGTCCTTGATCCGTTGGTCTTTAAGCACGGCCTTGATCCCCTCGACGACGCCTGCGCGCCCGATGCTGGGAGATGAGAGCTCGCGCATGCTGAGCAGGTATGCAGTGCAGTTTTCGTCGAAGAAGTTGGCGAATTTGGAGAATTCGGCTGCGGATGAGTCGGGGGTGAGGGATAGCCATACTTCGTAGAGGGCGTCGAGCTTAGCGTGGAGGGAGGTGGTAGTTGCCATGATGGGAGGAAGTAACTATATGAAAGTACTTTGAAATGATCCAGAGCTAATGAGTAGTGAAGGTCATGTTCACCGGCCAGTGGTTCGTCTTATATTTACATTCTGGCTTGGTGTCAGACTGCCTATGAAGTCTTAACAGAACCAATATTTACCTCCTGATGGTCAATGTTACCCCACTGATCGTCCATCCTCTGCCTGTATGAAACTCTTTCCTACCCTGCTGCTAATATATCGCGGTACATATTTCTGCTCGGCATCTGTGGAGTGCTTGGTCGGGTTCCATTATCGCCGAAGCTGCTTTGACTAAGCCGCCGGATTCCGGACATCGGACGCCGGACACGGAGGAAGAAGTGATGGGTTTATAAGGTAGGTAGGCACATGGCATTCCCTACCAACCGCCTCTTCTTATTTCTTGGCCGCTACACATATCAGCAACTCCTTGAGTTCCTGGATTAGACCACTGATATTTCTCTCATTTCAGATTAAAATTCCCTCGATACACTCACAGTCAAGTTAAGTTTATTACCATAATGTTTGTTGAAGTTGAACCGATATCAAGTCTCATAAGGAGATGGAAGCTCTTTCGCCACTTCAATCACAGAACCATTGAAGATTGAAGAGTTTAAGGCACGGGTACGTCCCTAAAGCCAACCCCAACAGACTCTGGTTGGGACTTTCATCTCATATACCGTCACGCGGTTAGAATTTGAGCACATTTTGAGCAAAGCTTCTAAAGAATTAACATCTGCGCAAATTTATAACATTCGCATACATCCGATGACTCTCCATGAAGAGAAAGTTACGTCACTGACTTGAATGGTATTTGTGCTCACTCCATAGCATAATTCGGATGAGTGGTTTGCTAAATCAAATTTTCCGCCCCGAAGGACTTTTCTATTTATTTTCACCTTTCCTCCTTCTACCACTTCAACTCTTTCCTCAACATTCCTCATCTACCTAATAAACAGGGACACATAATAATGTCCTTGTCTCAGACCTCCTAGCCATTAATCATTAATGGAGTTTCATACGAAGCTCTTTCAACCCTCTTTTCGCGCCCGACTAGCAGTAGCACACATCCGCTTTCAATTGTAATCTGCCAGAATTGCAGCACTAGAGGAAACTTCCTCAATATGAGGGAGTAATCACATTAGCACAATTTACGACTCTCGTCCTACCATTCAACGGAGCCCTTACTACAATGGCCAGCGCATCTCTATGGATGTGCCTCAGCGGTCCATGGTACTACCCATTTCCAATCTCGACCCTCTATCATGTTCAATAATTTCAAAGTTACTTTCAATCAACTTAGCTCCAATGGGTCCAGAAAGAGCTGAAGTTTTCCTGCCTCCGAACTTTTTAATCCCGAGGAGAGCACGCGCTGGCAACAGGAACGAGACCAAGAGCTGTCACGCCTCCTGGAGCGACTTAACTAACTCTCCAAGATGGAATTATTATAATAAGACGCATATCTAATCGTCGAGTTTATTTCGCTTATCTATACTTTCATTACCTAGTCCGAAGACAACACATCACTAGAACCATTGAACCAATATCATAATGGACCCAGCTGGAAACAATTAGAGACTAGCGACGAAGAATTCCCAACGATTGGGGGCTTTGCAATAATAATACCCCCCATCAAAGGTCTTCTCTGTTGGAAGGAGTGAAAATCAGAAGATTCCATACAATGACGCACATTAGTACCAACTGGTGTCACTAATGCGTCGTTTCATCAAGCCGTCCCATTGGTTCCCTCGAGATCACCATAAAGCCCCCAGCGGTAATCCAATCTCCAGGCGGCAAACACTAAAAATGGCAACTATCAATGGAACTTAAACCCCAACATCATTATAACCAACGTAACATCTTATTTCGAGGAGTCGGTCAAATCTAAGCAAATCGTGATTCACCCACGGAGCAGGTGAAGAAGCTCGGTGAGAATGTGGAAAGACATTGAGGAAAGCTGAACAGACACATCAATGGAATCGTCGTTGCTGGGCTTGTAGGCATTATGGGAATTCCAGCCTAGCTTTGGTGGTCATATATGACCTCTCTGGGTCCATCCAGGAGAGAGTGGTCCCTCCTGTTGCACACGTTTCGTGGGGTTTGGTCGTCCCCTCGAGGGAGTTGGCCGAATGTGGGGCAGGCCGTCACGTAACCATGTAAGATTTCACTAAGTGTCGTTTTCCACTAAGTGAGTCTCTATTTAAGACAAAAGTCAATGATGAAGCTAATCATGTTTAGTGGAAACTTTAAGCATTCGAGGGCATTCGATTAAGATATCGCGCCTCCGACCCGTGCCTAATTTCGACCTCACGGTGTTGCGGGTTGTGTTAAGTTGTAAGACACAGTATATAATTGATGGTTGTTGTTCAATTGTTGAGCTAACTAGAATTCTGCAGCTAATGTCCCAGTTTGGTGGGTGGGAAGGGCTAAGTCACCTGACCATCCCCACACCCGGCCAAACTTCGGGAGATCGCAGGACAGATGGATCGCCTCCGGGCACAGAAGACCAAGGAAGCAGAAGAACTACAGCAATCGTTAACGAAATAATAAGAAGAACTTGAGAAGGTTAAGCATCGACTTAATGAAGCATAAGCATTTAAACCACGAGCCTTAAAACTTTATCGACGACGTCTAAGCAATACCTAAGAATCCCTGAAATAGATTATAGCAGACTTGGAAACGTTTGTAAACAACCGAGAAGGAATAAAGTAATAACTATAGGACTTAAACAATAAGATAAAAGCCCTAACTGGATCTATCCAACGTTGACAAAAGATAGTGGTTCTTGGTGGTATGGCCACTGCTATTATTTTCCTTGCCTAAAAAGGGTTATTAATGATGTAACAAGGGGATTCGCCCTACTGGCTTTCTGTATAACCGCGTCACGACGCACGACAGAGTCCGAATCGCCAACAATCATTCGTTTCTAATTATCCCATTAACACTATGAGAAACCCAGCTAAAGCCAAATCCCGACCACAGGTGGAGAGAACAGAAGGCACCAACAGGCCTGATAGGAGTTGAACCTAGCCCTCTGTCCTTTCCACACTCCAGTATCACATCCAAGGCCGCATATACTGCCAAGATGGGAGGACGCCGAAGGCACATGAGGGGTGGACGGTCCCGTTCTTTGCGAGGGATATCTTCGAGAGATAAACGAGTTGAGTCGATTATAACTGTCTGCGCTGCGAAGGTCCAAGAGGTTAAAAGGGGTAATTAACGAGTAAGAAAGTATTTAACATCTTCGCTCTAAAGATCTAGTACTATGTCTTTTCAACAATACAACAATCTCATCCTCTCTAATAGTTTTTGACTTTGTATATAAGTTTATAGGGGCTGTAAAATCCACGTCATCTCACCAGGTATTACCTTTAGTGGACATTTAAGGTTATCTTGAAACAATTTATGTAAAGTTTGAGTTGATGTGATGCGAGAAAGTGTATCCTAAGTAAGTCTTAGTAGATCCTCCTATGTCTACCTAGGTATTTAAATAACCATGTCTTCCCTTCCTTGATTCATTAATCCTTTCTATATCTATCCCAAATCCTCGCGAAATGTGATTTGACTGTTCTTTTACCTACATACTAAGGTCAATGATGATACCTACAGGAAGCTGAGACCAAATTTTCTCCTTTTTCTCTATGATTTCTATACACCTGTTTTTGAATTCTCTGCCACCGTTAGGTCTTTGAGTAAAGACAGTGAGCAGACACAAGTTACTGTGACCATATAACTGAGTCGAAGTTGAACAATTATTGATACAGGGGCAATTATTATTTGCTGCTTGGTTGATCGGGCACCCGATATGTACCTAGGTGTGCGGTCTGCTTGATAACTCAAATTGACCCCTGAACCCCTGAATGCCAAGACTTCTAAACCCGCTACAGAGAAGGCAATCTGAAGTGACAGTACGCCTAATATGAAAAAGTGCATTCATAACTTCTCATATCTCATATTTCATCATCGCTTATCTCCGATAGTATATATATTCTTGATTATCTTGACTCTAGCAATCCATATATCTAATATGGACTAGCCTTAGTTATATGAGCAGCATCCATTATGGAGTCCATCAGCCAGTTTCCTCATCAGGCAATTTCCTCGGATGCATTATGCAAGTTTCTTTGACCCCGCTTCCGCTCCGGCTTAGATGCCCATCTAGTAGTCTGCTAACATGCCTTTATTTATTCTTACCTTCAACGACATGCGCAGGTAACACCATTCGGTAATTCCAATTAACCATGAAATTCGGTCGTATCGTCATCGCCTTATGGGCCTTCTCCCTATCGGCGAGCGCGCATAAAGCGCCATGCTCGTCTCTCGCAAAGCCAATTATCATCGACACTGACATTTACTCCGACGTCGACGATGTCGGCTCCTTGGCAGTTGCTAATGTATTGCACAACTACGGCCTAGCAGACTTGCGCGGAGTCGCCATAAACACCGGCTCGAAATATGGCGCGCTGGCCGTCAACGCCATCAACACATATTTCGGCAACGGCGATATCCCAATCGCGGCCCTGCGCCCCTTGACAAATGCGTCTTTCTTCGATACCCGTACGTACAGGTGAGTGTCCAACCTACCGCCCCCCTCATCTAGACAAGCTGACAACGCACCGCCACAGCTTGAGCGAGTACGCCAGCAAAATAGCATACAACTGGCCGCGCTCGCTAAACGACTCATCCACAACCCCGACTCCAGTGGAATTATACCGCTCCACGCTCTCAGCAGCGGAGAACCACAGCATGACTCTCATCTCAATTGGCTTTCTAACCAATCTCGCAGCTCTGCTCGACAGCCCCGCAGACGACGTTTCGTCTCTCGCGGGCCCGGCTCTCGTCTCCGCAAAGGTGAAGGAGCTGGTCGTTATGGGCGGCCGGTATCCCTCGGGCTGGGAATTCAATTTCGGCGGTGGCGACCCCGCGTCGACGGGTCGCGTTATCAATAATTGGCCGCGCGACGTGCCTGTTACTTATTCCGGGGGCGAGCTTGGCGGAAACATCTATTCTGGTGAAGACCTGGTCCGCAACGCGCCGGCGGATTCGCCGGTACTTGCCGCGTACCAATGGTACGTGGGGCGCTGCAGCACCACCCGCGAGTCCTGGGACCCGGTCACGACGCTCTACGGGATCCTAGGGCTAGAAGGATCTCGCGAATTAGGCGTTGGGAAGTTATTCGAGTACGGGAATCAGATCGGGTATAATGAAGTGGTGGCGGATGGCTCGAACGCGTGGGTGAACGATACGGCTGTTTCGAACCAGCATTGGTTAAGGCTCGCGGATGGGGTGACGAATTCGACTGTCGCGGGGGTGCTAAATCAATTTTTCGCCCATAAGCTATCGGATAAGAGCTGTTCTGCGCATAGGTTGCGATTTACATGATTTATATTGAATTGAAGCCATTAATAATGCATGCACGGAATGAGTGCAGCTGGAAGATCGACAGTTAGTCTCTATTTATAAACGATCGAATAGGAGGGTCGGGTGCCTACCTGTGAATAGTGGCGCTCCGGCAACTCATCCGCTTCCTTATCGACGCCTCATTAGAAGTACATAGACGGAGAAGATTGGGTGGGTACCGGAAATGCAACGCGCCCTTGGGAAGGACATACATGATGTAAATTCGGGCAAGTGCATCCATTCAGCCATCTTTACTATAGCTACCCCTGAGGAAAGAAGGGATCGACCAAAATTGAGCATCGCATCTCAGTTAGTTCAATCGCATTTTTTTGACTCAACTGGAGACCCGATAGCGACATGCGTTGACATTGTAGAATAAGTAAACTTTGGAGATTCGTGCCTTCTCAAAGGTTAACGTGACCCAAGCGAAATCTGCCCTAGTAGTTAATTCTGTCGATTTTTTATTGTTATTCAAGTTGCAGGGGCCCCGCGCAAGCCTTGCTCTGGCCTTCATAATGAAGCGACCGTGCTAGACGCTGGGTTGAATACTAGGTAATTGTGACCCTGTATGACATTAGCAAGTCCACACAGACTGACAATAGCAACTTCTAGCAATAGAATAAGCTACCAATCACATATGATAACCTGAAACCTGATAAAATTGTATCTATGTTCCTGAAAGATCCATAATATTTATATAAGTTAGACTTCCTTAATAGGTCCCTTGAAGTAGTGTCTCGCCTTGATTATATACCAAATGACACTAGACAAGAGCACGAATCCAAACACCAAGACGCTCCAGTTAAATGTTTCTGGAGTTGGGTTCGTAGTTTGAGGCCAGAAAGACCAAAATAGAAGTAGCGCACTGTACATGCAGGCGAAGACATTGTTTATGGTTCCCAAGGGTTCAGGAAGCTTCCAAGGACCCCATGTTGGAGAACCGGTATCATGGATATCTATTCCAGGGGTATAGGGTTTAAAACCGCCAGTGCAGCGGCGCCAAAGAAGTAAGCAGCTCACTAGGAGGTATGATGAATACAGCGCGGCGACAACGAGCGAGAGTAGAGCGGAAAGCGCGACGCTAGGTGCGAGTACTATCAGGGAGAGGACGAGTGTAATCGCAGTTGTCGCCAGTATGGAGTTCATCGGCAACCGATCTTTGGTGAGCTGGCAGGTATGTTAGTAGATCGAACCAAAATAGGGCTTTTCTTGTTGTCTTACCCTCACTAGGTATTTGCTCAGGGGTAGTCCCTTATCTCGTGAGAATGACCACATCATACGAGATGCAGACGCATAAACGCTTATTGAACTTGCTAGAGATAGCACAAATATGATGCCAGCCATTAGGCAAGCACCTGTCGTCGATTTGACCGCCGATTGGAAAATTTCAAGAAATGAGTAGAACATCGTATTTGCCGCCTCAACTGCCGCATCCAAATCTGATATGCAAAACATAAGACCGACAATGATCGCGAACGCTAAAGCTCCATTTATGAAAATGCTGTACATCAAAGCCCTCGGTACCACTATGATAGGGGAAGTTAGCAATTGACTTTTCAAGAAAGTAACTCGCTGTTAGACCAGGCCCTCTATGTACTTACCTATTGATGCAGATTGGATCTCTTCGGACATATGGACTGCACAGTCGGCTCCTATAAGCGCAGTGGCAACCGTGGGAAAGCCCACGAGAAAGCTCAACCCCTGAGTTGGCCAATTCCCATTGTTGAAAAGTGTAGTAAAGACGAAATCCGGGGGGTTGTGCGGCGCGAAATACACCATAGGAACCAATATGCCGAAGAAGCCCGCTAGATGGAGAACAAGAATTAGACCTTCGAACTTTGCTAACATGCGGCCCCCGGTTAGATTCATCAGCACGGCAAATGATGTCGTCGCCCACATGGTGAGAATAGTGTGCCACGAGACGGGTGTGTACGTGGGATTCGCTAGAACGACAATGCCGAGAAGAATGGTAGAAGTCGTGTAACTAGAAGTGATAGCCATAGCCTGCCAGGCCAAGGTTGTAAGCCAGGCAGTGACATAGGTCAGAAAAGCAGAGCAGGACTCCGGTGCTATCATGGCAATCCAGTGATCTAACCATAGTGCGACGTAAGCAAGATGCCTGGAGATAGGCAAAAAAGGATCGGAGCCTCACATTGTCCACCGGCTGTTGGTGCGACTGATGCCAACTCCGCCATCGTGGCAGTTACCGAAATGGTACCAATCCAACCCAAAACAAACGCCCAGACCACAGCTGCCGGGCCCCCAAGGCTAAAAGTAGGGACGGAAGTAACGAGTATTCCTTCCCATGAGCACATGGCGGAGCATGCTAGTCCAAGGATGGACATAAAGCCAAAACTGCGATTCAGTAACGGTCGTTTTCCTAATTGCCTGAGTATTATATCATCGTCATTAGAGCCACTGAAGTTTTCTGATTTCGTTAGGAACGACATCGTGTTGGATTGGGTCGGGAGCCGAAGCTCAATTGGTTCGATTGAGTCCTTGGACATGGCGAAAGACGATGATGAATTTGATGATTTTTTGGTAGAGTACTGATAATCGTCGCAAGTCCTAGGGATTCGAATGATATACCGGCCCCAGAAACCAAAAGGAAAAACGGCAAAAACGCAATTCGAAAGTCGGAAACATGTGACTCTCGTGAATTGGAATTGTTGGAACTTGAATCAAGTGCCTATTCTGAAGTAGGCAGGTAACCACAATATCCGACAGCGACCGACGGCGATATGGCCAGTGTCGCTAGGTTATTGCAGTTCGTGCAGTTCGTAAAGCGAACGCCCACCTTTCGCATTCACTCTGAACTACTCAGAATCTTCTCAGTCATCTTCATCCCTGCGCCACATGGGCTGGACTTATGCGGTTAGTTGTTACCTCCGGGACCGAATCGTATCATATGTGATATCTGATTGGATAGAGGGAGGAATCGGATAAGGCCATTGGTGCACTTTCCAGAAGATGAAATGGAACTAAATGACGTTGTGTAACACTCCCGTTGGCAACTGACCAACAGTTAAGCTTTTCGAATGAGACGTAGTTCAGCTGCGGTAGAACCTGCTCAAGTTATTAACGCCAACCCCCTATATTTACCCCCTAGTTTCATTATCATAAGCCTCTTGTCTCGGAGTATGAGCATGCTATTGGTCAACCGATGCGGTGGTAAGATTCTACCTTGTTACACGACCAATGTAAGTAGCCGTTCCCCGAGAAGGCTTGTTGCTGCGGGCAGTGCGGTAACTACCTAGGTAACACTGTATGTATGAGAATACCTAACGAAAATTCAAATGTGTTCAACAGTTCGCAGGCTAATCACCATCGCCCACGCGTATCAACCTCAATATACCTAGATTATGAATTATATTTTCGTAATCGCGAATAGAATCTTAGTTCTTGCCACTGTCAATGGTAGGATTATTATGTATCTAGGTGGCGATCGCGAATGCTATATTCGAGGCGCTGAAGATAGTCTGCCTACCTACCTACTGATTCTCTCCCTCCTTAATGAGTAGCAACCTTGACGATAACGCGATCACCGGCTTTTATGGACTTTAAGGAGCTAGCTAAGAGGATCTTCATATTCTCCATTATGGCATGAAGACAACATTACCAGAGTTGGTCTATCATAGGGCTGACCTCCATGCCTTGTTTCCCCCCTGAAGCAAGGATCCCGCCCCCACTCAGTCGAATCTTGCCGTCATCGAATATCATGCAAGACAGATATGTAGCTCATAGGGCTGAAGGGGGCCAATTATATTGACGATTTAACTGTTGAATTACGTGGATAGTAACTACCTACGCACACTAGCATACCTCCACACTCAAGGAAACCATAGGCAGCAGTAACTAATGTCATCCCGTCATACCAACTTCTCTTAATCCTCGGTTGACTGACTTCCCATGTACTGGTAGGATCAAAGCCCGTTTACTGAGAAGCAGCTCCTTATTCCTCATCCGCTTCCTCTTCCACATCCGTTTCGTTGATGATGATCTCGTACTGGCGGCTTTCCAGAGGTTCTCCAGATTTCAAGCCACGTGCGTCAGTATTTCCTAGAAAGTACTAAGTAAGCAACCAGAAAGTCATTAATATGAGTTAAATGTTCATGGGTAGGTACTTACCTAGAGGCATCGAAGAGACCATGGCAGTCAAGCCGAGGATGGCCAGGCAGAATGACTTGCAGAGCATCTTGATTCTGAGGGGATCGGTCTGTAATTGGTAAAATGCGATGGGTTTACTTGAGAATGGGTGTCGAGTCAAAGATGATAGAATTCAAGACTTCTACCTATGCCGATGGTATTATATATCTGCTTCTTCACGTTGAGGATGACCTCCACGACGCCCACCAATACACATATGACCAATCACTTTTGACGGTGAGTCGACGTGCTTGCGCCACTAATCACACAAGGATGACTACCCTCACCGTATATACCGAAGGTCCTACCCATATTCCTTAGGCTCCTGTCAGATTGTACAACGGCCGATCCGTGATTCTATTGGAGATTCGGAGAACGGGCGAAATAATCATAAGTTTCCTAGAGTCCTATGTAATGCTGTTGTATCACCCCCTTCATCGGGACCAATAAGGCTATTGCTTTATCGCACTTTGCTTTTGATATTGTGCAAGAAAGGAGGCCGCTTCTTGCCGTGCGGGCTTGACGATGCGGTAAGGTTGGTAAGACGCTCCGACGAAGGTGTCATGGATCCTGCCGGGACTGAATGTCGGTTGATAGCCTAATCCCGCAAGTCGCAATATTCCCCCGGTCTAGGTTTCTATTATAATTACATCAAGACAATAGAGTCATACATCAACGGCCGTCACTCGGAACACTGTTCCCACCATCCCAAGTTCTCCTCCCATTCAGTTACCTCGATATTGATACTCCTGATTCAAAGCATCAACACTTTAATCTCCCCTACATTAGACATCATCATGGAAAAAGACAGTGAAGACTCCGAAGCACCTCTGCTTGATCAAACCACGGAGAGCAATGACATGAACGCCAGAGTGGCACGCCACTGCTGCAATGCCTCTAGCCCTATTAGGCCGTGGACAAAAGCAATTTTACTTGTAACACTCTCGCTGCTAGTATACATTGCAGTTCTACTGACGGTTTTGGTTGCAACCCATTATGATCAACCGTCGACGAAGGAATCATTTCATCCAATGCGCGACCGTTTCAGTATGTATAATACTTACACATGATTTCCACTTCAGACTAACATGAGCAAAAGCGCTGCCAAGAGACCTCCTAGAATTTGAAGAGAGACAAGGCTGGTATCCGCTTCAGCCACCGTGGAACCAGGGACCTTCGGACGAACTGGATAAGTTATGGGGCGACATGCTATACGGTTAGGTTCTTCCTCACGTACACTTATGACAACAAGCTAATAAAGCCAAAAGCACTTAATATACGGATCACAAAAGAAGAGGTAGATTTCCTCGGCTTGAACACGACGAATCGCGTCCAACTCAACGGCGGCGACTATCTCGGCGTGATAGGAGGCTATCACCATCTTCACTGTCTCAATAACATGCGCATCGCGATACACTGGGACTACTACAAGGATAAGTACGGGAATTACACTCGGCAGGAAGTTTTCAGCCGGGAACACTCGGGTATGGCGTCTGCGTCTTGATTATCACGTCTCTAGCACCGAAGCTGACTTCCGCACAGACCATTGTATCGACACCATTCGACAAGCACTAATGTGCCATGCTAACACTGAGGTTCATACCGGCGAATGGCTAGACAGAGCTCATGAACTAGGAGACAAGGAATTAAGTGGACAGTCTACGACCACTTGTCTAAAGTGGGAGAGCTTAGATAAGTGGGCGCGTCCAAGGGCTCTCAGGCCGGGAGAGTATTCCTTCAGGCCAGGCCCCTACTATGGGAAAGTTTATGATTAGGTAGATACGGATTAGGAATTAAATATCAAATAAGGGGCGGCTCACTGAATGAAAATTACCTAGCGAATAAGGGGTTTCAAATGTCTGACCTACATAGCATCCATGGGAATATGAAAAGGCTTATCTAAGGCGTTTCCCCGAGTTCATCCCCGCGATCATGAATAGGCTTACTATGTTCCATGTATGAAGGGTGACGGACCATAGAGGTTGTCGCGATATACCCCCCAGATTTGTACTCGGGGTTCGTAAGCTGACATAGGCGTGTACATAACATAGCAAGGTAAGGTGTTGGTGTGATTGTACAACACCGTGCATCTGACATACCTAGTACATGAAAATATACGGCATAAAAGACCCGTACTACCCGGTTCCTTCCTAGAAAGAGAAAGCGCAGGCGCCCTTTTTTAATTTATTTTCGTTCCCCGCATCTTGTGTAGCCTACCATATCGTATCTATCGTAACCTGGGACCTGGTAGGACTTTTTTGTTTGATAGTCGGGTCGCACAGGTGAGGAGAAAGGCGCGTGTAGGGCCACCGGCGTCAGCGAGCCCACTATGGCTACCTGCGTCAGGTGTAACACGATTAAGCTTACCAACGAATGGACTGGAAGCAGCGACTCGTGCAGTTAGGAGCCCAGGTCTTTAATTGAATAAGTTTGAGACGAGGTGTTGCGAATCTCGTGCGAATCTCACTCACCCACTTTCGCTAATTGCCGGTCGTCAGCCGCCACTATCACGCTCATCCAAAGTCTCATCCTTCTTCCCCGTTCCCGCCATTTAGCGCTCCTCTTGGATTCCTCTTTTGACTAAATCCTACGGTTCTTCTAATTAACGTTTAATTGACTGGAATCGGGCATGGCGGCACAGATTATTTCGGAAGGCGAAGTCGCCTTCGACGCACCCGGTGCCGGCAAGCCGTGTAAAACATGGTACAAGATTATCGGGAGCCTCGACTCCGAAGCCATACCTCTAATAGCGCTGCACGGAGGTCCGGGAGGTGGCCACGAATATCTAACCCCGCTAGTTGACCTGCACGAGAAACACGGGGTTCCTATCATATTCTACGATCAAATTGGATGCGCCAGGTCAACGCACTTGCAAGAGAAGAAAGGCGACGACTCGTTCTGGACTTTTGATCTCTTCGTGAAAGAGCTTGACAACCTCGTGGATCATTTGAAACTTCGCGAAAAAGGGTTCTATGTCCTCGGTCAGAGCTGGGGTGGTATGTTGGGAAGCACATACGCTTCCCGTCAACCACGGGGATTGAAGAAGTTGGTGCTAGTTAGCTCTCCGGCTAGCATCCCTCTTTACATGGAAAACTGCAAGATTTTACTTGCTGGTCTGCCGAAGAACGTCCGCGATACTCTCGAAGAGTGCGATAGACTGGGCGATCATGAGAGCGAAAAGTTTCAAGAGGCTGCTTTGGTGTTTAATAAGAAACACGTCTGTCGAATTGACCCGATGCCTGAACCAGTGG
This sequence comes from Annulohypoxylon moriforme, assembly GCA_022695765.1. Lineage (NCBI taxonomy): Eukaryota > Fungi > Ascomycota > Sordariomycetes > Xylariales > Hypoxylaceae > Annulohypoxylon > Annulohypoxylon moriforme. The sequence goes on from MU403100.1 coordinate 498,783, forward strand.
TGATGGCCTTCCAACACCTTAAGGAAGATCCTACTTCATATGTTACCATGTAAGTTGCCTTTCTCTAAGACATATAGGTGTTTAATCAACTCGGGCTGACTCTGCATCATAGGCAAGGACCATCGGAATTCATTATCTCGGGCACTGCCTTCAAGGGTTGGGAGGGATTCAAACGAGGCCATGATATCCAGGTCCCGACGTTACTTATCAATGGAGGAAATGACGAGGTAGGAGACGTGTGTTTCGAGCCATGGTTTTGGACTATTCCCAATGTGAGATGGGTCACGCTCCAAGGTGCCAGTCACATGTCTCACTGGGAAGAACGGGACAGGTTTATCCAACTTTGCGGGACTTTCCTAAAAGGCTTCAAATGACCTCAGATAACAGCGTTGATCTTTAGAGGACTTGATAGCTAGGCGCTACAGTCGCACTAAAAGATTAGTGTCGCGATACCTACCTTGGATAGTGTGGAGGGGAATTGCCCATCTCCATTATTAATACTTGAGTTGTGTATCGCCCGTCATTTTCTTCTATAACCTCATTTTCTTTGCGCCACATTATTATTTAGAGGAACTCGTCGTCGCGGCGGGCCTCTACGTTGGAGTAGATTAAATATGCCCACACTCGAGGTTTCGCATTTCAACATCGTACTCTCCCTTTTGGGCGGCTGGTTATCTTTATTCGGGTTGGTCTCATATTTGGTTAAAGAGAGTCTCTACATTTCTGAGGCCTGTAAGTGTCTTTTGCCAAACGCCATCAAGCACCGAATTATAGATACACCAAGCAGCAATAGTACCTAGTAGGTATATCTTTTCTTCAAGACTTACTAAATGGTGACGCGCAGTAATCTCCCTCTTAGCCGGCGCGGCTTTCTCCCCCTATGCCGCCAACTTAATTGATCCTTTAGAGTACGCGGGATCCCGCATCAACCTCACCAGTGCTACTCTCAACTTCACCCGGCTGGTCCTTGGGATCCAGCTTGTCATCGCTGGTGTTCAATTGCCTAGCCGTTATCTGGTGAAAGAATGGAAGTCCCTTGCGTTGCTTCTTGGGCCTATCATGACGCTCATGTGGGTGACGACAAGCTCCATCATTTGGTTCATGATTCCTAGGTTACCTTTCTTGCATGCCCTTGCCATCGGCGCTTGTGTCACGCCGACCGATCCGGTGCTTTCTAGTGTTATCGTGAAAGGGGGGTTTGCGGATCTGAATATTAGCAAGGATCTTCAGAAAATTGTCATCGTGGAATCTGGGTTAAATGACGGACTTGGCTATCCATTCCTGTTCTTCGCGCTGTATCTCATTAAGTATACCGGGGTTGGGGCAGAGACTGAATCCGGAGGCGCGGGACACGCGATAGGTCTTTTCCTAGGTGAGACGTGCGGCTACGTCGTCCTTTTGAGTATCGTTTACGGCGCAATTGTTGGTTGGGTTGCCAAACGACTGCTCCGCTTCTGCGACGATCGTGGCTTTATCGACCACGAATATTCCATGGTCTTCGCTATACCTCTGTCGCTGTTTATTCTGGGGACATGTGGTCTTATCGGAAGTGACGATATCTTGGCGTGTTTTGTCGCCGGCAACGTCTTCACTTGGGACGATTGGTTTCGGTTGAAAACCCAGGATGAGGTAATGGCAGGCCCTCTATTTCCTCTTAAACTCGTATAATTACTGACGCTTTCTGTAGTAAATCACCCCTTTACCTTCGTTTACGAGTCTAACTCTGGCTGTCGCTGCTAACACACGTCTAGCTTACTGCAGCCCACGATCGACACCCTCCTTAACGTAGCTATCTTCATGTGGTACGGGGTTGTTTGTCCATGGAGCCTGTTTTGGGAGAATGATACAATCTCGTTTTTCCATTTGGTCGTACTAGGCGCTCTCATCCTTCTTTTCCGCCGTCTCCCGTACCTATTGGCCTTCCGGTCGCTGCTCCCCCAAACCAGAACCAGGAAAGACGCCGCCTTTATGGGATTTTTTGGTCCCATAGGCTGTTCAGCCATGTTCTACCTTTACATCACCATGGAGTTCGTTAACGGCCTCAAGACAGGTGATAAGCAGGAATTTCGCGAAGACGTCAAGTTTCTTCGTGAGGATGTAAGGGTCTTAGTTTGGTTTCTAATGATCTGCAGTGTGGTAAGTTCTGGTCCATCTAGTTTTCATTGAGCTTTTAAAGCTGACAGGTCGAAGGTGGTCCACGGACTCTGTATACCACTGGGTAACTTGAGTTTACACTTGAGGCGGGCTGCTAGCGGTAATCTCCAACTTGGGCTAGAGCGTTACCGCACCGGTGCTTCTTTAGGGAATACTTCTTTATTCTCATCTGAGGCAGAACGTCAGCCTATTTTAGGGAGAAGGCTATGAAATCCCCAAGTCTCTTATAATAGATTTACCCAATCGATAACCCTTTTAGAATGGAGCCAGAAAAAAACGACCATGTGCTAATACTACGGTATCGGACTGTGCGCTAGAATATCCCCGTTCCGCCTATCTGGGTTACACATGTGTTATGGTAAAGAGCAAACGTCGGCCGTGTAACATAAGGGATAACACAGCGCGATTCGGTTGAGTTAGTCATGTTTTCTGCCTCCATTCTGGCCAATGCGGGATGAACGAGGAGCTTTTCTCGACCGAAGTCCTATATTGTCTAGTCATGTAAATTCAATATTATCTGGGGCGTTCCCTCACAAGAGCTTTAGCTTCAATGCAACGGAAAGCGCGGAAGCATGTTTATTGACTGGTCGTCTGCAGCTGTAGTAGATACGACAGCGGCCCCTTCGGCACATCCTCGCGTTCCAGGAATATCTCTATCATCTTGAGCCCTTTCTTTCTATCCAACTTCCCGCTCGTTAGGATCTTCTCTAAATCTCCCCACGTCCGTGCGGATGCCGTATACGTATCGTCACTCGCACCGAAGAAGCTAGGCGCTTGCAGATACCTCCAAGCTGCGACGTCGTTGTACCCCGCTTTCACCCCGTGGATGCAGCGCTCGATGGTGTATCCGTCGTTGTTGATGAGGAATAGTACGATGTCGAGGTTCTTGCGGATAATTGTTCCTAGTTCCTGGACCGTCATTTGGAAGCTGCCGTCTCCGATAAATAGGACTGTGCGTGCGTTCGTGATGCCGTGGTAGTTGGATGAGGTGATTAGTTCACGTTGAGCTAGCGCGGCGCCTTGTGCTGCTCCAAGCATGTATCCTATAGATAACCACGTCACGGGGGTGAAAAGGCGGGCGTGACGAGGGAGGGGCATTTCCCGGCAGCCGTAGCCTGCGGTGCCGGTTTCACCCATTACAATATCTCCTGGCCGTAGGATAGTAGAGAGGATCTTCCAAAGCCGGTCCTGCTTGATAAGATTATCCTTGGAAACACTGGTGAAGTTGTCTGATTTGTCTCGGGGAAGATCGGGATATTCCGCGTATGATTTTATCTTCGAAGTATCCAGCTTTTGTAGCAGTTGAGAAACCGCATATCTCGCCGGGATATCCCGGAATACTTGGCCGTTTATATGGATTTCCATATCTGCAAAAAGAATGGCCGTCTGTTTCTTCGGTATGCTGGAACTGGCGAAGCTGTTGGTAGTGCTGAAGTGGGGTCCAAAACATAAGACAAGATCCGAGTCGTTGAAGAATCGCTGAGCTTCCGGGCCATCGAAGTTTCCCCTGTAGATCCCATGGAAGTTCGGTAATGTTTCGTCTATCAGGCCTTTCCCGAATCCGGATGACCAGGTTGGCCATTTGGTATGAGAAACGAACTTCTCCACATCGTCGACGATGCCAAGCGGCCTTGTCTCGCCGTCAACGAGGATAACCGGCTGTTTGGCTTCATATATCTTGTTAATGACCTTCTCAATTACTGAGTCATGGTATGTATTTGGTTCAACAGTAGGAATGCAGATCTTGGTTTGAAGTTGTTCTGCTGAGACGGGTGCTGCGACCAGGTCAACCGGAACCTCAAGGTAAACAGGTCGACTATGTAAAAGACATTGCTGCAACACACTGTCAATTTGAGCGGGGGCCGTTCGAGGGTCTCTTAGATTTGCCTGGGCTACCGTGACATGTTGATGCATCTGTGCGAAGCGCCGATATTCTCCATCGTTGAAAGTATGGTGTATCAAAAGTCGGGAGTCTTGAGATTCTCGTGGTGGGGTTCCCACGATATGCACGACGGCTGCCCGCTCAGCGTATGCTCCGGCAATAGCGTTGATAGCAGATAATTCACCAACTCCGAAGGTGGTGACTAGAGCTCCTATCCCCTTAATCCGAGCATATCCATCTGCCGCATATCCGGCGCCCAACTCGTTAGCGTTTCCAACCCAGTGTAATCCCGCTGGCTCAACAAAGTCCAATAGATTGAGATTATAATCACCAGGCACGCCGTGGACTGAATCGATCCCCAACTGCTTAAGGCGAGTGAAGAGATATTCTGAAAGTTTGAGTGTAGCTGTCATCGCGTATTCTCGGCTTAAGATGGAGTTTCGGTGTGTTGATTAGGGAACTAGAAATGGTCGTTAAGATTGGTGGCGTCTTGACTTTTATAGTCAACTAGCGGCCTCATTGTTACCTTTCTGGGAGGGGTCCGGGTTGGCGTGACCAATCAACTCCGATTTCTCCAAATGCCCCGATTGTTTCGTCACTCTAAGTACTACGAATACTCCGGCTTCGCGATCTATACCGAATTCACCAACTTATCTTCTACTTAAGCGGACTCCTGCATGATTCGGGAGATAAGAAATAAGAACGAATGTTTGATTTCGTCTCTCATAATCCAGATTTCGGGTTCGGGGCGAAAGTTGGGGCAATCGGTTTAGCGTTAAGAATCGTGGGGCTTCAGCTGTGGGCTTCAAATGTCTTGGATATGATAGCTTGAACTTCTACTCCTGAAAATCAAAAGTGGTATGTGCGGGAAATGGATGCAAGGGATAAACCCTCCACTCAATCATATAAACGGTCGTTAAATAGGAGAGGCGGAGTAAAATCTTTTTTTATTCTCTTGAACCATGATACATGGATGGTTTATCCTTTTTCTAGTAGAATGAAATCGAATCGTGAGGAGTAGATCATGGAAAGATTTGACTATGACTCTAGTGATAGGTGGCGGCGGATAGTTGCAGACGCCACGAAAAAGCAGTGGTAATATTTAATTCGCAATAGAGTCCCATACTTTCCGAGCGATATCATCGGGAGATTCTGCCTTCATCTCCAGGAGATCTGCATCTGAGTCTTCATCAGATACTACGATGCACCGTCCTTCTGGACTAAAAAGCTGGTATACCATAAGCTCTAGCAACCAGGTTCTATCTCCAGCCTGGTGCTTTTTCCTTCCACTTTCGAGAAGATCGCTCGTAGTGCCACGTTTGACTTCCCAAGATTGTCCCGAGACCCGTTGAAGGGAGTCTAGTAGTTGATTCTGGCATACTTGAATCGAACGTGCTTTCACATGACGGTTTGCAGTTTCGTTCGGGTGCTTCAGAACGCCGACTACAGCCTGCCCGATGCCTTCCAGCGTTGTTCCGGTAAATTCCTGGGTGCCATCATCGTAAATGATTGCAGAACGCTGCTTGACGTCGAATCCCATTAAAGGGTAGAGTTCGATTGTCTGTAAATCTCGATTAATATTTCGCGGTCTATATCATGCTGCCTGGAAAAATCTTACCCAGTCAACCGGATTACCGACAGTAATTGCAGTCCAAGTAAAATTGGGATTGGTTTGAGAAACTTTCTTCGCATATTCATAAGTGACGCTTCTTTGAGCACTCATCGGGCGAAACTCGTGCAAGCTATTGAAATCAGGGCCCCATCCGAAATCGTCGACGATAAAGCGCTTGATGCCTGCAGCCGCAGCTGCATCAACCAGAGCGACCTGGAGTTGAAGGCCGCTGGGGCTAATGACGGAAACTACCGCATCCTGGCCTGACAGTGCTGCTACCAGCTTCTCGGCCGTGTACTCCGTCTTTATAACCGGGATTCCATTAGGAAAAATCGAGTCAGATTCGATTCGAGTGATGATGGTCACTTGAAAGCCTGCTCTCACGAGAGCAGCCGTAATGGGTTTGCCGAAGTTACCCGCTGCCTATATCTGGTTAGTCAATATGCACAGTGCGAATTTTAAGAAGGGGGGTGGTTTTACGGCGCCCAAATATTTAGGAGACTTACACCAAAGATAGCGACTTTCTTGATGACCGACATTTTATATCAAATTTATCGAAGAACAATGAGTAGGCAGCCAATATAGAAGAAAACGTATGGATGCCTGCCTATAAATATAATAGCAGTCTCAGCGGGATCCGGAATTAAAACCCGGTGTTAAACGGAGTTGAATAGGCCATGGTTTATAATCATTTCCTAGCTCATGCATCTTGATGGATGCCTAGTAACCTTGGAACCAATAGTAGGAGCAGCTGAAACTCGCGAGTCCTTCCATCAAGGAATGAATTGGTGGTTTAGAAGCGGATGAGTCATAAATTTAATTGTAATGTGCTTGAAGGCTTCATTGCTGTTGCGTGTAGCTGTCTAAAACGATCTCATATGATATCACAGAGCACAGGGATTTCCAGTACGAATCATGCATACTGTACGATTACGAGTACTGGTTTGGGACTAGTCTCGTAATGTGTGCGAGTCTGTACAAGCCCTAAACCCTTTTGAGAGATCCAGACTCATTTATCTGAGATAAGAGCATTTTGAGGTTATCTTGATTAGCTAAGTAAGTATCTTTGCTGGAATAATATTTCGAGAAATAAAAACTGTATTATATAAACAGACTATAATCCAGTCATTATGTAATCCTACGGTATGACACTATTGAACAAAGACACTAAGCCTTTCTAAGCAGCTAGGTCAAAATAGTAGGCAGTGGTTCAGGACCCGTATTTCAGACTCGTACGCGCACTGATTGGTCAGGCACGAGCGGGTACGGTATGCTTACCTAAGAATGATAGACAAATTGAGATTGGCGCGCTTTTACCCCACATTCAGCTCCGAGATGACAACTCTCCAATCATCGATATTCCGCGCTCAGCCGTTTTCATTGTTTCATATTTAACGGCTTCATACTTGAATCCTCGAAGCTAGTCCTTCGTACTGAGTGGGCGTAATGGTGACTTGATCACCGGTGCGTGTGTCTTTATATCCCTAACTACCTCTGTCTCAACCGAAGTCATATGTTCAGTGGCTTGGCCTTGGATCCGGATCCTTATAAGTCATTGCGCGCGATTTTGAGTCTTGATGTCCGGCTAAACTGCCGTTGGATATCGGCTATCTCTTAAATCATGATTTGAACTCCAGCATCGATATCTAGTAGATTTTTATTCCTATCTGTTTCTTTCCCCTATTTCCCTAGGTCGACTGAACCTCAGAAGTCGAGATGGCTCTGTCATTTGTCCGCGCTATATCTCTCATCTTCGTCCTGGCTCTCAGCAGCATCGCCTATAAACTCTCTGATACAGGTGTAGGCGGGGCATCGCTACTACGAGAATGTCCAATATTCTTCACCACAGCTAAGAAATGCGACCCGATCGCGCCGAAAAGTTTCCTCCCCACCAATGTGATGAGCATCGCAATGGATGAGGACAAAGACAAGGAATCTCATACGCCAAACTTCGATGTTCTGGCTGATGTCCTAGAAGCCATGAATGTCATGCAAACGGATCATTTCGCGGCATGGCTGGGAACATGGCCCGAAGCGATCGACTGGACGGCTGCCGTCATGGGAACTCACGTTTCGGGCGCCGTGCGTAGCCTTTCTGAGGCTCTAGTCCACCTCAATTCGGAATGGGAAAAGTTCGTGGACTGGAAGTTACAGACGAATCTAGTCGATAAGTACTTCGCCCAGATTATGGCATACTACTTTGGACAAGATGCTTTCGCTATTCGGAATGAGGCGTATGACGATATCCTCTGGGTGGTACTCGGCTGGCTCGAGTGTATCCAACTTGTAAATGTTCATAGCGACTTACATTTCAAGTCGGATTTTGAAGATGAAGTATCTACGCCTGAGGCGAATAGTTTCCCAAGGCTCGGGAACTTTTTCTTAAATCAGACATATCATGGAAATATATGGATCCCGGCCTTCGCTCACCGCGCTCGCGTATTCTGGGAGCTGGCATCCTACGGATGGGACACAAAGCTGTGTGGCGGGGGAATGGTGTGGAACCCACGTTTACTGCCATATAAAAATGCAATTACCAACGAGTTATTTATTGCAGCATCTATATCAATGTATCTAAACTTCCCAGGCGACGATAACCCATCGCCATTCTATGGTCCCGGAAGCACTGATAACACCGCTCCTCACGCGCGCAGTGGATCCAGGGATGCGAGATATCTTAAAGCCGCGGTGGAAGGCTATAAATGGCTTGTCGGTTCCAACATGACAGATAAACAGGGTCTATATACAGACGGTTTCCACATCAGCGGGTATCAAGACACGGGGAACAATAACACAAAATGTGACCAACGGAACAACATGGTCCTATCATACAACCAAGGTGTACTCCTCACTGGTATCCGCGGGCTCTGGGAAGCAACTGGTGCCTCATCATACCTCTCGGATGGGCATAAGCTTATTCAAAACGTGATCAGAGCAACCGGGTATGACCTCGCCGCAGACTCGCCCTTCGAAGACCTCTTGACTCTTCATCCAGACCATCTTCCAAAATGGCATGGCCTCGGTCGGGCAGGCGTTATGGAAGACCCCTGTGATGCTAGTGGAACTTGCAGCCAGGACGGACAGACCTTTAAGGGCATCTTCTTTCATCACTTGGTTAGCTTTTGCGCGCCTCTTGTTGAACCATTCCCTACTCCTGATCCCGATACAAATATTAAGGTTGACAAGCGCGCATTTGCAGCAACCCGTGACTCTCACGCCGGAGCCTGCGCCGCGTACGGAGGATGGCTGAAACACAACGCGCGCGCCGCATTAGCCACCCGCAAAGACGGCAAGTTTGGGCAGTGGTGGACTGCTGGGCTACTAGATCACTGGACCGGTCCGTGGCCTACTATGGCAGATGACGGGATACCGCACTCGACGAACGGGGTTGATTACCGTAACTACGGTGTACCAAACGACACGACGTGGCGGATGCAACCTGGCAATAAGATGCCATCTACAGAGTCAGCTCAGGCGCAGATACCACTAGCTGGCATAGACGATAGACGAATAGGCGAGCTCAAAAAGCGACAAGACATCCAGGCCAATGAAGCGGAAGCGGAGGCGAACACAAAAGATCCGAACACGCGCGGGCGCGGTAGGACAGTTGAGACCCAGGGCGGTGGATTGGCGCTTCTAAGGGCTTATTGGCAGATCGTGCATGCGCCTTAATCGGGCAGTGACGCAAGGTCAGCGATCTTACCTATTAGGATTGGGTAGAACAGTACCATCAGCATTTATTGGCATTCAAGTCACTTACCATCATATATGGGACATGGCCTCTTTAGATTTATAAAGGGCAGGTATATGGATTGGAATATCATTCGCATTTACAGAGCTTGTATATACCTAGGGACGGGAAAGATGTGACGATCTTTACGACGATCTATATACACATATATGGAAGATATGAGTAGATATACGAGTGGACAATATAAGAGGCATCTAGATATACGCTAGATTAGACGTAGCTAGGAAACTGGACTGGTTATGTTCACCAGAATCGAGTACAGTTACTTAGAGTATTGTGTCTTAGCACCAGCCTCTATCTCCAGCAGATGATACTCAACAGACGTGAATACACATTCTCACAATCGATTCAATTGAATATAATTCCGTGACTTGATTGAAAAAACCAATGCCTCCCATCGCACGTGAAACCGTACGCCTTCATCGATATGACCTCCAGTTATGCGTTTAGCCTAGCCTAGCCTTACAGTACTACAGTACAGTTGGTTACAACCTCCCTCCTTTCCCATCTTCGTGCTCGTTCGTCCCTTTGATCATAATATGATGTGTTACAACAGAGATCCATTTCGTCTCTCCTCATTCCGTTCCATACCCATAGAAAGTCGTCCACGTCGCGGATACTGTTCGTTGTTTCTTAAGTACCTAAGCATAGGTATTAAGCTCCCGGACGTTTAGTCAGATAACCTAGTTATCCCGCCACTCGCTACCGTTACTAACGCCGCTCGCGGTCTTACCGTGCGCCGCCCCCGGCGCCGGCTCCGGCAGCCCTTCATCATCGGAGTCCTCCTCTTCCGACGACTCCTCGTCGTCAAGCACGCGAGCAAGCTCATCCGGGTCCCGCATCCGCGCATCAGGAGCCGCGTCATTGAACTCGTCGTCGTCATCGCTATCATGGTGTCTCACGCCCTCCTGCTGAGCCTCGTGAACGCCCTCGTCGGCACTAATCGAGATGCCCCTAGCGCCCCACTTACTCCTTCTCTGTCCACCACCGACACCTAATCCGCCGGCTCCTTCTCCCCTTCCGTTCCTCCCAAGCGCCGGCGCGCTCTCCTCGTCCTCCGCGTCCGCGGCCTGGAACCTCTTGTTCCCGAAGATACGGTTGAGCAACCAGCCCCGGCGGATATCGTCGGCATCCACGAGTCCCCCGGCGCGCAGCTTGACGCGCTGGCGCGTGTAGTAGACCCAGAAGAAGTCGACGTAGAGGGCGGTTTGCACGACGCCGAAGATGATTTGGACGGCGCCGGCGCCGGAGTCCGAGGGGTCGATGCCACGCACGATCCAGTTAAGAATGTAGAGCGCGCGGTAGGAGCCCAGGGCGAGGAGGTAGAAGGAGTCGATTACGGTCGGCACGGTGGTCTGGCGGAGGAGCAGGAGCTGCGGGAGGACGCAGACGGATTCGAGGATTAGGGAGAAGTCGTACATCCACTGTTGAGTAGGTATCTGGTTAGTTTACTAGTAGTAGGGGATTGTAGCTGCTTGGAGGGGAAGGGGAAGGGGAAGGAAGGGTGTGGGTGAGGGGTATGTGGACTGACCCTGAAGAAGCCCCATAGATCACCTTTGTCGAATATTAACATGGTGAAAGGGGAGATGAATAAAGAGCCCATTAGGACGACGGCGCCGAGCTTCCATGATATCTCGCGTTCCCTGGTGCGCGGGAATAGCCATCGCATAATAATCAGGATGTAGAAGGACGAAACGACGTAGAATAGTTTGAAGAAGTAGTTCCAGCTCGACTTTTCGTGGAAGAAATCCGTGTATCTCGTACAGAAGACGATCGCGTAGAATACTTGGGTGATGAAGGAAACGCCTTAAGTTGTATGTTAGTTGACGTAAGCTTTGAGGTGATTTGAGGCCAGGGTTACGTACCTTCAGCGCTCCGGTTGCGATGGATCGCGAAGATGAGAATACATTTCGATAGCAGATGAGAGCAATCTGCTAGTATTCGAAATATCTACACCCAGATCCTGTCAGTTCGACATTGTAAATGTATCGGAATAGCTGCGGTCACTAACATTCCAAGCAGTCATCTTGATAGAAATGCTCCGGCTGGAGCTATCCCAACTCTGAACACAGTAGGGTGGAGTTTCAAACGTTATCCCGGCGGCCCTGAATTCAACAGCTCAGAGCCGCAGAAGCAGCTTTCGTCTCGTGGTTGGAATGGTAATACTCGAGCTACTCGAGGTGGCTCTGGCGTACACGACTGTGAGAAATTGGGAAATAAGATAATATAGTCTTATAATGTATTCAATAAAACGGCTGCCTGTAAGCTAAGTATCGGAGATGTGTGTCGCGGAAAGGTCATGCACGACGATGACGGCCACCCATTACGTGTATCCAAGGAGTGGGTCGACAAGGTTGAGCGAAGTAACGGTGCCGCAGTGGACGCTTACAGTAGCTTGGAGCTCGTGCACTGACGTTAGCTGTGGCTGCTATTGCATGCACCAGCCACAATCACACGCTGGGTACCTTACATAAGCATTCCAGGACGCCACAAACATCGCGGCATCCCCAATTAACCCCTCATACAAATCTCTACAGACACCTCTACTCAATGAGGAATCAACGAGATCAACGAGTATTCATATGGGGGTAGCATTGGCGCTACAATCTAGCACTAGTAAGTCTATGATACACACAATGGCTATTCTATAACCCTGGACAACAAAGTTAAGGATAGAAAATACCCTCAAACACTGATATCTGTACCATGAACATCTTCCGGAAATTAATACAGCATTCCTATTTCCTAGCTACATCAGCTAGACACGATCTAAGCACGAAGCTTTAGCTAGGTGATTTAATGAGGTCGATGCCTGGACGAAATCACCAGAAAACAAGGACTAGTTTTAACCCTCTTCGATCTACTTGGTACCCGCCGGTCTAGAGGTCTCCAGTCCCACCCTCTACCGCCCCCCTGGGTAATCGATTCACCAGTCTACAATCGACTATATGGCCTCCTGTTGATCTTCAGTACAAATAGCACATCAGCCACTTGTGGCTTTGTCACAGTGTCCGCACCGTGTGCGTGTTGCACAGCTTAAGTCGCGTGGTCTTCCGACCCTCGCCGACATTTTGATGGTTCTGAAATTCCATATCGAGACTCAGCTTTTATCAAAACCTTAGAGTGGAAAGAGATTGGTTGGATCTTCGATATAGGTATATCTTCATCATTCCATTCGCCATCCAGATGAAATACCATGACACCGAAACCTCTTTGCTTGGATGCGTCGATCTTTAAAAACGTTTGTCTACCATAATCCGACATTTTGATTTTTCCGTTGCTGCCGAACACCCATAATGTAAATTAGGTGAGGTTAAGGAGATTCATCGTAAATCAGGTCGAGCTTGTTATTCCTCGTCAAGTCCTGATTTAGGTACAACTAGCAGTCGCGATAGGTGAGCGCAGTTGACTTCGATGATAAAGTGATTAACATCCAAGATGGACGGTGAGGAGATTCGACCATCAGGATTGAAGCGACGCCAACCTAAGAAGACGGTTCTATTACAGCAAGCCCATCAATTTTCATCCCCGAAGTCTCGTACAGGCCACCATCAGCAGATTTCAATGTTCAGAAGAATTATGTAGGGTCTCCGTTTCCGACACATCATAATCTCGGTATGGCTCTTAGATGTAGCTCCATCAGACACGAGTCTCGCTTCTCCGTCGTCAGTCGACTCAATTCGAGGAGGGCTATACCGAGTGCTTTGTCCTAGGAATCATGATTGTATCAGACAGATCTAGAGTAGTACTGTGTAATACTATTTCCGTAAATGTACATGCACCCCACCAGCGTACGGTAGTAGATGACCAAATACGTCCATGGGCGGCGCGGGTTCCAGGTGGTCGACGGATATCACATCATGGATGCTGGACTGTGATGGGAATTACAGTCTGTAGGCCAAACGTCCGATTCTTTTTGTCACTATAAATAGACCAGCGAATTGTTGACCCAGTTTTCGCCCGAGGATCGTGGCTGTCGGGATATTGTAGCCTTTGTGTAAACGAAGCATGACTTTGTAACGAATAATAGGTTTATAGCGAACAATAAAATATGGTATGCATGGTAATGATGGGATAGGGGCCTAGCATAAAAAGAAAAATAAGAATTTCGAATAGCTGGTAACATTATCATCACCTTGAGCTTTACTCAGGCAGGTCTTATTACTTTAATAACGTTAGGTATGTTAGCATATATCGATGTTAATTCACTCAGGTGAGTCAAGGAATAGATGACAGGTGGAACGGTCTGCTTCCCGGCAGGGGGGTGGGCTGATATTTATACACATTCCTGGGGGTTCAACGCACCTACTCGTAAGGTCGTACGAAAGTCCATGGCGGCATCCGTATGGTGATCTATTTGACTCAGAAAGATGTGTTCAAGATGTGTAAGGATCCCTTGGTTAAATATCATGCTAGATAGCAAGTACACAACAGTACCGAAACAGCGCAAAATATCTCTGAATAAACTCTCAACACAAGAGCAAGTTTTGCATAAACTCAAGTACACGGAAAGTTTTATAGGCGATTATACTAAGATTTAATATGAGCCAATATAATAAACGTTAATGGTCGAGACTTTGGTCATTAGGGAAGCTATGAGAATATTTAGGTATGACACGATACGATGGGTGTGGTCTAACTCATCTGAGTGCATAAGATACTAGAAGGCAGTCATGAGAAATATAGGCAATATAATCTTAGGTCTCGGCATGGGAGTATCTTGGTTCATAGTGCATTGTTTGGGACTAACTCTTACATAAATGCCAGAGATATAAAGGGGTACAGAGCCACATATACTATCTGAACTAAAGGTCTTGATGTTTTCGCAACCAAACATAGTACCTACTCTTCGCAATCAGTGACATGTCTTGTTAAGAAAGCCGTAGTCTCTAAATATATTAAATCGGTCTTAAACAGTGATGTGTTTGATTCGGTAACAGACCTGCAAATATTGTCATATTCGGACAGACCCGCTTCCTGGACATCTTCGTAATAATTATTAATGAATACCTAGTTGGCACGTAAGTGATCCAGCTATAATACGTATACACAAGATTAGGGATGTAATGCCAGTCTATTATGCTAATATTAATAATAGAAATAAACTTATCGTTGGGGTCTTATCATTATATGGGCGAAGCAGAAGAAATTGACTCGGCATCTTCGTGGCTTTATTCACAAGTAGGGTTACATCCCACGCGAATTTAAGCTTATTGATAGAGAACGACTAGGGGCAGTAGGTCCTTGCATTAGCGTGGATTAATCACCATAGTCAAATATTCATTGTGGAAGCCTTCTTGAAGGAACGTGGAGTATGGATGTATAGAATCCTTCGGCGCCAAGGACCCGCAAAGTGCAGCGGGAGGATCACCAGGTTCGGCATGCTTGAAAATCCGGGCTCGCCGTTAGGTTCAGTCTCTTGTGCCTCGGAGTCAAGAGCATCGACTCGGGTGTCGGCAGACAAAAGGTCTCAGCTAACCAATGATGCCATGAATATAATGCTTATACCGACTACCCTTGCTGGCGATATATCTAACCTTAAAGCGACAAGGCAGCCTTTGAACCAATCAGCGATTTCTTCAGTTATATTATCTCCGTGTGTTCATGGAGGGAGATCTTGTATTCTGGTAATTGCTCCGTTTATGTATCGTAGTAATCGGCATCGTGGATAAGAGCGACTACCTCCGTCTTTAGGAAAGTGATGAGGGGAATGCTTCCCATTTATAATTAGGATCATACCTGTCAATACGTGAGCTGTATGCCTTAGACATAAGTGGAGGTCTATCTATATTCCCAGACCATTTGACTTTGGGTCTGGACATCCTACGAGATGACGCATTCCCTCGCCTGGCAGGTCTTTTATTATTAGCGGGCGGGTCCCACGCTCTGGAGTTCCTTTAAAAATTCTCCTTGTCGACAATAACACGGTCCCTCGAGATGGATGCTCGTCATGATGTACCAAATTTGGGACCTAACCTGATGGTTGGACTATGGCTTTGTTGTTCGTTGGCCTGTGCATTCCTGTCGTTGCGCCTGTACTGCAAGTTTAAGCGACATGTCTCGCTGCAACATGATGACTACCTGCTCATCATCTCTTGGGTAAAGACCAATGGCAGTGTAATCTGAAGTCTCATACTAATATTGTTCCCTATAGGTCGTTCAGTTAGTCTGTAACGTTCTGGTTAGCATCAACGTAGCGGTGGGGTTTGGGAAGCACACGAAAGATGCGGTTGCGGAGTACGGCCCCGAGAATCAGGTTGTGGTAACTTTACGAGAAACGATAGTCGGTTTCTTGATGACATTGGCCATCTCCTGGAGTAAAACATCTTTCGCAGTTACGCTACTGCGTATCATGCGAGGAAAGATGAGGGCGTTCCTCTGGGTAATCATTATTTCCATGAATGTTTTAATGACAGTTGGAGCACTATCTCTCTTTCTTCAGTGCTCCCCTGTGGCAAAATCATGGGATGAAAATCTTCCTGGTATTTGCTGGCACGACTTCAGCATGGTGGCTGGCATGTTCTCCTCGGCATATTCGGCTTTAATGGATTTCGTCCTTGCGCTACTTCCGGTAAGCGAAACCCTTAAGATCTCGAGGAAATTCGGCCTAGTTCTTGAGCTAGAGTTGGGTTCGTCGTCGGGGTTCTTGTCAATACCATTATTTTCCTCCTTGAAGGATCTCCGAGGATTGGCTCTCGCTAACGTTTATCTTGCAGTGGCCACTCATTTGGCATCTCAAAATGAAAACCAAGGAGAGAGTTGGAGTAGCCGTCGCTATGAGTATGGGCATGTGGTGAGTAAATATAGATCCTAGGCTGTTAAGTTTCAAACGCTGACTTACCCAAGTGCTGGCGCTACTGCAATCGTGAAGTGCTACTACCTACAGAAACCCCATGGCGAGGACTTCTTTTGTGAGTTGCTATTGAAACCGGAAATCTAGATGTGTGCAATACTCATATATAATAGATGAAGGAGGTAACCTAGTTATTTGGGGTAGCGCTGAAGTTGCCACGACCATCATGGCGGCTTCTATTCCCGTGCTTCGTGTGCTTGTGCGCGATATAAGGGAATCAGTTGCTTGGGTCCGTGACACGGGATCGGTCAGAGGTGCGTTGAGATCACTGGGGCGGAGGTCGAGACGAATAAGCGGCCAAACTCCTTTTGCTGGTCAACATCCGCATATGTTGCGCTTTTCGAATGACCAGGAGAGCGACAAGACAGCCTTGAGCTGGGCTGGTTCTGGAGGGATCACAAGAACTCAAGAGGTACACATTAGCTTTGACACTCGAAATACTGTGCATTTCGATGATACGTATGACCCTGATGGCTTGGGACACGACATGGATAGGATAGAATTCGGAAGAGCTGTATAGCTTGTATAGAATGTCAATATCTTTGATCCTAATTTACTAGTCAAATGACCTGGGAAGTTATAAATTCCTGAATAAAAAGTAGAGGTATGAGGTGTGAAGTTGAAGGGGATTGACTTTCATTGGCCGCTTAGATTCGAATGAGATAATAGACTGCAGGTGCAGCCAGGTGGTTGCCAGTTGGTTGCCAGGTGGTATGCCAGATGGCACCCCGACAAGCCACGCTCCTCTTATCGATTGCCCGAAGTTAATTGTGGCGCGTATCGAGACGCGTCCGACAACTACGTCAACATCCACCACATCTTTGGATAACATATAGTATTAGATTCGATGTAGGCCAGGACGTAGCTTTTTAAAGCTATATACATCGATCTAAGTCAAATTCCGACATGGCTACTAGTAAGTGAAGGCGACAATCGTCACACAATATATGCTACGTACGATGTACTAACACTGGAGACTAGGCCGTGAGGAGCGCATGCAACAGCGCATGCGTGGGGCTGGGTATGTCTTGTCAATGTATGCCTTGATACTTTCTCTAACAGACTATCACATAGACGTCACGAAGTTGCCGATGATTCATTCGGTTTTGTCCTCCCCGGCCTTGAGGAACCTCCGGCCCCCTCCTCGCCTTCACCCCCACCGCAATCCGCACCACTCTCCGCGCCACGATCAGAGCCCAACACCTCTGCGAAACGACGACGATTGAATCCCGAGGTTGGCTCCCCAGTCCCTCCGCAGCAATCTTCTAGCGCAACTAGATCATCAAGAAGAATATCCGCTCGACAAAGTGAAGCAAGAGCCGACCCTTATAATGCTGTTCGAGAACCCAGCCCAGAGCTCGGCGCGGAACCCCCGGTAGAACCGCCGACAGATCCAGATCCAGCACCTTTAGAACCACCGAACGAGGAAGAATCATTGGAAGAATCCTTACCAGCGACAATACAGCTTCCAGGGTCTCGTGTGCCTCCGGCTTCCCCAGGTTTCGCGGGTGTTATAGACGAGGAAGTCACCGAAAGTCCGGCCGAAGCGCCAGGAAGTGGTCAACGACGCTCTATTAGAGTACCTGAAAGCGTATCTCGGAGTGCGAGACTGCTAAGAACTATAACTAATGACGACATCGGTGCTACGGACGAGTTTACTGTATCATCTCCCCTAGCGCGCAAGAGCAGGATCAGCGGTGTTACCCTGGGCGCAACTTCGGCGCGATCAACGCGGACGGGCGTGAGAGCTTCCGTATCCTTCGAAAATGAAGAAGGCGAAGAGATAACCCCAGTGGTTACTCGACCAATTCGAAGAAGCGACGCTACAGCTACTACTGGATCCACACGTTCCACGAGAAGTCAAAATAAAATCAATACCCCTAGTACGATAGATGCATTATCTTCGCCTCCCGAAGCTGCAGGTACTGCTAGTCCCAAAAAGCCTAGGCTAAGGAAGGCTAAGGCCCCTCCCAAGCTACCCGAACCAGTGCAGGAAGTCGAAGAGGAGGTCCAGGAGGAGGCAGAAGAAGTAGAGCCCGATAACGACGAGCCTGCTGAAGAAATCGATGTTCAAACGGCAGCTCGAAAAATCGGCCGAAAACGCCCGCGGGCTAGTCTACCTCGAGAAGGATCTCCGGAATTGCATACTAGAGCCGTTGAGGAGACTCGACCGAGAAAGAAAAGCAGACAGAAAAGGGTTCAGGATAGCCCAGCAGTGCAGTCACAGCCGAAGCCTCCGAAAACCAAAAAGAATAAGGCAGCTACACGGAGAAAAAGCGATGGCGAGGCGATTCCAATCATCGTGCAGAGATACACGAAACGGACACATCAAAATGAAGGTGACACCGACGCAGATATCCTCAATGCCGAGATTCCATTTTCCAATCGTGGCGGTGTCAACGTAATCGACGTACTTTCCCAAATATGCGACGAAGTCATAGAATCGAGTCTTGAGACACTACACGAGGCGGCTGTCAATGCGAAGGACGCGCCGACAAAGAGGGAGTTTAGGACGAAATTACGAGCTTTAGAAGCATTCCAAGAAGAGCTACGAACGAGACTTCTGGAACACGTAAGTTATAATATTGGGTTTTATTTGCGACCATCAATTAACATCGATTTTTAGACTATTGCCCTGGACACCATGCACGCGCTTAAGAAGCGAGTGCGGTCGGTCCAAAAAGAGAAGCTTACACTTCGAACGGATATAATGCGGATCCGCGCGGAGAGGGAACAGGTAGCTCTAAAGATGGATGCGGTGAGGATCCGTCACGAAACAGCAAACAGGGAATCGCTGGTATGTCCATCTGAGATCATGATCTAGCATTTTGCTAACATCCTACCAGCACCAACTAGGACTTTCCTCTGCGATGGATGATATTGAACTGGCTATCGAGAACGGAAGGTCGGCTCCGGATCTCAACCCGAAGGAACAAAAGGCAGCTGAGTTGGCAAACCTGGAGTTGTTGATTTCGAGAGTGGTTAGCCAAGCGAGTGTTGCTAGTGATGGGGGAGGGAATCTCAAACAGATCAAAGACTTCAATGCCTTTCTCGAACGCACCGCGGCTGTTCTCGAACGAAGGTGATGGAGAGGTGAATTACAAGGAACCAATGGGCCTCAATTCTATATCATGCATTACAGCAGAAAGCTGTTGCTGGGTCTTGGATAGTAATACTTAGAGCCAGCCCCTGGGGTTAGAACTCCCCATTAAGACATGAGAAGCACAACTTCAAGACCACAACTCCAAGCATATTTCTAATGTTGTTATCCAACCATATCTAAAACGACTAGTAAAACTAACATATCTCAAGAATCTTCCCAAGCCTTCCAAGCAGTCATACGGCAACATTCTGCACGTCATTCTGAAACAAGACGGAAATATGTTTCTAGAAACCTAGACGACACGTGCTGTTTGTGGGGGATTATCCTCATCTTCGTTCTCGCTTTCAGCCTTGTTGAGGCTTGGCGACGAGCCAGATCCATGTTGGTCTTGGTAGTGATGTTAGGAGACTTGGCTCTCCCAAAATGACAAGAATGGCTGTAAACGCTGAGCCATCATGATTTTCATGATATATAACCAAAAAGAAAAAAGAAAAAACAGTGCCACCAATTATCAACATGTATTCTAGAGACATGAGGTAAACACATTCAAGAGAAATTCCTCCTTTGCTGACAGTTCCTATCTATGATACATGTTTCGCAAGATGCCACCATTGAGCGAATAGAAGTTCTACAGACGTCAAAGATGCGGTCGAACTTCTCCATATAAAGTCTCATTTAATTTGGATCGCGCCGTGCGGCGCAACAGCAATAAGTCCCAGTTGCTACGCCTTACAGGCTCTTGGCAAACCGACACAGCCAGCTGCAATAGCCAACCTGCGCTGTATGTATGGGGTAGCTGTGACCGCATATCAAATGATATTTACGGCTCATGCAGAAGGCAGCAATTACAAGATAATTTCGATTCACCTTCTTTCCTTTCATTTCATCGTCTCTCCTTAATGTTCTTAAAACATTCTCTTTTGTCCTTCAGGAATTATTTACTCTTACCCGACCGACCTATCCCTACCGTCACGAACTGCTGAAGCATTTTTCCACAACCGACGTCATGGCGAAACACAATTACCCGTACAAGAAGAGCGTCAACATCACCGTTTGGTTTATCCAATTCCTCGTCTGTTTGATCCTCCTGGCTGCGTCGGCATGGATATTGTATCTTATATCATCGAATAACCGTCCTAAGAACTTTACGCAATGGCGAGGGATCTTTACGTAAGCATTCCCGTCCCCTGATAGGAAATTGGGAAAGGGGGTTGGCAAATGGGGAGCTCTAGCTAACATCGGAACTGGGTCATAGGGCCGCTGCCGGCCTCCAGATCGGCATCGTCACCGTGAATATCGTGATGAACATAGTTGAGATCGTCTTGATTGCGAAGAAACGAATGCCGCCAGCACTATTTCTATCGAACGCATGTCTTAAGTCCGCGGTCTGGGGTATCCTTTTTATCCTGAACACCATCTCGCTGTCGCTTATCGCCGTGGTTTTGACTTTGATTCTCTTGTATGTGCCACTTACCCGAATTCATCTATATCATCGTTATAATTGGGTGAGCGACCATATAACTGACGCCTACGAATAGCTTGACATCCATGATCCAACTCGTCCACGCCGCCATTATCGTCCACCGCAAGCGTCGCGGTATCTACGCAGGCGGCCAATATTCCCGCGCCTCGAACCCGGTCGACCTTATGTCGGGCATGGCTGTCGGCGCGGAGACACAGTCCGGTTACTACCACGAGAACGTTAATACCGAGTACAAGACGCCGTTAGTGGAACCGCCACAGGAGTACGGAAACTCGGCCATGGCTTACTCCCCGCGTCAGCCCAGCCCCTTGTACGAACTAGACAACCGGGGCCGGAACTAGGACGTCTCGTCGGAAGATTATGAGAGTATCATATTGGTCTAATCGACGGGTTGGAGGATTGCATTGCATCGAAAGAGGGAGACAGGAGACTGGATAAGGTCGGACATTGGCTTTTTCCGCTGCACAGCTGTGTGTGTTTCGTGCATATTGGATTTTCTGCCTGGGGTTGGACATGGGGCATAAATGGCGATTAAGAGGGTTGTTGATAGACATTAATACTGTACATTGCGTACATCGCAAGAGGGGGCTCACCTAAGCCCTTATAACTGACTGCAGCTCTTCATGTCATCCGAGTACGAGCTGTGCCATTTCATACGTCAATGATAGTCACTTCACCGTGTTGAAAGTTGGTAAGATCATCGCTTATGGGAGCAGTGCGATTTATATTCCTAGTAGGATATGTAGGTCTCGAAAATCTCAACTGAGGCGTAGCGGGCGTAGGTATCGTGCTTGTACTCTGGTACCCCTAAGAAATTTGGTAGTTAGCCCGAGTTTAGCCGACCTAGCCAAGACGGGACTCGGCAAAGAGGAAGAACTCCACGTGGTCCAAACGTCTGGGGCATCGAAGCTGCTAAGCCAGCCAAGCTTCCCAAGGTTCTCGTCAAAGCTTGTCTTTGGGAAGCTACCAAACGCTTCCTAAAATAGGAAGGGAATTGCACTTTTATATTAGAAGGACCTCTAGCAGTTAACTCTAACCCTACACAGTTAATTCATCTACAGCGCCCCTCCCAGTCTTCTTTGACCAAACAGCTCAAATCTAGCCTCTTCTGCCGAATCTCTAATATCTGTTTACCTATGTCATTGATATAGATCGACATTCAGAAGCACCTAGACAGCTAGAGTTGCCGGAACTTACCTAAGCTATCGAAACAGTGCATAAATATCCAGATATTAACGTACGACGCCGGGCTTGTTTTCGTTGGTTAGGACTTTTGTATTACGGAGTGGTGGGAATGACACATGCGGATAGTTAGCATGTTTCATACGGACGAACAGCAAGATTTGTGGTTAGGGAGGGCATAGCCACCATCTGCAGGCCTGTCACTATTTTGTTGATATATGATCTTCCAATTGAATTAGCTACTATGGTGAATACTCTCAACTTTGGATTGTTGCATCCGCGGTAAGAGTTCTAGATATCAGTTGAAACCTTGAAGCATGTAGGTCCCGTAGGGCTATGCTGGGTACCTACATATGCCGCGTACCGCTTTAAGATACGTTGTTCGTATACAATATATGGGCGCTTAGATACAAGCGGACAGACCGACAGATAGATCATGAATTTTCAGCTCCATTGGGATCTAAAACCGCCGGCTCTAGAGCGTAGTAGAACAACTATTTCCCGTATCGAATTACCTAAGTCTTCATCGTGGGGAAATGATTGGCCATCTGCAAGTTAACCAACCCCATCTCAATCCTCCACCTTCATGTAGGTACATACCCATCCATGTACCCAGGTATCATGCATTAGCAACATTGATACATATGAGAAGGTACTAAGACAGTAGGGTAGGTGTGTAGGTACCTACCAAAAGAAGCGCCACAATTTACGTCGCAAGCAGCTTACGACTTGAAATGATGACCGCCAACGGACAACTCGTCTTTACCTAGGTACCTCGTGAATTGTTTACGTTGTTAGTTTAGAGTCTTCGTTGTAGGTTCTCAATCAATTCTAGACATTGATAGTTGTGGATTTGCACCACGTACGACTATCACATACGACATAGTTGCCAGGTAGTAGGATGAGTCAGGTAGTACCAATTGACAACAACTCACGGGACGGGGGATTGAAGATCCCCCAATGGGTCTTTCCAAGCAACATCGATAACAAGCCTTTTACAAGCTTTTGTGGCTTGCAGTAGATTTGGGTCCGGCGCTGGTTTCAATCAAATTAGAGACCGGGGTTCCATACAAGCCCTTACACCTTTGCTACCAGAAAGTCTCCTAGTCCCCTATCAAAACCTGTTCAGGGTCTGGGGGTCAGGTATAGCCCCTGTTTACGATTACCTACGTTGGACAGTAGGAGGCAGGTACGTTGTTTGTAGTATGTACCCCCCAAGCCCAAGGATACAAGGGCAGCCGGCAATCATGATAGACATTGGACGATTAGACGGAAGGTAGGATGTGAGATATGCATTGGGCTGCCTCTCATAAATCCTGCCGTTATATCCGCCGAATAGATAAAGAGATCCCTCCCCCCTCTCCAACTTCAGACAGTAGAAAGAAGTCCTCACCGCTTTTGTCTTCCACTCGTATTTAGTCGCCCATTTCAGACTCTTGTCAAAGTCGTTCTCTTCGTAACCCAAACGAAAAACAATCTCTCAAAACTCAATCAAAATGCCTGCCCCCCAAGAGCCCCAGCAGCAAGCTCCCATGGAGATGACCTCCAACACCGGCATCGTTACTCAGCAGCCCGTAAGTTATCTTGTCCTTGTTTGCCCCCAACAAGTAGCAAATCAAACATAAGCAGCTCAATTGACACTGTCGTTGCACCAGTCCGCTGAACCCCAACCCGACATGGGCAACCTCCGTGGTGGTGAGGAAGCCGGCTGTGAGATCTGCTGCGGTCTCTGCGCTTGCGACGAGGGCTGCTGCTAAACGCAGTCGACCCATTGAACGAACCTCCCCATTGTTATCGCTTTGAAGAAATTGTCCGCAATGTCGTGGAACGAGCACCACGCCATACATACCCGGGCTCGTCACCAACTTATCGCACAAAACGACTTATACCCCGCATTTCCCAATTGCCACACGGTCGTTGCACGGAGACATTTTGGCAGAGGCGATAACACGGCATTCGGGGATCAATTATGTGACTTATGATAAGTGGATGGGTGGAAATGAGTTTTATGTCCCAAGTACCTAGTATTGAGAGTTGCTTTCGGTCAATAGAAATCTTTGAACAAGACCATTCGAAATTTCAACCAATGATTACCGCTAAGTTACTTGGCTATTTTCGATGTTGCGAATGCCAAGAGGGTGTTGAGTGATCTTGTCGAAGCCAATTTGTCCTGTGTTTGCTCTCGCCAGTCGCCGGGACATCTTACGGCACCTCTCCCTTCGAGACGGAAGATACCATCGGTGTCTACAAGTAACAATCACAGCGAAAAAGGTGAGATGAAGTCAAGACGCATTCCATTTAAGGTCCAACTTGTCGAAATAAGCATTTGTCCAAGACTTGGCGATCTCTTGGCGGCGCATCCCCAAGTGCTGTCAAACGGGACCCTTATTTCGCCATCATCCTTTCATGTACATGTAATCGTCCATAGATAGGTAAGCTACGTCGCTGATCCTTCTTGGGAGGATGGGATTGGGAATCTGGGGGGTAGAGGGAAATCGCCACGATTCATTCGTCCAATGTTACACCATTCCCTTCTCCGAATGGTTCATCTGAAACAATTGCCACGAGAATACCACGTTTTTTTCTTTTCTTTGTCGCTTTCTATTCTTGGTTCTTTCGGCTTTGATAAAAGAAATGGGACTTTTTTTTTTCTAACATTTTGCATCATCGTAGAAGAGCGTAGTTCCATTATTCTACCTAGACTACTTCGAAATATCGCATTGGACATGATAGGTGGCTGTAACACAAGCTCTCCTTGGACTTAATACCGGCGGTGTGGTCTAAATGAACCGGACCAATCAAATAATTCGCTCAGAGGTCTTTGGTATATATAGTAAAACTGTAAACTCTCGCAGCATCCAATCAAAGGTTTCCTGGTGTAATGGCTAGCACTGCGGATTCTGAGTCCCCCCCTGACATGAGGTACACCTTAAGCGACGGCTAGGGCCCCTTGATCAGAAAAGGTGGAGGAGACTTCCGCCAATCTGGGTTCGATTCCCAGGGAGACCTGAAATCTTTTTCTTTTTATCTCTCTCAATTCAACATGTTAAGCAAGTCTTCATTTTTAATTAATTACTAAAGTGTTGTATTTTAGAATAAAAAATTAGACGAAGTTTCGTTCGACATTTTTTGTTCATTGTGATCTGGTTCATCGGGTATCAATTTGACTTGTTTCATTCAATTGGAGTTTCTTCTCATAGGACCGATCGTTTGTAATATACATACACACTTATGTTCAACATAAACATAAACAAGTACGAGTACAGTCGCATCCAAAAGATCAGTGACTGGATGTAAATACTGAGTCCTACCATGCACCAGCCCCCCCTCCCATATCGTCCATCGTGAGCTTCATGCCCGGGCAAGCATCAAGTATAGTATAGATTATACTTAGGTAAATAAAGAGAAGGGTAGGTCAACTCTTATTTTCGCCTTCACCACCATTACTACTGCGAAAAGGCCCACTCAGCTTATCCCACATCGTCTCCTCGCCCCTCGCCTTCCGCTCTTGCCTATCCATATCCTGCTTCTTCCACAACTCCTCGACCTGCGACGCGACCTCGGACTTCGCGCGCCACTCGGCCCGGATAGCCACCTCTTCCGCGGCGCGGTCTTCTTCGGACACCTTTTTCAGCCGCTCCATCAAAACCTCCTGCTGCTCTGCCGTCAACTCTTCTTGCTGTTGCGGCTGTTGTATCTGTGGGTGTATATGCGGTACTAATGGTGGGAATTTGGGTACGGGCCGCCCCTCTTGTTTCGCGGCGTTGATCTCGGCTTCTTGGGATAGGAAACGTTGGTAGAGCGTGTCGGCATGTAGTTGGATCTCTTCTTCGATTTCGGGGGAGCGGTTGTAGGTTGATAGGTAGCCGAGGGCTTTTAGGAGTCTCTGTGATAAACGTATATAATCAGCTTAATCCCATCGTAATAAGCTCGCCGGTCCTATTTTCTGGAACGCAAGGGATAACAAGACAATGGGGTAATGAAATAGAAGCGCCTACAGTCTGCATCATGTAGCACTTCTCGAACTTCTTGATCTGGTCGCGACACATGGTCAAGCGCTCCGAG
Organism: Annulohypoxylon moriforme; assembly: GCA_022695765.1. Lineage (NCBI taxonomy): Eukaryota > Fungi > Ascomycota > Sordariomycetes > Xylariales > Hypoxylaceae > Annulohypoxylon > Annulohypoxylon moriforme. The sequence goes on from MU403100.1 coordinate 524,868, forward strand.
ACGGTCGGGTTGTTCATGCATGTTCGCCAGTCGAACTGCTCTATGGCGCAGTTCTCCAACGCCGCTTTTCCAATCTGTCCCTTGCGCTCCTTGTACCCCTCCAGCACGTCCATCAGCTTCTCATGATCGCTCTTGGTCTCGGCCTCAATATCGGCGAGGGGTCGGTACGTCTTCCATATGTGCGCGTACCGGCCATCTTGGAATTGGCTTTGTGGCGGTACTTTCGGAGTGTCTCTATTCGCGTTTTCATCTTCGTTTTTCTTCTGATTTTGCTTTTGTCGGGATTCTTCGACCTCTTGCTGCGCAGTGTTGTATTTTACGGGCGATTCCTTCTCGAGGAATTCTCGGAGCTTGGGGTCGAGCGAGCGGAGGGGGTCGTCGGTCGTATTCGACGACCAAAGACTGTTCCACCAGCCCATGGCGAATCGATATATTTAAGGAATACTCAGATCACGTCGTCTGTTAGCTCCGTGGAGCTTATTCAAGGGGTTCTTGAGAGCATTCGAATGTGTGGATGTATTTCGTCATGTCAAAAAGTTCGTTATCTCAATCCTTATCGGAGAAGGAGATGCATTTATGCATGTATATGCGATTGTGATGGATTAGACTGCCCCGCTATTGCCGCATCCTCCTTATGACTATTTCTTACCTCTTGAAAAACATTCATCACTATTGTAACAAGTCTTTACTGGTGAATCTGTATTTTGAAGATTATTGGAGTTTATGTTCGTTATGATTCTAGCACGAAATGTACCTCTAAATCGAGCACTTTTTTTTTAGTTTCTTTGGAGAACTCGTGGTGTTCATGCGGACGACGCCGACGCCATCCGCGCGTGGGGGCAGCACGATATTCACAGATGATTCGAAGAATATACGGCGTGGCTTGCTTTTATAAGCAGAGGCATTTTGCCTACCTACCTAGCATCCAACGATACCTATTGAAATATAAGTTCCCTTACTTGCCTAAATATAGGTCTATTCAGTTGATTTCGACGCTGTCGGTGCCGAAAATGCGTGTCCATGTACAAGTCCGCGTTTCCCCAACGGTGTAGATTTGGTGGCGTTTCGAAGGCTGATATGGCGCTGGCCCTCCTATCTGCATTCCAATAAAAACAACATCGATGTTTGATGGTCAATTTGATCATGGCAGAGACCTCTCCTTTTCCTGGTATAGATGTATCCTGGCCTGCCGGTACGCAAGTGCTCCATCCCGGTTCGGACGAGTTCACCGACGCAACTTTGCGATGGACTATCTACAAGCCCCCGAGATTTAACGCAGCTGTCAGGCCGAAGAATGAGGAAGATGTAGCGAAAATTGTATGAAGATGATGCTGATACGACGATTCCACCCTATTAACAAGCCCATCAGGTCAAAGCCGCGCGAGCCGCCAACATTCCGTTCCTTGCTACCGGAGGCCGTCATGGCTACGGTACAACTCTAGGGAAACTTGACAGCGGCTTGGCTATTGACCTGAGCCAGATGAACACATTCGACGTCGACAAGGCTACCGGTATTCTGGTTGTCGGGCCAGGAGTCAAGCTTGAGGATGTTACTGGCCCTGTGGAAGAGGCCGGATATGAACTTCGTAAACTCTAGATGCCTTTCCTTTTATCGACGCCATATGTACTCTTTCCCGACATTATTCTATGCTAATCGTTCGAAGCTGTTGGTAACTGTCCCGCCGTCGGTCTAATTGGCTTGACGATAGGAGCTGGCGTCTCGCCATTCCAAGGGCTTTTCGGCTTAATGATCGATTGTCTCCGATCCGTGCGTCTCATAACCGCTGATGGAGATATTGTTGAAGCATCCGATCACATTAACTCGGATTTGTTTTGGGGTATTCGCGGTGCCGGAGCGAATTTTGGCATCATCACATCGGCTACCTATCAACTCCACAAGGCCGTCAATAACGCACAATGTTTTACTGCTGATGCTATATTTCCGGTGTCCATGACAAACGCATATTTTGATGTTCTGCAGTCATTTGAAGATAAGATCCCTCCCGAACTAGCTATAGCTACCACATACCATTGGGGTGTCGATTCGAACGCCGTAAGTGCTACATCTGATCATATTCATCAGCTTTAAACTAACTATCCATGAAGACACAGATACTAGCTACGTTTATCTACAGTGGTCCCGAATCAGAAGCTCGCCAAATTATCGCACCGTTTTTAGACCTCGACCCACCAATATTACGTGCGAGTAGCGTCCCTTACAGTCGGATGCAACATACCATATCTTTCGGAGCCGGAGTTTCGGCGTTCTCCCCCGGGCGTATCTACGATATCTCCTCAGTCAATATTCGGAGGTTCGCGGTTGAAACGTGGAAGTCAACCTTCGATAAATTCGATGCCTTCTTTAAGGCAAATCCGGATGCACGTTCTAGTGGCGCTATATTCCAGACATACTCCAATAAAGCTGTACTTGCCGTGCCCGATAGCAATACAGCCTACCCATGGCGGGATGCTAAAGGCGACTTGTATGTCCAACCAGGCCTTTCAGTCTCTCTTTCTAAGGTTCTAACACATTTCATAGTATGTTTTCCATGGCTTGGGCCCAGCCAGGAAACCCGGTAGAGGAGCCAGCAAACGCTTTCGCCCGTGAACTACGTCAGGATATCGTCACTACATCGGGGTACCCTGATCTATCAGTATACGTAAACTACGCCCATGGAGACGAGACACTTGAGCAGATATATGGAAAAGATAAGCTCCCTAGGCTTGCGAGGTTAAAGAAAGAATGGGATCCAGACAATGTATTCAGATATCATCATGTCCTACCGACAGAATACCTATGAATCGAGTATCACGATACGAGCATATTGAGAATCAAGCTTTCAACGCCACCTAGTTCCCCCCCAAACTAAAATCTTCGCGTAAAAAACAAAATTACCATGACTTCAAGCATGCATCAACAACTTTCTCGTTTACTCGGACTGTTCCTCCTTGGATTCGGCTAGTATAGCTCCAACCATGGTCTTATGGATCAAGTCCATCTTCTCCGACTGACTCTTGGTGGGGGTGAGGAGTTGGAATCCCTCGGGGACAGGTAGGGGGACAGTTAGCTTTTCGTCATCGTCGGGCGCCGAAGCTTTCTTCACCTGTGATATATGTTAATATCGAATTTCTTTTCTAGACATGCCGCTAAACGTACCTGGCTGTTCTTCTCAAAGGCCTCGTAGACTTCTCTGTACTTGGCTCCCTCGCTGTCCTGCATCACATTTTGGTACAGTTCATCTATTTCAATATCGTCGTACTGCAAGTTCTTTGGTCAGTACCCGAAGCTTTCGAAGAGTGACGTTTAGCAACTTACCAGGGCATCTGGTTCCTTAGCATCCTTCATCGTGCCAAGGGTAATATCTTTGGACAAATCAGTTAGGACCAAGTCCGACAAGTCATTCTACGATAAGTTAGCAATTTTCTTTTTATCCTAATGAGTAAAGTTTACCTCGATCTTGTCCTTAGCCTCTTTCTCGTTATCAGCCACTAAATGAATTGAATCTTTGTAGACGGCTTCAAGCCATTTCCAAGAATCTGCTGGTCCTCCTGGAGCATATTCCATTCTATTCTTGATTTCCTCATCGAATTCTTCGGCTTTGGGCTAATGGGTCGTTAGCATTCTCCGTAATGACTTCTAAAGTGATAGGGAGGCCACTCACCTTTCCCGATTTTACGGGGACTAGCAATCGACCTCGCCATCTTGCAAAATACCAGCGCTCTTCGGCGCACGCGAACTTCTTGCAGATGCCGTCATATACCTCATATGCGAACCAGTAGCAATGCCTCCTTCGCCATATACTGTATTTACCACCTTTGACGGTGGCATTCTTGAGTATTCTAGCCAATTCGAGAGCCTTGAAGTTTACGTTGAACTTGAGGGAATAAAGCGGGAGTGGAAGGATGCCGCCGTCACCGCTGCTGTTACTACTGGAATTGCTGCTGAAGCTACTGCTGCCGCTCGACCTGGCTCCTAGCAGAGATAGCGACTTCGAATCCCAGTGACCGACAGTCACCTGGTCTTGAGTGTTCTGGCGCTCCGCAATTATGCGAGTACGGGTGTTTGTACCGGTGTCCTCGATGATAGCCTGGAGATACTCGTGTACGAGAGGAGAGCGAAGATTCTTCACATGAGTGAGAGACTTAACTACACATTTTTCGTAGGCTTGGGGGTCTCTGGATAGGTACGAGTACCAGGTCTCGGTTTGGATGATCTGCTCCTTGTCTCCAAATAAGTAGGGGATCTGAGGCATATTGTACGATCTGAAAGGGATTCACTTGGAAAAATGATGTTATATGTCTGAAAAGCGAAGAAGACGTCCTTGAGCCGGGAAATGATGGTATCATATTATCCTAATTATATATTTTGACCTCGACTACTCAAGCGCAACTAATTCGAGTATTCGTAACCTCGTTGTGGGCGCAAATGGCGGTTAGCATTGTTAATTTGATGAGATATCTCCGATGAAGCATAGAAACGATATTCAACTAGCGTATTTCCACGTTCACCCACAAAACGAGATCGATTGACAATGAATTCAACCACATCGCCGTTTCTATATGAGATCATCTCAGCTGGTGGGATATATAGAGCTGAAATTTCTAAAAAGGCAGGGTATCTGCATACGACTCGGCTGGCATGATATATTTTGGCACTATTGCAGATGTGATGGTGCGTCACTGCAGCAGATGACCTTGGAGAGATGCAAAGCACCTGGCATACAGATAGTTACTGGACAAAATAGGCTATTAATGGTGAATAGACTCGCGAAAGAGTAGATCATCCAGAGGTTTCCGGATTTTGATTATTGATAAGGGAGGTTTTAACCAACGAATGTTCAGTCAATCAACCAGAACCGTTCAACCACACGTTGGGCATCAGTCGTTCAACCAATAGATGTAACAATCGTCCGCCATCGTCCTTTGAGTAGCTTTTGAGAATTTCTTCTAGGTTGAGATGCGAATTTACTAGTCACCGCAGTAACTGGCGAAAAATCCATGGATCGAGTGAATTAACAATGGGGATCGCTTCACAGTCATTTTATTAGCTACCTCGACGTTTCCCTAGGGAGATGGATAGGCATATGTATAATGCAGTGAGTTTATTCAACAGATAATCCAAATAAAACTAGAAATATTGGTAAATTATTTGTTATTCTACGTCAATTTCAGTTTATCTCTCGCAATGGAAGCCGATAAATTACACGAAATCCATACGTGCGCTATCTTAACCTTCGACGATGACGGTCAACTCCCTGCGACTGAGAAGAAACAAGACGAGGCGGGTTTCGAGTACCTCGTTCTCGAACCACGTTCCTACTGGAATCCGGGTGAGGAGATACACGTCAAATTCTTAGAACCTGAGCCTGGCGAATACGAGGGAGCAGACTTCTCAAAAGCCAAGAAAGATGTAGAAGCCATAGCGCGCGAATGGGAGGAATTTGCTAACATCCGCTTCAATTTTGATAATGCTTCTGACGCTCCTGTCCGGGTACGGTTTTTCCCCGGGCGTGGAGGCTATTCTGCTCTGGGCACGTCTTGCCTTAAACGGGGGCAACTAGAAGAGACAGTTAGCATAGGATTGTCGAGGGACAACGATGCCTTCCGCAACACCGTCTTGCACGAATTTGGGCATGTCCTGGGCTGTCTTCATGAGCATTCTAGTCCGATGTCGAATATTGAATGGAATAAAGAAAAAGTATATCAGTATTATCGGTTTAAGCATAAGTGGTCCCGGGAGAGAGTCGATAAACAGATTCTTAATCGCCATGAAGACCTTGAGACCGACCATTCTAGCTTTGACAACATGTCTATCATGATATATCCCCTTGATCACACCATCACTAATATGGCTGAAATTCCTCTCCACACAAAGCTTTCACCGCGAGACAAGTCCTTCATAAGTCAGATCTACCCCCTTACCATTATCCCCGAAGAAAAAGGGGCTTATTTCAGTTGGCATTATAAATATTGGGGTCGAAAGGACCCTAAGAACAGGGCAAGGGTTACGTTCAACCCCGAATGCACCACGGTCCCACCTGTTGCCGTGGGATTGTCGCAATTTGACATTGACTGCGACCAGCCCCTTTGGCTCAGAACGAATGCGGTGGATGTAACAACGAAGGGGTTCGAGATCCAAACAAAGACCTGGAAAAACTCCGTGCTCTACTCAGCCGGAGCGTCGTGGTTCAAGGTCGACAATCCCGCGACATCAGACTTCCAGGTTGGCACATTCGATACGTCAAAATATGTGTCCACGAATGTAGCAACGAAGCCGCAGAAGCATACCGTGAAGTTCAAGCGATCCTTTACATCTCTGCCCGAGGTCGTTGTTTGGCTTCAAGGATTCTATATGGGGCTGAGTGCTAGGTACAAACTCGCTGTTTCCCCTAGTGATATCACGAATGGCGACTTCGTACTTAATATCGAGCCTGGACCAGACACGAAGCTGTACCAAACGATGGTGACCTGGATTGCCTACCCTAAGGATAAACTCGGCGTCTTTAGCGGAGCCACCCACTCAAAACCAATGGAAGTCTGGCATGAGCAGTCGGATAACCGGCGAGGATATACCGAGTTGGTCGACCTCGACGAGAGGAAGGAGGCCCAAGGATGCACTGCTGATCGATTTCGAGTCTCCACTGGTATTAACTCCTTTGACTTTACGGCCGACCATAACCTCCGACTTCATACGGAAGTTGAAGCGCAGGACGGTGCTGACGATTTTACGTATGAGAGCAGCTTTCACATTGAGGTCAAGACGTGGAATAAAACTATTTGTAGTAGCGCTACTGCTGCTTGGTTGGCGGTTGCAAAAGGCGAGTAAAGTGGTCAGGACCTTTCATATTGCAAGGGACCTGAATCAGAAAGTAAAATGAAGGCATCCCTAGTATTTACTTATATATATAAAAATTACCGATATATGAGATCTTGATTTCGATATTTGGGGTATTCAGTTGACTCACGTGAAAGAATCATCCCTAGTAGTTTCGCTGAAGTTGCCAAACCAGATGATTCTGCATAAACAATTGTTGGGAATTTGGAGTAGATGAGTACGGATTTGTATCGGAGGCTTGAGTGTCAAGCGGATTTATGGCGAATTGTCTAGTATGCGTGTTCAAACAACCTAGAATCGTAGAATATTAGCAAGTAGGAGTCTAATCCACTGGTTTGAATCCATTTAGACAGTTGTTCGTCACAAATAAATCTTTCCAAAATCATGCTCACGCCTCTGGGAAATAATATAAGTTGTGGTATATCCGTTTTTTATTTCTCAGAACTGCTGATGGTGCATCTTTGTGCCCTAGCAGAATGCCTATGAATCACCCATTCCGAATCTGAGATCATGAAGAACCATGAAGTAACAACGCCATCGATGCCCAGGAAAGATCCCAACCTAGAACTTGCTGAACTTCTTCACCGCCTTGCCGGTTCGGGGAAGCACACGGAGGACGTTGAATCGGACCTATCGTACCATTCAAATTAGTATAATTCTTCCAACCAACCTCGTGAACTTATTTTTGGCAGTATAGCCCGCGCGTATCTGGTTTGTAGGATGATAATGAACGTACTGTCTTGCTGAGGGGTCGGCATTGGCCAACCGTAACCTGATCACCCTCCTCAACACGGAAAGCCGGCGAGACGTGCGCGGCTAAGTTCTTGTGTCGCTTCTCGTATCGGGCGTACTTGGGGACGAACTTGAGGTACTCGCGTCGGATGATGATGGTTCGGTGCATCTTAGTGGAAACGACGGTGCCGGTCAAGATACGGCCACGGATAGAGACAAGACCGGTGAAAGGGCATTTCTTGTCTGTTGTTATTAATATTAGCCTCGTGCTCCGTATCGCTTTGAAAAATTCGGCGCCCTAGACCGCGAGTCTCGTGTAATTCAAATACAATTCTCGAAGCGATTCGATAATCTAACCGGCAAGACATAGAACACCTAAATCCCCTTCGCACGTATTTCGCGTATTCACGTACCGATGTAGCTTCCCTCAATCGCGGTCTTGGGGGTTCGGAAACCCAGACCAACGTCCTTGTACCATCGTCGGCCACCCTGTAGAATGAAGTAGTCAGAAAAGAAAGGCTCAATCTCGGTGACGAAATGTCAGGATGTCAGGATAATGATGGCGTCGTCTTACCTTGCCGGGTCTCGTGGACTTGGCCTTGACCTTAGAGTTTTGGAAGATATGGGGCTGCTTCTGGAAAGCACGCTCCGACTGAACAGTCAATTCCGTGGCCATTTTTGCGATGTTTTGGCGAAGTCGCAAATGTGGTGGTGGTCGGGAATCGTGGGTGTTGGGGTGTTGTTGTAGTTGCGATTTTGCGAAAAGTTGCCGGATATTGAAAATGGAAAAATCTCAAAAGTTTAGTTGTGTGGGCTCGCTTGTGGGAAGGACAGGCTCCACCCCGAAATTCAACCCGGTTGTGGCTTCTCTATTGTGGCTTTCACCTACGCTAAAAACCAGCGAGGGGCAGTGGCTCATTTGTGGCTGTTGACTGCTGTCTTGGCAAGAATGAGAGAAGCTTGGACCACGTGCATTTTGAATCATGCCTCTGTACATATGTACATACAGTTGTCATGCCCCACCTCCAATTGTTTACAAACAAGGGTCTGTAATCCAGTCAATTGACGCGATCGCCAATCCACCCAACTTTTAACATATGGAATTCAGTTCCCAGTTCGACGTCACCCGCCACTTCCAACCTTTATACCAATTCTGAAGCCGGTGTTGTTTATGATTGCTTTTAGGAAAGCACTTTGCGTTCAGATTTCGTAATTATTTTGCTTAGAACAATAACGAAACTCCTATGCGACAACTTTATTTACCTACTACATCGCATTACGGCTTAGAAGTGGCGTCTCGGATGATGAGAACCTAGTTGCTTCCACGACATTCACACTTACGAACGATTCACCTTCATTGTTGTCGCCACAATGGCTGGTCGCAACGACGCGACTATTCCGTCCGCGCGTCGGCCTAGAAAGTCGACGGGACATTCACCTGTGCGCAAAAGGATGGAGAAAGAAAACATCACTGTCGACGTTTCTAGTTCTTTGGCCGGTAATGGAGGTAAAAAGAAGTCACGGAGTAAGAGTATTGGACCTGGAGGACTGGATGGACTAAAGCCAGGATCAGGAAATCGGCGTGTTGTAAGTGACGCAATTCCCAGTTATCTATCAACCTACTAGATACCCATAAGCTACTTAGCTATCTCTTCAAGAACGCGTTGCTAACCTACGACCCTCCAGTCTCTAGCAGCAAATGCCAAACCTCCACCAAGATCCATTCTCAAACCAACTATGCCACTTCCTGAGATACCTTCATTCAAATCCAAGAAGCCTGCTCGCAATTCGCCACCCTCATTAAACATGTATGGAACCGACAAGTCGAAGAACGCCTCCCAGAATGATGACACAAATTCATCAGGCACGAAGATTGCAGTACGCACTGAAGAGGAACAACAGGCTGCTGCACGTGAGAGAGAGGAACAAGAACGAGCCAAGTTAGAGAAGGAGATTAATGATCGAAGAGAGGCTCGGCGCAAATCTCTCGCCAATCGACGAGTCTCATTTGCCGCTGAAGCCACTCTGCACACATTCCACGAGGTTGAATACATGCAGGATTCTACCACTTCCACCGATTCTACAAGACGTGCATCATCACTTGCTGCGCAATCACCCGCACAACCCTCGGATCAACCTTCCACTCTACCGGAACAAGAGGACAATATTGTTCCCAATTCACCAGATCGTCAACAAGATCTTCACCAGAAGACGAGACGTAGAAGCTCAGGCGCTTCCCACCTCGGCTTCAACAATCCAATGGACGACACCATGGCCTCGAGTGTTTATAGTTCAGACTCCGACGTGACAGATGGTGTGATGGAAGCACAGGAAGAGATAGGTTCAGACTCCGGCAGTGACTCGGATGATGCCGACGGTGTATCGATGGACTTGGATGTTGATGAAGTCACCGGAACTTCAGTCGCGTCTGCTATGTCTGCCCGTTCAGCATTCACTACTGACTCAACCGATACACTGGAAACTGCTCTTCGTCTTGCATCTAGACGCGCCGAAACCCAGCAGTTGGATGAAGAGGAGGAAATCATCCCCTCATTCGGATGGGCTAAAAAGCCGGCGCCTAAACAAGCTAGCCCTACTCATGACCAAGAAGAGACCGAAGGTATGGACATGGACATGGACATGGATATGACAAATGCTGTTGGTGGCATTATTAAATCTAATGGTGGTTCTTTCGATGACGATGATGCTCAGGAGGAAGAAATGTCAATGGATGTTACTCGAGCACTGGGTGGTATTCTTCCTCAACGCAACAAGACACAGAACATTCAACCGGCCAGCCCTGATAAAGCTGGAGATGAATCAATGGTTGAAGATGCTTCTATGGAATTCACCACGGCAGTTGGCGGTATTCGAAAGGGACCACAATTGGCAAATAGTCCGTTCGATTTTGACGAAAATGAGGAGAACGAGGATATGTCAATGGAATTTACGACTGCTGTGGGCGGAGTCCTATCTGGGTTCAAGCCCAATGCTTCAACTAGAAAGGCCCCTTTGGGTCGACGCCGCACTATGACGGCTGCTAACGACGAAGCAACTATGGATATGACGGTAGGATTGGGTCGTATTCTTCCTACCGGTGAAGTTGAGGATGAGGATGATGCTACCATGGGAATGGATATGACTACGGTTGTGGGTGGAATTATCAAAGCCGCCCCTCCTGTCAAAGATCGAACTGAAGCAAGGCATATTATGGAGAAGGAGGTTGATGAGGACGATAACGTGCCCGCGCTACACTCATCTGCTAAACAACGCCTGTCCGAAGCCGTTGCTGGCACGAATATCTCAGAGACTGGAAGTCCTAGCTTATCTGCTTTTCGGGGCAAGGGACTCCGTCGCAGTATTAACTGGCGGGGATCTGCCAGTCCAAAGAGCAGCTCGCCTGTTCGAGACCTTTCAACGCCGAAGCCTGCGAATCTTGCTAAGCAAACCACCCCAAACAAGCAAGGGCCTCGAACCCCTCTGAAGGATTCTCCTTCGAGGAATCCAAAGTCTCCTGCTTCAGCGACTCGACAGAACCTAAATCGATCGACCTCTACACCCAGATCTGCTTCCAAGAACGGTCAGTCAATGTCAGTTTTTCAGCAGGATCCCTCAACTGGCTTATCCACCCCACGAGTTATCTTAACCCCACAGTCGAGACGACTTTCGGGCTTGGGCGCCGACAGGCCTGGCCTTGGATCACCCAAAGTCGCTGCTATTTTTGACAGGCGTGAGTCTATTGGGGAAGCAGCCGACGAATTCGTTCCACGTGAAGGTACCCGAGGTGTTACTTTTGCCGATCCGCGAGTAATGGAATATGAAGTAGACCAAGAACGCCGACAGGAAGTAGACAAGGAGAATGGCCGCTATATTTTTGGAGGAGAAGCCGATGACGAGGAAAACACTACAGCAACTTTGAAGGATATGATTTCCAGCATGACGCCTAAGAAAAATCCCCTCAAAGGACGCAAAAGCCTTCATGTAGGCAGTGCTAAGGGTCTTCTCGGTAAACGTCCTGCCGAACTTGATAACGAAGAAGACGAAGAAGAGAGGGATGGGATTAAGCGGCTTAAGAATCACCAAAGCAGTCCTGTCAAGAACGTTCGATTGCACGCCCCTCCTTCAAAGGCGGAAACGACTGGGCGGATCACTCGCTCTGCTGGTAGAACTCTAGAAGATGCGGGTGACAATACGACGGCTTCGACACAGCTATTCTCACCCAAGAAAGCGCTCGCGACAATGCCATCTCCTCGAACTAAAGGTCTCTTCAAAGATGTCGACTCTAACTATCCTACCGATACATTCAACTTCGACGAATCCCATGTTCCCGCCGATTCTGAGGTTCAAACAGGTGATGACGGAGAGCGAATTCATCTTCAGGACTTCTTGAACATGACAAATATTCGCTTCATGGAATTGACTACAACTAAGAGACGACACACGCAGGCTCCTGCCAGCATCAAAGACAATACTGCACTAGGAAAGGAAGATCTCTCTTTGGAACGATGTGTCGTAGCAGGTGCTTGTACAGTCCCGATGCTGGAACTTTACCAACATGTAAGGATATTTAAAGATTCTATTGATACGACGAATACTAATTATTTTTAGTCTTGCCGGGAATTGAAGAAATATATTTCCGAGGGCAGAAGAATTGTCCGAGAGATCGAGACGGAAACTCTGGAAGAGAACCCACCTCTTTTCAAAGAATATATGTCTGCAACACCGGAATACAAGCTCTTCTTAGACAATCAGTTCAAGAATGTCAAAACGCACGCACGACTACTAAGCAAGGCTATGTGGTATGAATGGCGGATGAAACTCCAGGATGGTCTCAAGGAAGGCTTGGTCACGATCGCAGATGGCATGAAAGCGGACGAGCAGCTGTTGCAAAAGGAACAGAAATTGCTTGACTCCGTGCTGCCTAAGTTGGTAGAGCGATTCGAGTCCTTGGAGGTAGAGAATGAGAACCTCGAGTCTGCTGTCCAAGAGCTAGCCGACTGTGACCCTGAAGAGTTGCAAGCTGCACGGTCTGAACTTACCGAGGTTGACGCAGAGATCGAGGCCAAAATGAAGCAGATCGAGCAATTACGCCAGCAACTTAGCGAGACCGAATCTGGTATCAGCGAATTATCGCAGAAGAAAGAGGAGTGTCTTTCTGATATCAAGGAAGCTGAGAAGGTCCGTGAGGAATGCAGGGGTTGGACATCTAATGAAGTCAGCGCTCTGAAAGGTCAGTATATCTTGTCATCTATATATTATCGCATTGAAAAACTAATATTATGAGACAGCGAGAGTAGAAAATCTCGAGAAGGAGCATGGTTGGATGATCACAGGCACGAATGGAACTATGATGTCGATGACATATCGAAAGGAGATCGAGATCGTCTTCGACGTCGCCGTATTCAAGGGTCTCAAGTCAACAAATTCGACGATTGACCTGTGGTACATTGCAGCCAATCGGGAACGAGATCCTAAGCCATCCACGCCAGAAAAGGAATTTTTTATTCAATGCATCCGGGATCATATCCGTGGATTGGACCAATCACAGATAAGAATCAAGGAACTCCTAGACATGGTTAGTGCTGCGTGGAAAAAGGCCAATTACGTGTCCGACGGTATGCGGCTTGTCGACTGCACATTCAGAACCAAGGTCACCAAGACGTCCGATTCGTCAATTGCATTCCGCGCAATGGTTCTGGTAAAACCAGTGAAGACGAGGGTGGATGTTACACTCAACTTCCATGGTCGGAGCACACCTAATGGTGTTGAGGTCACCATCGAGCCTGAGGCTCGAGTTGTCTATGGCGAGCAGTTCAAAATAGACAACGTCGTCGAGTATCTGAAGAGTAGAATCGGCGCGCGCGTCGTTACAAAGGAGGAGCAGAGCGATATCGAGTCCTGGAGCGATATTATCGTCGAACTTCAAGAGAGACTCGTTGCTAAGGCCAAGGCCCAGCAGAAATAAACTACGTTGAGAATGTGTTTATTGGCCTTCGGTTTTTTGCGCTGCCTTACTTTAATGACTGATGACTATGAATCATGGACATGGAAGATATCCTCGATGGGAAGACGGCGTTTGGTGCATTTGGCAGTATATTGTTAGATTATTGACGGATGGGTATGGATTCGTCGTGTAAGGATCACTTCTGATATTGAGGAACTTGCCCTCAACCAATGGCGGGAAAAAAACAAATTTCCCTTAGGTCTAATAAATGAAATTCATCTGACTTCATGACTTCTGAGCTTCATGATTTAGTATTTTTCCTGTAATTCACGTAGGAGCATATTTGCTTTAAATACCTTAGGGCAACAGTATGGCTGGCTCGATGATCTTTATTATTTTCTTCTCGTTTACGTGTTTGTAGCATCATACTCATGTTGATTCAGGTCGACGATAATTTTACCGAGATTTGTCGAAGCCTGGGCACGATAGAAATGATGAGTACCGCTTGAATATCCTCAACTGTATTTGCTGTACGTATCTACCTAGGTACCTATAAGAGCAGATGAATACTAAATACTTATAATACGTACTTACAAAATAAAAACCACCTAGGTCAAATCGGGACCATTCGTCAAGGTGAGTATTTTCGGGAAGTACAATAATACCTCGAAGGAAAAGCTTGGACCATCACGAGAGGTACGTATCCCGGACCTCACAATTGAGATGTACCTTTGTAACTGAGAAAACTCATAGTGTGAATTATGATTGGATGAATAATACCCCTGGTGATTTATTTTAATTGGTCAAAAAAGATCGAGATACAAAATACCCGATTGGTATGTGCACTGGGTCTGTGCTCAGATCTGATAATAAAGTGGGGCATGGGTTAGGTGACGACCATCCTTCCCGACGACATGACAACATTCAGGTATTCGATATCGAGACACATAGGTACATTTCTACGTATTAAGTCATAATGGTCGAATAATCGGATGTACGAGGTATATTATATGTACTGGACAAGAATTCACTTCTATAATTAATATTTGGAATCATACCCTTAGCTGAACATAGGGGTAATGTATAATAGGTACGCATAACTCCTATTACTTAGGGACATAAATACATTGATCCTGATAGAATTATTTCCAGGTATATTGGGTGTATTGGGTGTAGAAGTGCCAATGTAAGGGTTGTATTGTATTTACATGTAGATAAGTACCTAGTATTTTGTGATGAAGGTATATTCTAGTAAATCGGTATGGGTATTTCAAGTTCATTGCTCTGTAAGGGTCGATTTGAAAATCAACTGCTCTGTAGGTAGGTACATTAAGTAGTATGTAGTAGAATTAAATATACGTATATTCTGTAGAATTCCCATTTGTATTTACTTGTACAAATGGATACCTAGTTACCTAGGTACTCATGTTATATATACAGAATTACAACTATCAAGAAGTTTTGTTGAACCTCCTCAGTACATCAAGTAGAGTTAAAATGGCCGAAGAATCTATTGTACCTTCTAAGTTGTTCACAGTCTTGCTATGGTAACCGTGGAATAACCACCATAAGTACGAGGTACCTTAGGTTTGTACGTACCGGTTTAGAAAAATCGAATCGCAAAAATATTCGTCAGTGACCCTGCTACCATCCACTGACCGCCTTGGTGATACTGATTCTGCCGGGACCTCAGTTTATAAAACCAGCTCCTTCAGAATTAAAATTTCTTCCTTTCTTCCTCTTTTTTTTCTCCAGGTTCACACAGTTTTTTCGCGCCCAACCAGCAGCAGAGCACAACTGACTTTAAGCATTTAGCCCGCTTTCAATTGTAAACTGCCAGAATTTCCTGTCTCGAACCTTTACGCGCAATTAATTCTTCATATCAATCTCCATATCCATTCCTCTCTCTCTCTCTCTTCCGTTAGTAAAATTCACACAAGACTGTCATACCTTGTCGTGTTTTCCCTACCGAAGCCATGGAGTTTATCAAGAATTTGAAGATGGCTATCCCCCCTCCCTTCTTCCCCATTGCCCTCATCCTCCTCTACCTTACCCTCCTCAACGTCAAGGATTACTTTGAGTTGGGTCCCGTTTATGAGGTCGTCCCCCCTGTCGTCACTGGTCTCGCTTACCTTTGCGCGGTAAGCCCAGTTCTGGGGTACGGCGCCCTCAGTTTCGCGTCACTTGCCGTCGCCATAGTCTCCCAGCTGACCCGCGAGTTCCGCGTCCCGATCATGGGTGTCATCGCTTACCTCACGGCACAAACCGCCGCAGTGAAGTATTCTTCGCTCGGTTGGTGCGTGTTCGGCCTGGCAGTCTGCCTCATCCGATGGCACCTCCATGGTCCGTGGACTCTCTTCTGGGCAGCCGGAGACCTAACCTGGACATACCTCACCACGCTGTAAGTTCATCCTCATTTTTTTTCTAATCGCGTTTATTGTGCGCGTCTCCCCTCCCTCGTCACCTACCATCCTACTTCATTTACCCCTCCACCTCAACTTACCCCTCCATCACCACCACATCTCAACCTCACTTTTTACGCACTACTCCCCACCTCTATCCACCACACCACACCTATCATCCCACACTTGCACCTTTCTTTTTTATTTTATTTTATTTTTTCATCTTCCTTCAAGACTTTGACTATTACTTGGATAATAGCCATAACATTTTACCCCCTTCCCCTTTACCTCTTTCCATTATTATATAAAACTTTATATGATGAATATCTACTAACATCACATTCTCAGGATGGCGAACCAGGTCATGTACACTAACTCTCCGGAGAGCGGCTTTGGCCGTTTCTCCGAGTTTTGGTCTTACATGCTTGGGGAAACCAGAAAGCTGGAGTCGAGGTTACGATGTCCCGACGGCATCCAAAGTTACCTCAAGGATCGATGTTCACGCTTGCCTGCCACGGTAGTCCGGTACCTGGCAGAAGTGCGCAGTTCCCCCGTTGCCCCTCCTCTCCCTGCTCCTCCTGCCCCGGTTCTTATCGAAGAACCTGCGGTGGTCGCTCCCGTTGAGGACCCCGCTGAGGACCTCGCCTTGCGGGAGAAGGAGCGTGAGGTAAGGGAACTGGAAGCGAGGAACATCGCGCGAGTCCACCAGCTAGCGAGGGAAAAGAGTCGAGTAACGATCCTGAAACCTAAGCCGAACGTCCTCATCAAGCCGAAGCCTCCTCTTCGGCCAGGGACGTGGGCTCGTTGCTCCGACTCGTATAGCTGGCATAGTAGACTCGTCTGGATACCTTCGCCGTTCTTTAAGCGCCCTGAGCGGGTTCCCTGGGTGCCAATGCTGGACTATGAGTCAGAGTTTGTTCGTGGACTCGTCCGCGAGCAAGCTGCTGCTCAGCAGCAGGCTTCCCAGAGCATGCTGGGTCCCCAGCCTGTGCCGACTTACGAGCCGGCGGCAGGCCCCCAGTATGTCCCCGAGCTCGAGGCTTCGCTGGTCCCAGGGTACGCACCTGTTGCCCAGCAGCAGGTGGCTGCCCCCCAGCCGGAGCCTCAGCAAGTTCAGAGCCCGGCCGTCTTTGACTATCGTCCTCCGACAAACCTGTCACCGTTCCCTGAGGTGGTCAAGCAAATGGACATCGCCCGTCCATTTGCGTGCGAAGAGCATGTCGATCCCGTCGTCGATCTTGACTCCGACATCGACATGCTCGAAGCTGACTACTTCAGCTACGGCGACCCGATGGACATAGACGACCCTGAAGAACTGTCGAAGGAAAGAGCCGACGTGTGGCAAGTCGATGATCCCATGGAGTCGCAAGAGTCCAACGTGTCCGACGTTGACGATCCCATGGGTGACGACGATCCATCTGAATATCGTCAATTCCCAGAGCCCGCGCAATGGGGGGTTGCACAGCCTATGCAGTTCAGTGCTGCACAGGCTGAGCATCCTAACGATATTGAGATGACCGACGCGTCGCAGCCTACTGGCAAGGGTCTTTCTTCCCTTCAGATTGGTGCAGCGGTTGCCCAGCAGGCATTGAAGTCCTCAATCGAGGCTCAATCGCCCGCCTGGTCACAGGCACCGGCACCTGTACAAGCACCGGCACCGGCGCCGGCACCGTTCTGGGCACCCGCCCAGGCCCCGTTCCAGGCCCCGGCCCCGGTGCCCCCTCAGGTGGCCCCCCAGGTGCCAGCCCAGGCGCCAGCCGCTGCTCCCCCGGTAGGCATAACTATCCAGTTCCTTGAGGAACCCGACAGACAGGCCTTGATCCAGAGCCATACACAGCCAGCAAGTACGACTGCGGCTGCGCCGACAACGGCTACGACAACTGCTGGACCCTCGTCAGGCCCAGGGACGATGTACGACAATGGACCAGGACACCTAGGGCTCCTAGGGAGGTCGGCGGCGGCCCCCTGGCCCTATGGCACCCTGAGTCCGACCGACCCCAAATCGTACACTCAAGCATCGCCGTCCCTGGGACCAAAGACGACCAGCATGCCCACCCCCGGCGGAAAGAGGAGAGAGCCGATCCACAGTAAAGCTCCCACCACGGCACAAGCACAGGCACCGAGCTCCGTGCTGTCAAGCTACGTGCTTCCCCAGGCAAGCCAGCCTGGCCAGGCGTCGAGCTCGGTGCCCCCCCAGGCAAGCCTGTATAGTCAGGCTCCTGGGCCCAGCCCTGGTGGAGGGTTCGACTCTAGTTTCGACGAAGATGCTGAGATTGCCGCCTACGCGGAGGAGCATCAAGTCGACGAGGAGACCGCTCGGGTTGCTGTCCAGAAGCAGAGACAGGGTAGGTAGATTTTGGTTGGGTTATTACCCAGTCAAAACCTGCCCTTTGTCTCGCCTTGGTAGCAACTCGTCCTCCTCGGCTCCTTTTTCTGTATTGGCTCATTAGTAATGGATCTTGGCCAACGCGAAATACTAACGGGACCCAACCCAACCCCCCTAATCCTTTTCTCTTCCCCCTCTCCCTCCTTCCCTCACTAACTTCTAGGTAACAATCTATTTAGCACTGGATCGGTCGATGCCTCGCGGCGTTCCCACTCTGTATCTCTTTCGGGAGATACGGATGGGAGTCGGCCGATCGCCATGACTGCTCCGAAGCTAGTCATGGCCGCCTACCGTTTAAACTCCAAGACCCCGAGGAACCTCGTATGGGGTGAAGGGCGAGAGTTCGACTCCAAGATCCCGAGGAACCCAATCTGGGTGAAGGGGGAGAGTGTTTGGTTCCAAGATCCTGAGGAACCCCATCCTGGGGTGAAGGGGGAGAACCGGTCCCGAAGATCCCGAGGAATCCCGTATGGGGTGAAGGGTAGGGCGACGGTATCGGGATGCGATTCTCTCACGCTGAGAGAACGCTATATCCTGTTCGGCGGATGGTATGTTCTGAGACTTCCAAGCGGTCCTAGACCAGGCGGAAGCGAGGACACTACCACAGTGCTAAGATTGTTACCTCTATTTATCTGTATCGGGTGAGAGTGGTTCGTCCCCGCCCCTATTTATGTAGCGACAATGTCCTGACACGGTCCTGTCCGCGCCGTCCGTCAGGCATTACATAAACAGATAAAGCCTCGTTGCAGCCTTGGTAGAGCTGTCCTTCGAGCGCACCCGAGAACGCTTTCCCGGCCTTGTCCTCGCCGGCCCGAAAGTACTCATCCCCATCGACAATTTTCTTCGCGGCAGTCTGTTTTCGCGCTGCCCCCACGAAGAAGATAAAGGCTCACCCGGCTTTGGTCACGCCGACCAGTGAGTAGTCGACAATGTCTCGCAGCAGCCTTGTTCGCGGCTGCCTTACGAGCAGATAGCTAACCGACAATGTCTCGACACAACCTCGCTCCGGAGGTTGTCCCTCGGGCATCCCGTTCCGACAATGCCCGCACTGGCCTCGTTTCGCGCCAGCCCGCCGGCATATAGCTATCGACAATCATCCGTGCCCGCCTAGATGTTTCGTTTCTAGGTCGGTTCCCGGGAGGGTGAGGTTCGCTGCCTCATCTAGAAAAACGCTCGTTGCGATCTGTTTTCGCCATCGCAATCCCGAGCTACCAGGACAACAGGTTCGTTTGCGGGTCAGTTACCACGCCCGCCCTTCGAACCACCAAGGACAATGCCTCGACCGCAAGCCAGTTTCTTCGCTTGCCCTTCTCGAGCATCATTTCCGACAATGCTCGTGGTGGCTTCGTTCACGCCACCCACTCGAGCACCAGGACAATGTATTTGACTGTAGGTCAGTTACCACACCTACACCTTCAAGTGCATAATTCGACTCCGCTCGTATGGTCCGTTTCTCGCCAACCTTCGAGCTTCTCGACAACTTCTCGTGTCGGCCTTGTTCTTTGCCGACGCCCGAGGAGATCAGGTACCTATACTCGTCCGGTCTTGTTCGTTGCCGGCCTTCGAGTTTTCTGGGATCTTCAGATTGCCTGTTGAGATATACCAGGAAGATTCACGACAATATCTTCTTTCTGGAGTCAAGATCCACCCGTGCGGCTTGAGGGAGCCTGCGTGGTAGGATACACCAATGATTCACATTCGCTCACCGTGAAGCTCCTGGCGAGCTTCAAACTATGTACGACCACCAAAATATCACCAATTGGATTCACACTAAGCCCTTCAACATATAAACAGGGCATCAAAACCCCAATTGATGTGGTCGCCAGCCACTGGCTGGCATGAGCATTCGGGGCACCCCCAGGTATTAGGGAGTACCTCGGGGGTGTCTAACAGCCCATCCGAAGAAACACTACAACAAATAACTTCTTCGGATGGGCTATACTAACAACTGCTTCGATGTGTTGTTAACACTAACAAATAAAAAACAAAATGAAAACCAACTAACCCTTTGACTCAAGCATGCGGAAAACCCGATGGGGATTCAATAAATCAACGGAGAGCCCCCCCCTAAACCCCCAACTAAAAAGGGGTACAACCCAAAAACAACAACATATAAAAACCAACCAACAAAACCAACATGGGTAAAACCAAACCAACGAAATAGCAACTCTCCTTATAATTCAAGTCGAGAATCACCAAACAAATCCAAGTATAAGGGGGCTCCCAAATCTCGGTAGAGCCCCCGCCCAGGTTTTCCGCATGGCATTGACTCAGGGGTACATCGAAGCAGTGTTAGTATTGACGGGAATTCACAGGGGCGATCGATCAGCATCTACGGACCGGGACCAAGTACTCTACAACAATCCACTACCAGAAGCAACGCACTTGAAAGTGCCCCGTCCACTTTAACCAACGCCAACCAAACCAACAATATGGCATCCGAACGATCGTCCCTGCTTTTCCCCTATGGTGGCTAGCGAACTTTCAAGTTACTTGTAAGTATTATCTATCCTGTATACCTTCTCGAGATTTATGCTAACTTGGACTTTCTAGTTTTGTAAAAAAAAAAAAAAAAAAAAAAAAAGAAAGAAAGAATAAAAAATAAATAAAGAATCAACAAAGCAAAAAAAAGGCTTCGGGCCCTGTCCAAATACTGGAAGCCGCATAAATTGCGATGATCTTCCCAGGGCTACTCCGATGGTATTAGATGTGGGAGGACATCTTAATACTTGACGACGGATCAGAGGTTGAACCAACATGATTTCACCACACGACCTCATATCCATTTCAAACTCGCCGACGCTTTTTGGGACTAACATTCGCCATCTGCTGTCATTTTTGCACATGGAGTCGGAGGGTGAGAGAGGCACCTGATGACAACGTCCTGAACTAAAGATCAACCTGAAGCGCCAGTGAGACCTTGGTACGTGCTCGACGCCAACCGAGAGAACTTCAAACATCATGCCGGGCTTAAAGATGTGGAGGACATCTGTTAGCCAGAACCACAACATTCCAAATATTCGGTCCAGGAAATCAGAAGGACTTTGAGACTGATGTTTGAAGTTCTTTGAATTACAGTCGAGTTTTCCGAGAGGTTCCGCAAAGCTTAATGTCGTCGACCAAATTTCCGACTACGCGAACCAGAAAGTACAAGTCTCATACCAGTCACATTGAGACTCGAATCAAGCTTGAGGATGATAAAACTATCAACATCCAACAGCTTGCAACCAGAAATAACCGCCGCCAAACCATTATGCGAGCCACAACAATCCAGGCTTGCTACAACCAAACATCAACTTCATACCCATACACCCGACAAAATAAAAATGAAAAACAAGGAGAGAAGAATCAAACGACATCAGCAAGAGACCTCACACTCCCGAAACCACCCTACCACCGTCACAGCCGGATATAAGTCATCCCCAAGTATCTCTTCAAAGTGAATCCGGCAGAGATCTACCGCTCAAGCTCCTGGCAACACCCAGAAAGTGGTTACTACAATCAATCGCCACGCAAAAGTCCAGGGATTGCTCGATGCTAACATCACGCCAAGACTGTGTCTTATAAGTCGCGAATAGGGTTCGGGGTGAAGAGGTCTCGTAGGAGGAAGATGACTGCACGCGCCCCCACATCCATGTAAGTACCATTACGAGAGACTCGCATAAGAGCTGCAGGAGATAGATGCTAATATTACGATATAGTATTGCCGGTGTATATATCCCTTTACGCCCGGGGGCTATTTGCAGTACTAGGTACAAGTCACGAAGCGGAACAAACGAGCAAGGACCAACGACGTCGTCGCGCAGGGAGCCCCCTTAATTCTTTCGTCTAAAGAACGTGGTATATCATCCAGAACGAGCCCTTAGTCTTCTATCTTCTAGGATTAGCAACCACGAGATTTCCCTATGACGTCCAATGATGCCTCATGGACCAAGCTCCGGTCCTATTAGGCTCCTAGCTTATAACCCTGACAGACCAGACCGCCACTGCATCAATTTGTGGTATGGGACTGGAATATCTTCTTTCAAAGGGGTAAAGCTAGAGTATCATTTGACGACAAGAATTATTCGTCACTATTCCTGCTCATACGTATTATTCCGGCTAGTCAGCATCATCGACTCTAACTAGCTGATCTTGTACCGAGAAAAAACCCGACCCCGAGCCCCCCCTTCCCCTGAAACCCTAAAAGCACTATTCAACGTCCAAAGAGCCTTGAAAAAGGGGAATAAGGGGGGAACCTGAAATCGGACATGGGTTAACTATCTACAGCCGGATTCGAACCCTTTTGAGTTGTATATACTCAAGGGTCACCACACGGAAAACACGACCAGGCGCTTCATCCACTGCGCCACATGGATAATACTACCGGAACCTGTCTAATCGCTACCAAGCATCACCTGCCAAAGACACCCGCAGCCCCTAAATATCTGACAAGGAGGATTCAGACCTGCTATATCTCGAACCAAGACATCAAAAATCACATCCACACTGCAGTTGTCATACGAACAGGCTAAAATCAACGTACCACGAGGCAAGTCTAGCGAGCATGGGAACATCGACTTTGTGGTGCGAGGAGCTCTAAATATTCTCGCCCAAGGAGTGCTACAAACACACAAGAAGATCTCTATATCTACTCCGCCCAAGGGAAAACCACCAAAATATCTCCCTAGGACCTCCCACAGCCTCCCATGCTCCTATCCTACTAGGCTCGCCCCCAACAGATATGACACCTGACATAGAGAGGTCACTTTCCGGGTCCCAGGGATTTCCACGTGTATTCCGGCTGTAAGACTAACGTCTTCCATAAAAATAACAAAAATAACAAAAAAAAAAAAAAAAAAAAAAAAAAGAAAAGAAAAAAAAAAGGATACTCAGAAGAAACATCGACTCGGCTTGGTTTGGCAACGTTCCAAAAAGAGGGACGTTGCCAAACCAAGAACCCAACCAAACCACCTTGCACTACTTCAACACTACAAACCGAGCAACTTCTGAGTATCAAAAAAAAAAAAAAAAAAAAAAGAAAGGAGTGGGAGTGGGAGCAGGAGCGGGAGCGGGAGCGGGAGCGGGTGTGGGTGCGGGTGTGGGTGTGGGTGTGGGTGTGGGTGTGGTGGTGGTGGTGGTGGTGGGAGGGTTTTTTGGTTTTTGCAGTGACTTGTCTCGACGCGTCTCTTCGCCGACGCCGACGCGTCTCTACGCCGACGCCCGATGCGTCTATTCGCCGACGCCGACGCCGATATCGACTCGACCAGCCGGGCCCCCTGCCCCGGCTAGGAAGTTTACGTTGCTAGACGGTGAGTACCATCCGAATCCCCTCTTATAAGATACTGACTGCTAACTCGTTTCCTAATCCCGTGTGGAGCAGGGTGGTGGTCAGGAAAACGTGTCCCGTGTGTTGGTGTTGGACACGAGACACTTTTCCTGACCCCATTCTGCTCCAAACGGGATCCTGTTGGTTGGAATGTTCATTATATGGTACGACACGAAACGACATGGTATGACGCGACGCGACACGACACGACACGATACGATACGATACGATACGATACGGAACCCAGGAACGACGGTACAGATGGGGAGGATGCTTTGGAGTGGTGTGTTGTGTGGTGGAAGGGACTGGCTTTGGGGTTACTCGAGGATGACTGAGAGTTAGAGGTCTAGTTTATTGAGGGAAGGGTCTTGTAAGATAGGGGCTTGGCTGATGGAGGATGATGAGTTTGTTAACGTCCAAAGAACGTACGCTATTTTGACTGATGGGGGATTGAGGGAGGTATCAGGGAGATAGGACAGAATGAATGAGGGATGGTTTTGATATATACCATGTGCTGCACTAATGTCGTGATTTGGTTGCATAGCAATTCCGCGTCATAACTAAGGCGGCGAGAATACTATATAACTTGTCCATAAAAGCTCAATGATAATTAGATGGCATCTAATATAGCCGTGCTATGAAGTCGGCGTCAAAAGTTTCGCACGTCAGCTGTATGATTGAATGGACATGATTAGGCACTGTATTAGGCTAAAGCTAAGACTGGGACCTAATGATGATTTGCCCGTTGTATTTTAGTGGGTAACCACTACAACTTAAGGGGCTCAGCCACTACAAAAGGACGCCACACGGTGCGACTAAGCTTCGACTTACACGGCCTTAACCCCTATTTTCAAGTAAGCCAGGGAATCCTAAGCGTAGAATAGGTGGTGAAAATCGCTACCGTTACATTGGATTGAACTACTATGTAATTTTAGTTAGCGATGCGCTATAGGAAAATCCATTTAGATATTTCATACCTAATAACACGATTACGGCTCGGAAAATATACTTAATAAACTTGAGTTCAGCAACACTTCAACAACAGTGAAGCAATAGTTCAACATTAGGTGAGCAAGGGTTGAACAACGGCTGAACAACAGCTAAACACAGGCTCAACAATAAAGCACCTGGTATGTAGATGGATACCTTATGATATAATTATATAATATTTCTCATTCAATTCAGAAACTAAAGGCTTAACTGGAAAATCTGCTGAATTTATATTGTTGGCCTTCGGGTGCAGGGTTGGATCGGGGCGTACCGCCTATAGTCCCTAACTTTGGGGGGTTTTATAGCGCCTTATAGCGTTGAATCCTCTGGATTTTACAGCGACTTAGTGATAAATACAGTATCAATACAGTGTAAAATCTGCATACACACTGTAGACAAGTTGAGTCTGGGATGAATCGCCTGCTGTTTAACAGGGAATGATAAATTCTAATGGCCCTAAATCTACTAGGGAACATGATAGGTATCAAAATTATTGAGATGGTATTATATATAATGCTTCTGTTAAGAAGGTGGTAAGTTCCAAGGATTCCTGGGAGCCTTTGAGCGAAAGAAATTTTCCGCCCAATGCGTTCGTAGACCAGGAAGTATTTGGTACTTTATGCCTAACAGTTGTTACTTGAATTTACAACGCAAGGGATGACTAGAAGTAGCTACCTCTTTAATTCAGGCAGCTATCATATATATCAAGCATGCAAGGGATGTCATGTCCGACAAAGCCGTCCATCCGACTGAACAATCCACCTATCGCTACCGACCGCCGTCAACCCATAGAACAAGCCCTCGGGATCATACTTATCCTTAATCGACAGTAACTTTTCGTAATTTTCGCCGTAAAAGTTGGTCTGCCAGTCGGGATCCCGGAAATCTCCTTCGTTGAGGTACACCCCGCCGTCAGGTGTCAATACCTCGAGTCGCGGCAATATAGTATTGGTCATCTGGTTCTGTAGCGCGAAGTTGGCCTGGAAATCGTAGGCGTCGTAGGACCTGTGAAGAGAAAGGAGTGTTAGCACGAGTTTGAAGGATATAAGGGCAAAGACTAGGACTATCTAGATACTCGTGGGTATACTTACAGGCCGATAACCAAATCTAAGATGGCACTACGCCAGACAGGATTTACGGAATTATTGATCCCTATACTGGGAAACTTCGAGACGTCCATGGAGCTTCCGGACACAGCCCCGCCCTGGGAGGTAATGAAGTTGAGGGCGTCTAAAAGTGATGCTGCCGAAGACTTGCTTTCGAGCAGGGATTTGGGGATTAATCTTCCACCAATGTTGTATTCAGTAATATTATTATCAGGGAACATTCCAGTGTAAGTTTCCAACAGAGTGTCGTACTGCTGAATTTGGTAATCTGCGTATTGGGTTAGTATAAGTGCAATATCTTATCTTAAAATAAGATAACTTACTATATGCAATGCCATTCTTGTCCAAGAAGGATAAAGTAGGTTCGAGTAAAGCTCGAAGCTGCTCATTATCAAGATTAGGACCAACGATTGGTGCTAGTGAGAACACACCAGACGCTAGCAACCAGGCAGTCCAAGTACCTCCCTCTCCCAAGGCAGGTAGTGTCAATAGGAAAGTCTTCACGGCATCGTTGAATAGGTCAGTAGAGACATTCGCACTCGTGGTGAAGTTTAAGGCAGCAGCAGACACTTTCGTCAGCTGGTGTGCCCTTACTGTCACTGAGATAGTCGCAGCGTAAGTGCCGCCGCCACCGCCCGACAACGCCCAGTACAGATCGCTGTTCTCGGTTGGGCTAGCAATGAGGTGTTGACCTCTGGCTGTGACGACTTCCCACTCAAGCACCTGATTGGCACCAAGGCCGAAGACTGAGTTTAGGGGCCCATGGCCGCCGCCTTGGGAGTATCCACCAGCAATACCCACAGTAGCGCAAGAACCCCCGACAATTGCAGCACCCGCCTTGTCAGCGGCCTGGTAAGCTTCAAGTGTACTGATGCCAGCACCGAGTTTCAAAGCTTTTCCTGTGTAAGTCTCCGACTGGTAATTGTCGATGGACTCCGTGTCCTTGAGAGAATGGGTCCATAAAGCGAGCGCCCCGGCTCCTGTCGATTTTCCGAAGTAGTCGTGGCCCGTGTTGCGGATTACAAGGCGGATGTTCTTCTCAGTTGCGAAAGCGAGAGTCACTTGGTAATCCGCGACGCTGGCAGCCTTTATAGCGTATTGGACATAAGCGCCGATGACGCACTGGTCAGTGGGTGCCGTAAATGGATCACAACTGGCGTTGGCGAAAAAGGGGGCCATGGGGGAGGAGGACGTCCCGACGTGTGTCTCGGGGAACCACCACACATCGCGCAAGGATTGGCATGCCTCGGCGTCATAACTGGCTAAATTTGATTTGTGGCAAGATGCAGCAATGGGGACCGTAGCGACAAGACGGCCACCAACTGTTGAGTTGAGTGAGGACCATTCCGCTAGTGTCGGCCAGCATGAGTCACCGGGAAAACATCGACAATCGTGTCCATTTTGGGGCTGTGGATTGGGAGGTATGTTGCATGCCGCCAATACGGAATCCAGACTACTGGCTAATAGAGCCGCAAGTAACGTAGAAGGGAGCGACTGGAAGGCCATAGTATAAACTGGTGATATGTACGAAATGCGGGGGCGAGGTTAGCTATCGCGCAGTTAGTTTGGATAAAATGCATGATTTATAAAAGCCCGCGAAAGGTTTTTGGATCAAGTTCGTGTATTGGTCAGCCATGCGGTAGCCTGCGTGACGACAGGGAGACAACTTGGGAAATTAGTTCGAGGGATTTTGGGCTGTTGGTTTCTTTGGCACGGGATAAGAACTTAGCAGCCAACGGAACACCAGGGAGTAAACAAATTGGAATGAATAAAATTCATAAAATTTCTATTTTATTTAATCATTTGAATAGATGTTCGTGTATTATAACGAATTGAATCAGTTTAAACCTACTGAAAATAGATCTCAATAGGTTAGCGGCGTGCCGTCGAAGTTATAAAAGTTGCCAGACGTCTCGGCCCGTGTAGCTTCATCAATCTTCCCCATCAGGCCCGGGATGATGTCTTGCATGGAATAGGGCGCCTTTTCCATGCCCCAAAGCTTGGCATGAGCGTTTCCAGTGGCTGTCTGGACGAAGCCTGGGTTCATGACCCACGCAGTTAGCCATGGATTCTCGAAATGTGCACGTCGGACGAGATAATTGAGAGCGGCTTTGCTGGCACCGTATATGCCAACCTTTGCGACGATGGTAGACTCCATTTCCACTATCTGACCGCCGTTGGAACTGAGGGCTAGTAACTTAGGAGAGCTGGCTGATGCTTTAAGAAGTGGGTGCACAGCCTTGAAGAGGCTCACGAAGGAGATGGTGTTGACATCGAAGATGTTGCGCATGGCCTTGATGTCCATGTCTTTAACTTCAGCAAAAGCGCTGGATGGGTTAATAGCCGCCACAACTATGACGATATCGAGGGCGTTGATGCCGGCGTCATTGACTTGCTTGATTGCTTCAACTGGATCCGTCTCAGAGGTAGCTTCGATTTTGACGATTAGCAGCCTACTTCCTTCAGCCGGCTTGATATTCTTTAGTGTGGTGCTCTCAGGGTTGCGGACAGCACCGATAACCGTCTGGTTTGGGCGTGAGAGGTAGGCCTCAACAAGCCCACGCCCAATGCCTGCGGTTGTCAGCACCGTTGCAAGAACTCGCTATAAGTACCTCTACCTACCTTGGTTGGCGCCGGTGATTAGGATCGTGGACATGACGATGATGAAGGGTGCTTAGCAAGGCTGTCGGGTGAAGATGGAACTGTTTAATGAAGAACGCAGTCTTTAATGGGCAATATGATGATATGACGAATCCGATCTCTTTGTAGTCTGATAATAGGCATTACACATGCGAGGTGCATTCTTTCTTCCATGTTGGTGTAATTCGGGTAGGAATATCAAGGGATAAAACAAGACTGGATATTGGCAAGTACCTAGGGTAGGTAAGGGCTAAGGACGGAGGGCGATAACCTGAAGATCCGCCATCCCGCTAAATTATTTTTATACTGTATATAATAGCTTATATATTATATTCTCATTGTATTTTAACCGTTAAGCCCTTTGTAATATAAAAGACTTAACGTATTTTTTTAAAGTTAAAATTTATTTTTTTTAATAATAATTTAATAACGGTTTAATAATAGTTTAATAATAATTTTAATATATTTTTAATTTTAAATATATATTAATATAAATTATATTATTTAATTTTTTTTAAAAAAAGTTTTAATTTAATATTATTTTTAATATATAAATTATATTATACGTATAAATATAAAATTTTATTTAAATTATTATTAAATTATTATTAAATTATTATTAAATTATTATTAAATTATTTTTAAATAAATGGATCAGGGGTTATTTTTAACGCTCGAAAGCCCCTAAGTCCCCTATAATTATAAGGGATATGTTACATAGTGTGGGAATGATTTGGCGGGATGGCGGATCTAACGGTTATTGTCCAACGTACGAAGTAAGGTACCTAGATAAGTTACGCACGTGTAACAGGCAGAGTGTTTGTATCATCCGAAGTCCCGGGTGTCATTAAGCAGTGGCGACTGGCAGGTTGTACTGAGTACTTATTTTGAATGTACTGTACATGATGTGAGACTTTATAGCCTGCCTGCATATATACTAATGCCCTTACCTAGGTACGCCGAGCTAGGTACTTAGATACTTAAGATAGCCCTTGCATAGGTAATCATCAAGATTAAATTGTGATATATGACATACCTACGCGTACTAGGTACTTAGGAGTACAAGGTAGGTACTAATATATGTCTCATGCAAGTATTTAGAACCCGATCGAGCCTTTCGTTGTCGACTAACTAGTCTTTAACACATTATAACCAGATTGGTATCTTTCTCCCAGTCAAGTAATCCCCCCTCCGCCTGAGCTAGCAGTCAAAATGGCGGATGTCAATCCACAGGCCGAACCCCTGATCCGGAACGGCCTCAAATCCCGGATCTTGTTTCCAACCGACGCCGCCTACAACGCCCGGATCGATTCTTACTGGTGCAATAACGCCAAATTGCGGCCGTCCTGTATTGTGCAGCCACAGTATGTCACTGAGGTGTCTAAAGCCGTCGTTGCCCTTGCAAAGGCAAATCAGCCTTTTGCCGTCCGTGCCGGCGGACATAGCAATTGGGCTGGTAGCAACAACATCGCCGATGGCGTGACTATTGACCTGGGACTTCTTGATTCAACCCAGTATGACGAAAGTAACCAGGTGGCGCACCTGGGACCCGGAGGGAAATGGAAAAATGTCTATGCCGAGCTTGAAAAGTATGGCCGTACTGTCGCCGGAGGTAGAGAGGCAGAAGTCGGCGTAGGTGGCTTCTTACTAGGCGGCGGAAATAATTTCTATACCGCACTCTATGGCTGGGCTTGCGACAATGTCTTAGCTTACGAAGTTGTCCTAGCCGATGGAAGTATCATCACCGCCGAGGCAGGCGGAGAGTATGCTGGTAATTGACCCCCCTTTTTTCCTTCTCCTTGTCTATAGTCAAATTAATGGCTTTGGTCTTGGCTAAATCTGACATGTGATCGACAGACCTCTTCCGTGCCTTGAAGGGAGGGAGCAATAACTTCGGCATCGTCACACGGTTTTCTACGAAGACCTTACCCATTGGTCCTATCTGGGGCGGGCTTGCTCTTCATCCTTTAGATGCCGTCAAAAGCGGTGTTGAGGCCCTAGTCGACTTCACGGCTAATATTGCGAGCGATCCATACACCAACATGCAGTTTGTGGTCGGCCATCAACCTAGATTTGGGGGTGGCGTCGGGATCACTATCGCAAATAACATGTCCGCAATCGAGAAACCGCCATTATTGCAGAAAGCTCTGGCGTTACCTGAAATTATGAACAATTTCAAGAAAGCCACGCTTCAAGAGGTCCTAACATATTCCTCACTCCCGCCAAACTACTAGTAAGCATTGTGGATCATGCTGGAATATTAAGTAACTATGGTCAGGTAACCTGGGTATATGCTTTATACCTATGGCTTATATATATTATCTACATACTTCTACTTACTCTAAAGTTTCTAACCTTCTAATATAACTAATATAACACTTATAACTTACATCTATTTTAATAAGTTATAAGCTTAAAAACTTTTAACTTTTATTATAAATAATTATTTTATATTTTTTAAATATATAATTTACTTATAAATATATTAATTAAAAATTAATTATTATAATTTTTTTTATATAAAAATTTTAAAAAAAATAAAATAAAATTTTTTTTAAAAAAGTTTTTTAATAATTTATATATTTTATATAAAAATATTATACGTTATAATTTTAATAAAAAATTTAATAAATAAAAAAAAATTTTTTTTAAAATAATTTTAATATAAAATATTAAAATTAATTTTATATAAATTATTTATATAATAAAACGTTTATTAAAATAATAATAATATTAAATAATTTTATTTTTTTAAATTATAATAACTTTATTATAATTTTATAATAATTTTAATAATTTTAAAATTAATAATTTTAAAATTATTAAACGTTTAAATTTAATTTTTTTAATAATAAAAAAAAAATAAATTAAAATAACGTTATTATTAAAAATAATAAATTTTATAAAATATAACTTTTATAAAAAGTTAGTTTTAAAATTAACTTTTATTAAATTTTTAAATAATTTTAATTTCTTTTATTTTACATAATAAATTAAAAAGATTAAATAAGAAAATTTTAAAACATTTAATAATTTAAATTATTTATTAAATTTTAATTATAATTTTATTAAATAAACTTTTAAATTTAAATTTTTAAACTTAAAAGATTTATTTTTATTATTATTATTAAATAATTTTAAAATTAACTTATTTAATTTTAAAATAATTACCTTTAATAATTTTTTAATAACTTTTAAAAAATTAATATTTAAAAAAAACATTTTAAAATTAAATAAAAAACTTTTATAAAATATACCTTTTTAAACTTATAAACTTATCATTATTAAATCTTTTAAAATTATAAAACTTAATTTACGTTTTACAATTAAAAATTTAAATAAATAAAAACTTTTATAAAATAAATTCATTAATAATTATAATTATTAAAAATAAAATTAATAAAATTAATTTAAATAATATAATAACTTTATATTTATTAAATAAATAAATTTAATTTAATAAAAAGTTATTAAATTATTTAAAAATTTAAAACTACGGTAAATTTTTTTTAAATAAACGAGAAATATTAAAATTAACCGCGGCTTAAAAAAACTTTATTAAATTTAACGTAATTAAATTTAAGAAAGAATAAAAAATTTAAAATAATAAAATTAATAAATATATAAGTATTATTTAATATAAATTAAAAAAAAATCTTAAAGAATTAATAAAAAATCATATTATTATAATTAATTTATAATAAACCTTAAAAAAAAAATATAAGTTTAAAAGTAATATTATATTTTAAAACTTTACTTTTAAATAGGATTTTATTATATTTAATAACAAAAGATTAATAATTATTTTATTCATAAAATTACATTAATTATAAGGTAATTTTAAAAAATTAAACAAAACTTATATTATTTTTAAGTTACATTTTATTAATAAGTTTTTTTTTTTTTTAATAATAAATATAATATTTTCTTTATTACATTCTTTTAAATTTATAATATTATCCTTAAGTATATTAATAATATTATAATTAAAATAATTATAATTATTAATAACGTTATAAAGTTAATTTAATAAGAAAAATAAAGTTAAAAAATTAAAAAAAAAAAAAAGTAAATAAATATTTATTTTTTATTTTAATAAAGGATTTAAACGTAAAAATACTTTAATTTATATTTATTATATTAAAGTAAAGTGTAAAATTATTATATATAAATCTTTTAAATATTTTTAAGAAAACTTTAATAAAAAGCTTACATATTAATAAAAAAATTTTAAAAATAAAAACAAGTTAAAACGTTTTAAAATTAATAAAAAAATATTTATAATAATTAACTTTTTAATAAGTTAATTCATTATTAAATTACTTATTTAAATAATTACTTTAATAATTTTTAAAAATATATTAATTAAAAGATTACATATTTTATTAAAATTAAATATTTTTTTAAGATTTTTTAATAAATATTTACTTAATAATTCCTTATTTAATAAAAAAAAAAAATAATAATATATAATCTTTTAATTAATAATATATTTTTTAAGTTAATTAATATAATATATAAATCCTTATTAAAAAACATCCTTAATAAATTTTTTTTAATAATAATATTAAACTTTTTAAATTTAATAATTATATTAAAAATTAAAAAAAATAAAATAATAATTAAATTTATTAAAATTTTAATAT